>CM023483.1:3811680-4118181 GCA_013339685.2 Hyalomma asiaticum | reverse complement strand
TTTATCTTCCGCACCTACTTTGATTTCGTCAAGGCATTGCGCACTGGACTACCATAGAGTGAGTGGGTGAGTGCGAATGAATGCTCGAAAACGTGGGTGGACGTAGCCGAGTGTATCGTGTGTGCTCAGGCCTTCGGATATGCAGCCGGCACTGCTTCGCTTTCGCAAAGCGCAAAGGGGAAAAAAAGAAACAAAACAAAATAACGGTGAGACATAAACGTAGAAAGAACACAGACGTTTACGTCCACTGCCCGAAACACAGGCGGCAAATCTCGACAAAATTCCGACGAAGTGAGAAGGTTCGCTGTCCCCCTTACGGTCTGTGAACAGAGAGCCCGAACGGTTTCGCCGGGATGGCTTCAAAGCTGCGCCGTCAGCGCAAATGACCCGAAAGTGCTGACCACCTTCGACAGTCGACGCAATCTTTTGATGGACGGCCACTGCAAGTGCTCACGGTTTCTTTCTAGCTCCTAACCATGTTTCCACCGATGCGGAACCATTTTCTTTTTTCTGTTTTCTCTCCGGTACAGGTTGCGTCACATTTCCTTACAGGTGGTTCGTGTATGGTGTGTGTGTTGTGTGAAAGTAAAATTTCCTGCCCATGTGTTGTAAAAATACTCGTGGAGTGGTAGCAGTTCGTCAGTCTGAGACGTAGATGCCAACGTTGACATCATTGTTAGTCTGAACCGGGACCTAGGGGTTCGAATCCAGAGCCTTTGGAAGTCGAACATCGCACGAATGTAATTCGCCATAGGCTCTGAAGGTTTGCATTGAATCCCGTGGGGCTCATATATCCGCATGTCCCTGGCTCATACGCACATTCGGTACGCATGTATTAGCCAAGCGCACATAGTAAGAGTAATATTCTTTCTCCGTGGCCACAGGTGACCTTTATTAATGCTTGATTCGTGACGTAGGTTAGATGGCAAGGATGCGAAGTTATCGATGTCAACATCTGTCAGTGATGTTTGTCATACTCTTATATCCTCCCATGCCATTTTTTAAATATATACGATGTAAACGAGACGCAGACGCATTTTTTGTACCATAGTGCCGTGCCAACGGTTTTCGCCATTTCCTTCTACGTCACCTTCACATGAGAAATGCAATGCCATCGGCTTAATATCTAGGAAGAAATTAATCCTTTATCGGCCCCTTGTGCCTTATTTCAACATCACTTGTCATCGAGTTTCTTAATGTTACCTGATTTTATCGATAACGCTTGAGGCACTTCACTCTGACACCGACGAAGCGCGATAAGGAATATAACGGAATAATAAAATTACGCGATTTTAGGTACCAAAACCGAATGAAACATGCCGTTCTCGGTAACTCCGGTATAAATTCATCTACCTAGGGGCCTCTAACGTGCCCATAAACTTAATTATAAGTGGGATTTTGTGCACCTTACGTGCCTTTGAAGCGTGAAAGCCGTGGCTGGGAATCGAACCTGCGTCCTCACACTTGGTAGCACAGTATCGCAACCGCTACAGCGGGCACTAGCCGAGTGTCGCTACGAATCATACTACAAGCGGTGCAAGCAGGGTTCGTTGCAGGTAAACGCTAACAGAAGTCGACAGTTCTAGTTTTCGTACATATGTTTCCAGGCTTTCCTGACGCCTTGCGCAGCGCAGTGATGTATCACACATGTCATTATACGCTGCTCCTCGCCTCCCCCCCCCCTCCCCTATTCCCCTCACGGTGGTCTAGTGGCTGTGGCACTCGGCTGCTGATCCGAAGGTCGCGGGTTCGAATCTCGGCCGTGGCGGCGGCATTTAGATGCAGGCGAAACATTAAGGTCCGTGTATACTTTGTGGTGTCAGTGCACGATGATGACTGTGGTTCGGTTTGGAAAGGACGCTAATTTCTGCAGCCCATGTAGGGAGCACGGCTAAGCGTCCGTTGGGATAGGGGAAAGGGACCGAAAGAGATAAAGAACCCCAGGGTGTCGCAATTTTCGGACCCCTCCACTACGGCGTCTTTCGTAGTCATATCGCGGCTTTGGGACGTAAAACCCGAGAAATCAATATTGTACGTTGCTCTGCCTTGTTCGTGCGTTGCAGCTCCCGGCAGTTCGAGCACGTATTTTTCCCACTTGGTTTCGTCAGTAGTGTTTGGGGTATAGTCAACGTTGATTGATTCTATATGCAGGAAACGTAATCAAATGGTTATTAACAAAGAAATTCATGCATATTTAGGTCGTAGGTTCATACGCATGCAAACCGTGCAAGGCACATTAAATTGACGAGCGAGAGAGTAGGAGTCGTCAAGAAAAAAAAAATCTGAGCGCGTATTTTATGCTCTATGCTTTACCTATGCACGTTCTAAAGAAAAATGAGAAACTATATATTGAATGGAAAGGACGGACGGGGAACTCAATGAATATTACGCGATCGACGTGGAGGGGAATATGTCAGAGAGTGCGCGAGCTCGTACGGCGCACAAAGCGAATGTTCGAAGTGGAATTACTCGAGGAGCGTCAAACGTACACACACACACAAAAAAAAGAGAAGGGGCTGTCGACCCGTGTCCCGGAGGTGCTCCATCTTCGTCAGATCGCTTGTCTTCGATCGGCTACGTGGCGAAGCGTGATTTCGGTGGACGTACTCGACAAGAGGGGGCGAGAACTGTGGTGCCGTCGGTTGTTTGCTAGGTGATGTATAGCTTTTCGTGATGAACGTAAGCGATGTGTAGCTTTGTGGGGTGAATGACTGAAGGGGATGCTGCTCAGCAGTATATTATAAGTCCGTGGGGGCGGCGCTGTTCGCTCCTTCAATTCCCGCTTTCTCAATTCAGGCACGTGAGCGTCGTTTTTCTGACGCACGCAAATACATTTATATTTCTTTAGTGCGATGCCTTTCTTTACCTTGTACGGCTCACTGTCATCCCACTTGTTGCTTTTCTCAGAGTGGTCGCCTGCCTCTCTCCCTTTTCTTTTTTTTTTCTTTTTCCGCAACTCGTGGTAAAGTATATTAAATGCGTGATTGACCGTCACACTACGGGGACCTGGCGGTTCAGATGACGTTGCGGTACATTAGAGCGAGCTAGACTGTCTTCTGGAGCCGAATATATGCAGCAGCGCGTGCGGAAATGAATCGAAGATTTTCACATGTACGACCGAACATTTAACTCCCTTGCATGATTGAAATCTCCGTTAAAATCTAGCCTTACCGAGCGCCTATGATATTATATAGGACTGCCCTGTAGGCATTCCCCCTCTCTCCTTCTCTTTACTTTTATTCCCCTTTTCCCATCCCCCAGTGCAGGTTAGCAAACCGGACTCCCTGCCTTCCCTTCCTTATTTTATCTCTCTCTCTCTCTCTCTCTCTCTCTCTCTCTCTCTCTCTCTCTCTCTCTCTCTCTCTCTCTCTCTCTCTCTCTCTCCGCTAAAGGGGCCCTACCACTCTTTTCCAGATAATATCCTCGGATGACATCAGTCAAGGAGCTTACTGCTTCACGAATCACCTTCCGCAAATCTTTTTCAAATCTGATCGGTATCAACGCTGTCGCAGCGTCAAGTTTGAGGGAGAAATCGACCGTCCGAGCGCGTTCGCTCCACCTTGCTCGCGACGATCGCTTTGGAAGCTACACAGAGGGGACTGAAAAAAAAAAAAAAAAAAAAAAAGAAGGGTCAGGAACTACGCTGGCGCGTGTAATGACCTTGAACACATCGTCTTCTCTTTTTCTTTGAACGTATTCGCGCTTGAGTTTGTTGTTACAATTATTACAATATTTTTCTCGACTGAACTTCTCTTTAAACTCAATTTCATCGTGTATTGCCCCTCCACACCTGGGTGTTAGAAATAACTGCGAGGCTTTTACATGTTAAAACTATGATATCAAAATGAGACACGCCGTCATGAAGGGCTCCCGGAATTTCAACCACGTAGCGTTCTTTAACGTGCATCTAAATCTAAATACAGAGGTCTCCAGCATTTCAACTCCATCCAAACGCGCGCGCCATGACAGAGATAGAACCCACGTCATTTGGGCTAACAGCGGAGCGCCGCAACCATGCACTGTACTCTCGCGGCGGCTTGGGCCTTACAAAGGTCGGGTGAGAAATAAAGATACTAGATTATTTCAAGTGGTTCGGTTTCAAAGATTTTTGTCCCGCGACATTTGGATTAACATAGCTTTAATATGCAATATCTCTTTCTTCTTGAGTGATAACTAGGTAGTGCTTTACTTCTTTAAATGTCTGCGCTTTTGTCTTTATTCTTCATGCATACATAACCCCGCTTTGTCAGAGGCGTTACAGCAGGAGGGTTATAAAGTTGAAAAAAGAAACATCTTTATTGAAACTGCACACTTACGCAGATGTCAAACAATTGCACTGATTAATAGCTTTAACAAAAAAAGGAATTTGCATACAGGTTGAACATGTCCTTCCCTCACTTAAAAGAAAAAAAAATAAAGGCTATGCGTAATCTGCCAGCACTCTCCTTTGGCCTAAATCAGGAATGGCTGAGGGTTGTGGTGGAGTCAGTAAGCTGCACCGTTGCATAGTTGTTCCATAAGATTTAAGCAACAGATAATGCAAAGTCGGTAGGAAATAGCTAAAATGAGCGTGCATCATGTAATTGTTCTGTATGTGGCTTGTTTAGAGACGGAATAGTGGCAAAGGAAACGAAAGACTGATCTACTCCATTTTACTAGTTTTCTCTGGGAAGATATCGATAAGAGCTACTGGTAAGCACTGAGAGCTTAGAGACGCTCAATATGTGAGTTCCGCACCATTTGCTGTAAATGCCTCTCGGTATGGCTTCACCGGAAGGCTTGCGAAGAAAGCAAGTACGTATTATGAGGCCAATAAGTGGTGCTTCTACACCCGCCAGCATTACCGAGAGGTCGCGATTGATGAGAAACCAGACCTTCTTTTGCTCGTGTTGAACGATGAGGAAGAACTGACGAGCAAGAAAAAAAAATGAAGAAAAGAAACATATTTATTACGCAGTAACGGAGTAGCACCTGACGTAGATTGTGTCTGGTGACAGTAATAGAAGACCCTCGTTAGAGAGAGAAAGCGCAAAATAACAATAATGAAGTGACGACGTGCTCTTCAGACTATATTATAGTGTTTTAGGATGTTTTTGCGACATACTTGAAGGGGCCCTGCAAAACATTTTGAACAAAGTAAGAAAACGGTGCCAATTTGTCGTGGATGGTCCTGTAAATATGTGAGCCAAATATTATTGCTTTGCACGCACCGGGGAATGTGAAATTTGGTTTCTAACACAGCTGGAAAGCCCCCACTCTTCTTGTAACAAATGGCGTCACCGGAGGGGCTACCGATTACGTGGCTTGGCATTTGTCGTCGCTCCACTTTTTGTTGAATTGAAAAAGAAAAAATAAAGCATAGTGGATGATCGTTCCGTGATCATAAAATCAGCGAATGCTGTTAATGCCTTAAGAGACTTAGTCGGTGCCCCCAGTCACGTCATTTGTGAAAAGAAGGGCGGGTGCTTTCCAGCTGCATTAGAAACTAAACTGCAAATTCCCATGGGTGCATGCAGAGCAATAACATTTGGCTCACATTTTCACGAGTGATTCTCACCGTTTTCTGACTTTGTTGAAAAAAAATTACACCATCTCCCGATAAAGGGAACCATGTGTGGATGCGAAGCAGCGGGGTGATGGTTAGCTTGAACGGGATATGGTGTAATTTTTCGCGGCAGCGGCCAGAACGCTCATCGCGGCTCTGCACAGGAGAGAGAATGAGGCGCGCGCGCTCCGTCATTTTCATACCGCGAAACTACCGTGGCGCTCCCAGCGAGGTATGCAGCTGTCGCACCACCTGCCGTGCGCGCAGCTCCGTAGAGCAGATGTGTTATGCTGCATTATTCATAGTTCTGTCCCCCCTATGTAATGCCTTCGGGCCCTTAGGGTACTTGAATAAATAAATAAATAAATAAATAAATAAATAAATAAATAAATAAATAAATAAATTCCTAGAGGAGAGAAAGGGGAGCGTAGGAGAGGAGAGAGAGGGGGAGGGGACGCGGGCGCCGCTTCGTAGAGTAGAGGATTCCTAGTGGAGAAAAAAAAAAAAGGGGGGGGGGGGGGGGGAGCTAGCAGACCCTGCCTGCGTCAGCGTTGTCTCTCCCGGGCGAGGGCGCGTTCTCGTTCCTTGACAGCTTGGGCCAACTGTTGCGCATGCGCAGTGGGTGTGTGGACGGCTCAGGGAGGGAACAGGCTCGACCATAAGCTGTTTCGCATCAAAACGTGTTGCAGGCTTTAGCGCTGATATTCCACAAAAGTGTCATCGTAGCTCAGTGGCTGCGGTGGTCTAATGGTCACGGCCAAGGTCGCGGGTTCAGTCCCTTGTCACTGTGGGTGCACATCACAGGAGACCGAACACCAATACTGGCAGTTATTTAGGTATAGGGCGCACTAGACTTCCTTGCTGCTAAGTGGACCTGGAAGTTTGACTCCTAACTCATACCAAGGCGAGGGCCCAGCATCGATTTCGCGCAGGCGTCATAGGCTCACAAAAGTACAGTATGGATCAAATGGTCAATGTGGTCGTTAGCAAATTTGGTCAGAGTCCAAAGACGTTAGCTTCAGGAAATGTCTTCTCGAGTATAGCTTGCTTAGTGCAACTTGTAAAGATATGTGTTAGATGTCGTATCGAGGGCCAACTGCATGACTGCCGATTATTTATTTTTTTTTCAGATCCGCGTGTATCGGCCTTTGGTAAGATAAGTCACAGAGTTTAGACGCCTGCCCTATGAGCTTCGTTGTTACGTTCGCAGTAGCTTTCCACTGCAATAGAGCGAAATGTACTAAAAAAATAGTTCTCCAGGCTTTCGTAGTTAGTGCACCTACCACTGCGTGCTCACGAAATGTTGCACGGTGGTATTTGCCTTTATAGATGCATCACTTATAGAAGAACAAGAATTTTATGTTTGCATAGTTTCGTTGGGTCGATTCTGGGGGAAGCGGACGAGGGCGCTTGAAGACGAGCGCGACGCCGCGAGGAGTCGGTTTGTCTTCCTGGTCGTCCATCGGAGCACCTGCGCTTTGTAGACAAGCTATGTTCCTCTCCCAATGTCTGTCCCATCTGTTTGCATCTTCGTCGTCTTGCGGATGAGCCATTTGTTAGAGGACCGTACTGAACGAGTCCGTTGTCGAGTTGTTCCTTACGGGTGCTTGTGAGTGCTGTCTAATGACTTCCTCCTGCTTTCAACGAATCTCTCGCGCCCTTGTTAAACTCATTGTGCCCAGTCTCAAATGTTCTCTTCTGCAGTTTGGAGGCTAATGGGCCAATAGGACAGGTTGCAGATGGCAACAGGCGCATCTATAAACGCACCAAAACGCGCATATATGTTCCGGACTGATGTCCACTTGCTGTATGTATATAAAGCATAGAACGTGCCCCCAACTTCGTGATGGGTTTGAAAAGCCAGAGCCATTTATGAGGCCCATCAAATATTTCTCAGAAAGGGCGTTCCAATCCGCACGTCCGGCATAGAGTGCGCAATGCGTCTGTTCCCGCGAAACCACCAGCGCATGCTGTTTCGCTGCTGTCTCGGATGCGTTCAAATATAGTTGAACGCATCTGAGACAGCAGCGAAAGCGACCCGTGAGGTGTGCTCTTGCGTCTGAAAGGTGGATTTTTGTCGCGCCGTTAGAGATATATATATATCACCAAATCTGGGGTTACTGAGGTTAATGGGGAGTCCCTCAGTTACCTCAGGTTTGCTGATGACATTGCCTTGCTAAGTAGTTCGGGAGATTAATTACAAAGCGTGACTACTAACCTAAACAGGCAGATTAGAACGGTGGGTCTAAAAAATTAATATGCAGAAAGCTAAAGTAATGTTCAATAGCCTTGGGCGAGCACAGCGGCTTGAGATAGCTGGCGAGGCATTGGAAGTGGTAAGTCAATCTTTTTGGTGGAGGTTGCGGGCTTTACTACACCCCAGCCCTGGAAACTTCGCAGCGGACGCCACGTTTACCCCGCACCTCCACCAAAAAGATGTTACGGGGAGTATTTATTATGCGAGGGACAGCGTACAGTCGTCCAGACAAAACTGCTCAGAGCGCACCAGCTGTAAGGGTTGGTTGGTTGGTTGGTCCTTGGGTATCTTGGCGCAACCCACTCTGGGGGATCGGCCATGAACCGGAAAAGAAATTTGTGTGGGAGAGAACTCCTAATAAAATACAAAAAAAATTGTAGTACGAATATGATAATCAAATTTAGGTTAAAGGAATAGTTTTCTGCGAAGTCTGAAGGCATATAATTATAAAAGAGAAGCGAACGCTATGGAGATTGGTTCTCACGTACTGAGATCATGATAGAAAAAAAAAAAATAATGAGCTGAGCAGATCAACATTTAATTCTTTTTGTCTCACGAAGAAAATCGCATACGGCCTTGCACACGTTCCTGTGACTAAATCCGAGGATAGTCGCACCAAGAGAGAGCACTACTGGAAGAGACAAATTTAAACCCATGTTTCTTAAGGGTATTTCCAGAAACCTTTTCCGTGGGATGTTGAATCTTCGACATGACATGAAGAAGTGCTCCAGAGACTCATCCTCATCACAATGCAGACACAACGGTGATTGAGCCAAACCAGACCTGTACATGTAAAAGTTCAGTGGGGGGACTCGGCATCGTAATTTAGTGATTGAGACTTCTGCTCTTCTAGTTTCGCACCATCTATTTTTCCACGGATAAGCCAAGTGTCCGAAGTCAGTGTTGGCTAGTGCAGATTTCTTAAAATTATTGCTGGTAGTATATTTTGAGAAGCGCGCAGCTGTAACAAACGCCGAAGTCGGCAACACAGAAATTACCGGGCCATTTAGACCTGACACTGCGAGCGCGTCCGCATATTCATTGAGTGTTATACCTTTGTGCCCAGGCACCCATATCAACCGAATGAGGCGTAAATGTCTGGGCAGAAGAGAGTAGAATGCTTCTAGTGCACTTGATAAATTAGGCGCGCTGAGAGATGCACACACGGACAAACAGTCAGTTAGAACGGCGACTGATGAGAAGGACTGGGGCAATTTTCGTACAGCTAAGACGATTGCCAATAGTTCCGCTTGGAAAATGGGCGTGAAGTCCGGTAAACGAATTGAGAAGGACCAATTCAGAGATGAGGACACAATACCAACAGCTGCCTTCTCTTCCCAGACTGACGCATCAGTCGCTATCACGATTTTTGTGTCTATCTGAGCCAGGTGATCTTCTAAGAGGCCATTGAGGTAAGAGTGAGACAGGTGTTTAGCGTTACTTGGGAATATATTATCAAATTCAATTGCAATTGCTTGCACCGTGTCATTTAACACGACAACTTCACTTAGGTGCACTTGTAACGGATCCAAGAGTGACTGCGCAAAAACGACTTGGGGGCAACGTAATCTAGACCAATGCTGGGTAAAAAATGTGGCCGATTGATTAATAAAAATATATTGAGACCTCCTCTGGGGAGATGCATAAATTTTTAGAAATGTTCGCACTGTTAGGACATGGAACCTTTTATGAAGAGAAGGAAGGCGTGATTCCTGATATAATACACTGATTGCGACAAATTTCGGGAGCCCAAGGCATAAACGTAATGCCTCGCGTTCTAGAAGTACCAATGGCCTGATTTTGTAAGCAGGTGCCCCAGAAAACAAGACGCAGCCAAACTCAAGTATCGGTCGGATATACATGCAGTAAACCATAATGAGGACGTCACGACGAAGCCCGGAACGAATGGAGCTGAGCCGACGAAGAATCCCCAACGCACGAGCTCCCTTAGCTGCTATATTTTCGATGTGTTGACTCCAGTTCAGTTTTTCATTGTAAGTGACCCCTAAATACATTAGCGAGTCAACTTGCGGAATAATGTTTTGTTTATACGACAACGCGATATGCACCGGAACACTTTGGTGAAAAACTATAAGCGCACTTTTCCCGATGTTTAAGGATAAGTTAATTCCCTCCAGCCACGTCTCAAGCCTGTCCATGTACGCCTGCAGAGTTTGATACAGTGTATGAATATCGTTTGCTGCCGCAAAAAATGCGATGTCGTCGGCATATACGTATACCTGTACATCCTCTTGGATAGGGATTGAGCGCAAGAGTATATTAAAAAGTAATGGGGACAACACCGACCCTTGGGGGAGGCCTCTAGATTGTTGATATTTTAATGATGACAAACCCTGTTGCCAGCAGTAAAACTCTCTGCCCTCTAAGAAAGCGTATATCCATGATATAAAATACTGTGGTAGTCCTGCGGTATGAAGTGAACTGATTATATTAGAGTGTTCAACACTGTCATAAGCTTTTGTGATATCAAGAGTCACAAGAGCGGCATATTGTTTGTGATATCGAGCAAGCTGTATTCGGCTTTCTAGGTCTACATGAGCACACCAGATGGAGCAGCCACGCCTAAAACCAATTTGGTATGGGCTCAAAATCGTGTTCTCAATTAACCAATTATCCATCCGGCTGTAGAGGATTCTTTCGATGAGTTTCACTAGATTAGATGTAAGAGCTATTGGTCTAATGTTATCTAATGTATATCCTGCACCCTGTTTTTTTAATAATGGAATTATTTTAGCAACTCTCCAGTCAGGGGGGATCCATGAATTCCTAATCGAGTGGTTAACAAGTGCAAGGAGGCCCTGGGGCAGTACCTTATGTATTGTTTTTAATAATGATGTAGTAATGCCATCAGGTCCTGGCGCAGAATTGGGCAACACTCTTATTAAACCAGCTAATTCCGAAGCTGTGACTTCATCAAAGTCATCACCGCGGGCAGGAACGTGGGCGTGAGTGGTCAAAGTTGAAGCAAAACGGGTTTCAAGCCCTTTAGCTATTTCTTCGAGCAGATTAGCCAACTCTCTTGGCGTAGGGACAACTGAATCGACATTGATCAAAGCCGGAATTGCTTTCTTAGTCCTAAGAAATTTAAAAAGCTTTTTTCTGTTGTCTGACTTTGATAAGAATTCAAATCGCTGACTATCATAGTTATCCTTCGCCTTGGCGACTGTACGCCTGAACGTTCCAGCCGCGTATTTATAATCATTCCAATTCCGAGGGCATTGGTTATAAAGTAATTTTCTCAAGGCTGCTTTTCTTAATCTGTAATCCCGTGAGCATTCAGGTGTCCACCAAGGATTAGCAGAGTCCACTTTCGAGACCTGAATGGAAAACGTGGATTCCTTTAAGGAATCTTTCACCACTGAATTGAGGTTTAATGCGGTCTGCTCCTCATCGCCATCTAACTGATTAGTTAGAGCTCTGCATAAAAGCTTTTCAAAGACATTTATATTGACATGAGTGACGCTGCGTCTATTCAACGAGATCATAGGGCAAATTAGTTCGAAAATTATAGGAAGATGATCACTACTGGTACCTGAATAGACAGCACTCCACGATGATATAGAAAGACCGGCACTGCAGAACGTAAGGTCAATCGCTGACAATGTCCGGTTCCCAATAAAAGTTGGTGTTCTTGAGTTAACACATGTTAGATTATTCTTCGCAGCCCAATCCCACAACCGTTTCCCGCTCAGATCTGTTCTGTAGCCCCACGAAATATGGTGAGCGTTGAAATCTCCAGCCAGTAGCATATCCTTCCTGCAGTGCGAGACCACCGAGTCTAGCGCATTACTATTATGAACACCGGATGGGAAATACACGTTAATTAACGAGAACGGCTGAAATCCCGGGAGTGAAATGTCTACAGCTAGTATTTCACTGTCTGGAGTAGTTGTCTGATACATAATTTTAGCCCGGTGAGCAATTTTGGATGAAATAAAGACTGCTAAACCACCACCGCGAGAGGGACGGTCTAAACGAAATGTGCGGTAATTTTTCAGTCTAAAACTCCTGTCTGTTGAGAGCCACGTTTCTTGTAAGATTATAATATCAGGGCAGTGCTGAGCACAGAGGTAGAATAGATCAGAAGCTGCTGAAAATATTGAACGACAATTCCACTGAAATATTTTAAGACCTATTTTGCTGAGATACCAGCAGAAATAACTGCTTTCTCCAATATGCTGTCTTTCAGGAATGATTTTTTCGAAGTGATTTCTTTTTGGCATTTTTTAGTTTTTGGCTTGGGCCTCACTGAAAGACCCTGAGATTCTGGGGACGCACGGCGCTTCATGGTCCTAAAATCAAAGTCCATTTGCGAATCGAGAGATCCAGAGTCTGAGCTCCAACCTTGTTCCCGTTCGACAGGGATTATTTTCTTTAAATTGGTTTTTGATGGGCCAGGTTGTGGTAGCTCGCTATGGCTGACCTCTGAAGGTGGTAAAACTGGCATATCTGGGATCGCCTCAGTCGTCCGAGTGATGGTCTGCAGCAGTTGACTCATCTGTGCATTTACCATTTGCGCTAACGATTCTGTCAAACTCACAAAAAGGTTCTCCATCGCCTTCTTCATTGACTTCTCTACCGCTGAGGCAATAGCATCTGACAATGATGAGTCTATCCCCTGAGAGAAACGATTCGCAGCACTAGCATACCCACGAGGTCGCTCAGCAAGGACAGCGCGGGCCTCGCGTCGTGAACATCGCCTCTGATCGATAATTTCTAGAATTTGAAGTTCATAAGCTCTCGCAGAGCAGTCTCCATTATCGGCCGCGTGGGCTCCACTGCATAAACAACAACGCACTTCCTGTGTTGAACAAACGTTAAAGTCATGCGCTTCACCACAGGCTCTACATCTCACGCCTGATCTGCAGCCCTTAATGCTATGCCCGTATCTCCAACATTTAATGCACTGTAAAGGGCGAGGAGACAACGATTCAACCCGGTAAATGAGAGGCCACGCCTTGATTTCTGTAGGGCGAGTAATGCCGGCAAATGTGACAATGACCGATTCCGTGGGGATCTTACTGTTTTCGACGGAACGAGAGCATCGGTAGACTGAAATAGCTCCTGCCACTGAAAACATATCCAGTATCTCTGATGGTGTAAGGCTCGAGTCCACCCCACGAACCAGCCCCTTTACGCATGCTAAGTGGGGAGGAACGAAACAACTCACCGGATGGGAAGCGAAAGTTGAGCACTTTAGCAGGTCAGATATACAGGCCTGGTCTGGCGAACAGCACAGAATACCTCCACGTCCGAATTGTCGCACCTCAGTGATCTGCTGGTAATGGGGAGTAGCGGTCCGGAGCTCTTCCTGAATCAGTTTGGGATTTTTCATTCGAATTGTCTCTCCATTGGTCGGTACCAGAGCCACAGGAACGCTGTTCAGACCGCTGCGCAGAAAGAGATCGATTGGCAAATCATTAGGTGCAAGGGAAGCCGACCAGGCAGGGTTCGCCTGGCCGGGAGACGAAACAGACATCAGGCTAAGGAGCCTAGATCAGCACCGCGCAGTTTGGCCGCACCCCCCAGGAGGATGCGCCAAGACACGGTTGGACGACCAGGACAGGACGGCTACGAAGAAGCGGCAGCCTTGAGAACACAGGACGCAGGACCGTGAGCGGTAGGTTGCAGTGAGCTGGCGTTCGAAAGCAGTCGTAAAACGCGTCGAAAGCAGTCGAAAGCCAAGAAGCCAAGAAGCCAAAGCCTGTTCCCCACATCAACGTCTTCGTCGTCGTCGTAGCTATGCTGTGACAATATGTCTACTTAGGACCCCTGATCCGAAGCGTGAGGCTGAGATGATTAGAAGGATAAGAACGGGGTGGAGGTGTATTCGGCAAGCATTGTCAGATAATGAATGGTAGCTTACCATCGTCTCCGAAGATGAGAGTGTATAACAGCTGCATCTTACCGGTACTCACCTACGGGCAGAAACTTGGAGGCTAACTAACAGGGTTCAGCTTAAATTGAGGACGACGCAGCGAGCAATGGAACGGAAAATGGTATGTGTAACATTAAGGGACAAGAAGAGAGCGGAGTGGGCTAGGGAACAAACGCGTGTTAGGGATTTAATAATAGAAATTAAGAAGAAGAAATGGACGTGGGCGGGCCATGTAATGCAAAGACAAGACAACCGTTGGTCATTAAGGGTAACAGAGTGGATTTCTAGAGAAGGCAAGCGTGGAAGGGGGCGGCGGAAAGTTAGGTGGGCAGATGAGATCAGGAAGTTTGCGGGGATAAATTGGGACAGTTAGCACAGGACAGGGATAATTGGAGATCTGTGGGAGAGGCCTTTGCCCTGCAGTGGGCATAGACAGACAGATAATGATATATATGGCATGCTGGACTGACGAATTAACGCAACGAAAAGAGAATAAACGTATTTAAAGGAAGCTATTGTACGCCAGAGTGCTACGAAAGCTCTTCTGAAGTTTATATTTGTATTGATTGTTGTACAACTTTAAAATAGCTTACGAGCTTTCAGTGCATGCGACTTGGGCTCCACGACATCAATTCGTACTTTTGTTTTGAAACCTGACAGCGAGCGGATACAGTTTTACATGCTTCAGTATAGTAATAGGCACAGAGACGGTCAATAACCATTATTCAATGCACTGTTTCTATTCAAGTTCCTCTTCTACACGCACGAGGAAGGATTGAAGTAGTGCCGAGTAGCCTTCGAATCCTGGAAGCCCCCCTACCTGTCAGATCGCGCTTATTAACACGGTGTTACGAATTTCCGCCGTATCGATGCATAACTGCAGTCATCGAGCCACAAATTTATTTCAGTATTATCGAACACGATCTGCGCCGCGTGTTGCTTTAAGAGCGCACGTACATTCGCGATGTTTCCGCTTCTATTGCAGTAACGTCACGGACTCGGTAATACGCAGGCTTGCAAAACGTCCGAAAACTATATATATTGCGCAAGCGCCAGTGGCAAGCGCCGATGTGCTAATCCAAAGCAGCTACGACGTAATACTCAAAGCTATAAGTGGTCAGACGCAGAGGTTACTCGAGTGTGCCGAGGATTACATTCTTCGCAACCGCCTGCGGTGTCGCTCTAGCCATTACCAAATTAGCTGGAAAGCAATGCCTCCTAAATGCCAAGACAGCTGGGATTTCATCACGAGACACGACAAACTTTCGCGATAGCTCTGTGGCTGAGTAGTTCGCGAGTGCATATGCTGGCTGGATAAAAGTTCAGCGTTCCGTTGAACGCTTGGACAGGCGTTGCTCAAGTGCCTTAGCGGCGCACACGTGCTGTGCTCGTTCACCCCTAGTATGTGCTGTGCCACGGCCGCTCAACTGAGCGGCAGTGGCTGTGGCATGTATAGCGGTGATTTCCACTGTCGACTTCGGCCGGCTGATGAGGTTATTGTGCGTCCCGAGTTGTCATGCAGACGAAGTTTATTGTCCAGCCATATAATGGTGATGAGCCCATTGTTCCGACATTATGAGCGCATTGGGCTTAGGTAGGACGCTTCGTGTGTGGCGGCTAATTTGAATACGGTCTACATTCTTAATAATATAACGCGGACAATGATGCGGCTAGTGAAAGTTCCTGCGGAGCGCAGTTGCTCTCGCCGCAAGTCTTTCTAGACTTGCGGCGTAGAAAGTCTGCAAGTCTTTCTAGACTTGCGGATAGAAAGCGTCATGCTTTCCTAGCCAAGCACTTTTCTGGTCGCTTCCTTCGTGACGTGCACATTGGTCAGTTATAAGCACAGTCGGCATCAGTGGTTGAAACTCGAACGTAGTCGTCAAGTACGTTACGAAAGCTAATCGCGTCGTAGGTTTTCTTGTACGCGGGCCTTCTTGTGGAAACGTTGCTACCTTGTTAAGGATTTTATTTATTGGCCAGTATAGATGAATTACAAGCTCCCGGTGTAACTGTAGTCACGAATGGATTCGTCGATCATGATGGATTCTACAGGACATACGCGATCGCGCCTCATTTGTTGGTCTAAAGGTTTCTGTGTCAGTTTTATGGTACGGCTGTTAAATTTATTCTTAGAATGGGACAAGGAATCAGAAGCAAAAAGAAGAAAATAAATGTAAAACATATCTACATATTAAAACAGAAATAAAAAAGCTCTGTTGCATAGGTCACCCGAGACCTTATAGAACAGCGCGGAGCTGACATCCGCGTTACAGTGCACAGTATGTGGCCTGTTTTTCAAGCCATCTCCTTTGTGGTTAGGTGAAATGATATGCGGCGCCATAATGGGAGATAACATCCAGGTGAATTTCGGGTATCGATTCTGTTTGTGAGCGTTTCTGTTAGAACCACTTATGTCTTCTGACCTCGTGGTTCTTCCTACCTTTGTTTTCTTCTGTGCCGGCTTGCATAATTATTTTTCTTCTCCTTGCGCGAAAGTAAGTTCGCGGTTCTACATAAAGGCGCCAGAATCTCCCGATATAAGTTGCGTAAAAAAGAAGCTGACGATATGATATGAACGCAACCTTCCATTTCCGCTGTGCAATAAGTGCTACGCCCCAAAGGTGTCAATGCGGGTAACGTGATTTTGTATCGTTACGCATGGATAGAACGAGACAAAATGAGAAGTATTAAGTTTCGTTGCCGCGCAGAACAAAAAAGGGGAATGAGAAAAAAAAAGAAAAATAGAAGACCAAGGGAATAGAAGTGCTGAGCTGCCGCGCTGCCAACAATTCCGACACCAAAAGCAGCCTTCTTTCAATATTAACCTTCCCATTGACCGACGAGGCTTCAGACAAAAGCTTCAGCACCGACGCGGCCCTCAGTGAAAAGACCTCGTTAGAGTTTGCCGCTTCGCTTCTCCGGTTTATCCTCGACATTTCCCCGTCACCTCGGTGTTCTTTCATATCCGTTAAGTAACCCATAAACGAGGTCAGAACGGCGAGAAACACGCACGGCCGCAAAAAAGAGAGGCCCCGCCCCTTCGCTTTTGTTGCGCACATCCGTCACACTTCATAAAACGTGAGCGACACCGTATACTCATCCCTGTCTCGTCGATTCCACTGCTTTCGTTTTATTTGTGCACTCTGTTTTCTTTCCGCTTTTTTTCCCCCCCCTAGCAGGTGAGTGAGTGTCAGTGCGCGTGACAGTGTGATCATCTCTGTTCGCTGTTCATGTTTGTCGTCGCTGTAAGTGGAATGCGATCGTAGGAAGTGGGCTGAATTCAGACACTTCCGTTCGAACCCCTATATATGGTTTCATCAGGACGTATGCCTCAGCTGGCCTCGGAGCGCAATAAAAGTTCTTAAGTATAGCTCATTTTGACGCGGCAAAATGTTCTACAAGGTCCGGGTTTGTACTACATTACCTGGTGCAGTGCTAAACTTGCTAAAGCTATAGTTGCATTGCTTTCGACAGTACAATGTACCTCAGTGAAGGATCTAGAGAAGTAGCCCCGAGGCAGGGGCCACACCAGTAACGAACGCCATAAATCAGTAATGCGATGTGCATCACTAAAAGCTAGAGGATATCGCTTAAAATAGACGGGAACTGTGTGGTCAGAGTGTGATCATAAATGCACCAGTTATGTGATCGATTGCTGGCTTGCCATGCCTAGGTTTTTATGGTTTCTGTTGCGCCTTGCCGAACGTTATCAATTGCATTTGGTTGGCACGGAAGTTTGGCTAATAGTGCTACGTAATACTTTGGCTAGTATCCTCCAAATTTTTAGCATCAAATGAACGTTTTCCTTAATTGCGAAAAGTGTGAAGCGTGCAGTGATGGTGTGGTTGTAACCGCGTTGAGGCCGGTCCCTTCTGCGTGCGCGTTAGAAAGAAGTCATTTGATTAAAGTGCTACATAAAGAATAAATTTAAGGAAACCAACTACCCATTCCTCAAGGCTTGGTCAGGTTTCCTTTTTACGGTCAGGAATTCCAAAACACGCTAGTTTTCGAATGGATGTTCGCTGTCCTCAAAATCGTCGAGTCGATCGATGTAATACTGTATCATTTCGATTCGCGAGAGCCTGTTAATCTCAATTAAAACTTTCGTCATGTCCTAAGATTTCTGCGGAAGGAAACACTGGGCCTTTCTCTTATGAACTAGACGAGAATACTGCGCAACAGTACTTCTAAACATTGTTCAAAACTTCGCTTGATATCGTCGACAGCTTTTTCGCTCTCACTCAGATTTGTGCCGATCTGTCTTAACTCTGCAAATAGAAGTGCCTGATTTGCGTGTATCTCGCGTAATGCGCTCACGATGTCACCAGTCTATTATGCAGCCGTCGACCGTGTTGTCTGGCAAGGATATTCCTCGGCAACACTAGGAAGCAATGATAACTGACAATAACTGCATAATTACATTTAAGACATTCATGTGCAGCAAGAGCACACCAGGATGAGCTTGGTAGCGCTAAAGCCACGTATTGTACAAGCTTAGAGAATCCGGTGCGCTGTGCGACGTCAGTGCACGTTAAAGAACCCCAGATGGTCGAAATTTCCGGAGACCTCCACTACGGCGTCTCTCATAATCATCTCGCTGTTTTGGGACTTAAAAACCCAGAAATCAAACGGTAGACTAAAAAAAGAATAGTCACTACTTAACTGGAGAAGTGGGTGACGAAGGCGCCTGCGATGCGTTTTTGGCGGGGCCTCATAACGCGGTTTAGTCACTGCTGCATTTATCAAGGCTTGATGAGATAGCATGCAGCCGAGTGCAAGTCGACGAAATCCGAGTCGGATTAATTCTAGTGGTCCTGCAAGTCATCAGGCTTAGTTTCGGTGGCGCATGCACCCTGGGGGCGGGAGAGCCGGGTGCCAGTTTGCCTGGAGTGATACTGTCTAGCTGACAGTCATACTGCCCTAGCCATCGGAAAGACATAATGCCTCACTGGACCGCTACTACCAGCGTTAACAGGGGAAGCAGCTGGAAAAAAATGTAATATTGATCTTCGGACTTCCGTACCGAGACCACGATATGATTATGAGGGACGCCGTGTACTCGTGGTTAATTTTGACCACCGTGGTTCTTTCACGTGCCCCGAAATCTATGTACAGTGCTGTTCTTTCATTTCTTCTGTTGACAGCAAAGTGTAAGCATTAGTCACGCCCAACCTCAATCGACAGTGAAGTTATTTCAGTCACTTCAATCGCTTGATAGCCACATATCACACTTGTGTTGTTGTTTTGTGGGGTTTATCGTCCCAAAACCAGCTCTGATTATGAGAGACGCCGTAGTGGAAGGCTCCGGAAATTTCGACCACCCGGGGTTCTTTAACGTGCACTGACATCGCACAGCACACGGGACTCAACATTTCGCCTCCATCGAAATGCAGCCGCCGAAGCCGGGATTCTATCTCGTGACCCTCGGATCAGCAGCCGAGTACCATAGCCACTAGACCACCGTGGCGGGGCTATCACACGTGTGTGAAACTTGTTGGGCTAGTTGGCGATCGCTTCGCGAAAAAAATAATATGCAACATGCAAAAATAAAAATACTGGGAGGCTCTTTGTTTTTCGCCTGTTGCATATCTTTTGTTTAGGGAATCCTACCATGGATTTCACCGGATTTCTCCAACTCCCGCGCGCACTCTCTAGATTCTAATTTGTGACTTCGTCGGCGGCCCGAACTCGCGTATCGGAACATGCAGCTGGAGACGGTATCGCTTGACGATGGCTTCTGCTTCTCGCATGATTCAGTATTTACGCAGGCCCCGCGCTAATCGTACCTACCCAAATAAACAGAAGTGTCGCAGTGCAAAATTTAGTTTAACATTAAAGATATGCACCTTAGAATTCGACGAGTGCAGTTATGTCCACGAAATTTCGGTTTGGTTTGTGGGGTTTAACGTCCCAAAACCAGCTCTGATTATGAGAGACGCCGTAGTGGATTTCTCCGGAAATTTCCACCACCTGGGGTTCTTTAACGTGCAACTGACATCGCACAGCACACGGGCCTCAACATTTCGCCTCCATCGAAATGCAGCCGCCGCGGTCGGGATTCGATCCCGCGACCCTCGGATCAGCAGCCGAGTACCGTAGCCACTAGACCACCGCGGCGGAGCGTCCACGAAATTTCAGGCCTAGGGGAAAAACTTGGAGCACATCGCAATGCGTTCCAAAATTTCTCATAAGTGCGAAACAACCTGCGTATTTCGTTTCTATTTAACCTTAAACTTGAAGAAAACGTATACGTGTACTGCATGAACTGTTGTTCGTAAAGAAAGTCGGTACGATATATGTTTCCTTCCCTGTGTTTGTATCCCGACCGTGGCGGCTGCATTTCGATGGAGGCGAAATGCTCAAGGCGCGTGTACTGTGCGATATGTCAGTGCACGTTAAAGAACCCCAGGTGGTCAAAATTTACGGAGCCCTCCACTACGGCGTCTCTCATAATCATAGCTGGTTTTGAGACGTAAAACCCCAAGAAATCAGTCATATCAATGCTTGTGTTTGTGTTCCGTCGACATAGAAAATGAGGAAGCGCTCATAAAATCTACACAAAAGCCCTATGGAAGTTAACCTTAAATTGAATTGAATTCAACACGATCTTATTTGATCTTGCGTGACGCGACAGAATCGAGCACCCGTCTGGGTCCCACAAGACCGGCAAGCCTAACCTCCAGGCCCCCTCGCAGGCCCACTATTCCGCCCTCAATCCCGCAAGCTAAGCTATTTCCTTATGTGGAACACAAGCGTATATATAGCATCCGTGTGCTTCCTTACTTCCCAGCAAGATTCACCGAATAGGGGAAGCGGTGTTATTTATTATCCAGGCTTGGACCGGGCAAATATAACTTCTGAGACGTGCGCTTAATGTCTAGCTTCTGCGAATGTGTTCACGCACTTCGCTCTTTAGCTCCACGATTCTCCGAAAAGGCTAACTCAAACCTAACGTTACAAGACAGCTGTACGTACTGGACAACAAACCAATGGGTACGCTCGTTCCTTCATTGCCTGTTTCGCCCATTCCGGCGTGCGTTTATCAGTGGTCGTTCTATTTATTACCTGGGCCACTTATCACACGCTGAAATAGCACCGCGTTGAAGAGACAATGACTCGGTTATGCTATATAAGAAACAGGCGCTGCTCACTTCGTAAACAGTGTACATTATTGATGGTGGACAACTGCACGATCACCATGAAGTCACGTTGAATGTACGGTTACGGTAACATGAATACAGAATAAAAATAAAAGTGATAACAGAATGATGATCACGCTAGACAACGGCGGCGGGACAGCGACGAATCGGCAAGCTAAGTGACTATGACAGTGCCGCCGGTGGAACGATGGCATGCCAGCGAATAAGTTACTGTCACAATGGAATACAAATGATGCATGGATGACAACGAAACAAAGCTGACAGTGTGTTTACATTGCAGCACCCGCCCTCGCTTAACATACCTCATCTCCTGGCAGGTTTCCATTACCTTATATGCTTGTTTGCACTGTGTTAGAGGACGAGCGATCATGCAAGGCAGCACGTTCATATGTACACCCTTTCAGGTGAACACTAACCAAGCAGAACTAGCCGCGTGCAACAGGTCACGCCAAACCAAGTTGAACGCTGTCATCGCTTTAACAAATAGGTATCCTAGGCGCACACTCATACATTGTCTACGCACCTCTCCCAACGAAGTCGATGATAATCTTCCTCAAATACATTGTGTCATTCAGATACCTTAGTTTGTTTAGTATTGTGCACTGGTAGCGATCTTGTTTATGAGTAATCACGTACTAAGCATATCATTTCATTTCACTCATCGTAGGGCATGAAGTACAGCATGCTAGGCACGTCACCAAGCAAAGCTCTTCAGCATTTGTTAAAAGCTTTCCTCTCACTCTCTTTAGAATGCAATTGTAGACTGACGCGAACAAAGTGAGAGTAGGATGCACTGCTTTATCCACAGGATGCGAAGGCCGTAAATAAATAAGTGTAGAAGAACATCAAAGCTCTCAATGACAGGCACTCGTGACAGGCAATACGATCCGTGCGCCCTTAGTGCGGCGTAACTGCACGCGCTGATGGCTGAAACTGGTAAAGGCTGTTCGACGCGTGCAGCAGGACTGCAAGTTGAAAGGAACGTGAATGCACTTGCAAATGCCGAAGTATTATAGGCCCCATCGGTCAACGAACCCGGCCTCGTCCACGACGGATTGTACAAAGGTCATATGGCCGGGTGACGACGTTATACGAAGTTGCAATAACGTCGTAACATGACGTCATGTTGCCACGTCATCGCGTGATGAAAGCCACGTGACCAAATCGTGACATCATTCGGCGTAGTAAGAACGTCATCGCATGTCGTAACGTGCTGGCGTAATGATGACTTCGTACGATAACACAACGCGACGTGGACGACGAAGTAGTCTGGAAGTTGACATAGTCACGCCCACGACCACCCTGAGGTGCTCCTATACCTTTATGGGTCACCAAGCAACTCCACTCAGTGGCGCTGCTGTAAGGCTTCGGCTTATACCCGCATTTCTTTCTTTCTTTCTTTCTTTCTTTCTTTCTTTCTTTCTTTCTTTCTTTCTTTCTTTCTTTCTTTCTTTCTTTCTTTCTTTCTACGTGTGAAAGAATGACGCCCGAAGAGTGGGGAACGCGTGCTTGCAAAAGGCGTCGGGCACGCGCTAGAAGGGGCGAAAATGCGGCGAGTTCACATCAAGGAAGGCAGCCTCAGCAACAGTAAAAGGAGGTGCAAGTGAAACTAAACTCAAGGAAATAGAAAGGTTAGTCACAGGGAAGATGAGGAGCCTATAAAATAATTAGGTGCGAATGTACAGCACTACGCACAAACACGTGACAGCGAAGTTCTTTCGATTCAGCTGGTCCGGGAAGCTCTTCTACTGGCGCTAAGTCACACTCTTCCTGTCCGCGTAACTGGAAACCCCAGGTCTCGCAAAAAGAAAAGTAGCTTTTAGAAACCAAAAGAAGTGCAAAGCTGGACTGCAAAAGACAAAAAAAGGCAGTAAAAGAGAAAGAAAGAAAAGAAAAAAAGAAGCGCTATGAGTGAGTCCATGAACGTTTCATCCCATTTAAAAGGCATACAGCGGAGGTGGCCCAAATAGTTCAAAAATGGAGATGACGAACAAAACGGAAGAACGGAACGGCAATTTAAAATTTGCGTAAGAGGGCTAGCAGGCGATGGAGGCACTCGCCGGCGATAAAATTGACATCAAAACGTACGTGCCTTAGCTTCTCCGTTTCCACACTTCTATTACATTTTTTTTTTTTCATTGCAGCCAAGCTCGTTCAAATTTTTGAAGCTGTCAACCGTGGCTTCGTTATATGTACCGTTCAAAGGCCTCTTGCTCTTGTCCCTAATTGCCCCATTTCCTCAATTCTCACCTACCCCGACATTGTTTCTCTTTATGCTCCTAATTTTTTTTTTTCGTCGTTGAAGAGAGCTGTGCGCCTCTTTGCTCCATTGTATAAGTCCGCGACCTGTCCACAGATGTATTCTGTTGTTTACAATGTGTACATATTCTTTTTTCCAAAACCAATTTGAACAGACAGTCAGAGAAAGTGATACATACATACATACATACATACATACATACATACATACATACATACATACATACATACATACATACATACATACATACATACATACATACATACATACATACATACATACATACATACATACATACATACATACATACATACATACATACATACATACATACATATGAAAGTTCTTGGACAAGTAGGTCAGCGGAAAAGAAAAGTGAACTGCCTTTCGTGCGAACAACCTTTCCAGTTCGTACAACAAAACAAATAAACTATATAACAATAATAATCCAAGCAAAATCGGGAAGGAATATGGGGGCTTGAAGCGATGGATAGTCGTTGATACAAGAAATACGGTTCCGGCTATTCCTCGGCTCGCGAATACTTATCATATATGCAACTTGTAGTTGCGACCGCGTACAAATAAAAATAACACGACCACATTACAAAGAAACGCACGACACAGCAGGCGGCCCATTTGCCGCCACCGTGGCACAACGGCTACGGTGCTCGGCTGCCGACCCTAAAGACACGGATTTGAACCCGGCCACTACGGGTCGCATTTCAATGGAGGCCAACAGGCTACAGGCCCGTGTACTGTGGGTTGGTTGATTTATTTATGAGGTTTTACCGCCCCAAACCACAATTTGATTATGAAACACGCCGTAGTGGAGGGCTCGAGAATTTCGAGCACCTGGGGCTCTTTAACGTGCGCTGACCTCGCACAGGACACGGGCCTCAACATTTCGCCTCCATCGTAATGCAGCCGCCGCAGTCTGGATTTGATCCCGCGACCCTCGGATCGGCAGCCAAGTGCCATAACTACTAGACCACCCGGTGGCAGGGCTGTACTGTGCGATATCAGCGCACTTTGAAGAATCCTAGATGTCCAAAACTTCCGGAGTCCTGCGCTACGACGTGCCTTATAATCATATCGCGATTCTGACACGTAAAATCCCAGCAATTATTATATAGGCTATGTATTTAGCACACAGCCTCAGTTTCGGTACTATAGCCTACCTAAACAATGAATGCGCAAAACAGAATTTAAAGATAATAATTGAAACGTTTATATCGCGCAACACAGTGGCGTTAGAAGAGGAGGACACTCAAGCAACGAGCATAAGCGGTCTTGCTTTATAAGCAAGTCAACTTATGGTCGTTCCAGCTAATCAGTAACTCCGTATCCACACCGGCCTGCATTCTGCTAAAACCATGAGTAACAACCCATCCCCCTCACAAATCGAAACTCTGGATAAACCCCTGCTTTCTACGCCACAAATGTCGTTACAGCAGAGAGAGCTCGTGGCCCCTTGTCAAATGCATCGTAGTGTCGGTCTATTCTGGATTCTAAGAATACGAAGCGACAAGAGTCTAGAAAGGTCGCTATGATCACTGAACCTGCTGCAATTCATAACACAGCACGTGCTGATTTTGGATTAGAGAGAGTCAGCGTAGCTTCGTGGGATCGTACTAAAGTGGCCAAATGCCAATAAAGCAGGCCACTTCTTACTATCCCACCACTGACCTCTCATATGTGACGGTACTGTAGCGGTGCCCTCCCGGGACCCGATGAAGTGAAGAAAATGCCGCGAAAATGTCCCGTCATCGGTGTGTCACGTAGATGTATGGTATTAACTAGTGCAAGAATATGCATACACTAATGCATGCTCTTGTTCTCGTGAGGCCTTTTCCAACGGTGCCACTTCTTCTCGACAGACAGTGTATACTCGGCGAAAAGCTATTGTGATAGTGAAAGGGACGTACGCGTCACCAAAGGTTATGCGTGGCAAGCATTAAGCAAGCATTGGTGTTAAAGCGCGCGTTAACGTACGTTTTAATAACCATGCTTTAAGACCAATGCAGTGCTCGTTAACACCAACGAGCACTGCATCAAGACTCGCACATCGGCCTCGGAGAGTGCGATGTACGAGAGCACTGTAGCGAATGAAACTCCAGCGCGGGAATCAGCCGCCGGATTGCATTTATTTTCCTCGTTAGCGCAGCGTTCCGGGAGACCCGACGACCACGCCATGCTGGTGTTTTTTTTTTTTCTAACACGAAAGCATTCCCTAACGTAGCGTATAATTAAGACGCGTGCGCGTCATTATCCAAGGCGTTTGATTAGGAGGAAGAAGGAATAGTTAAAGTTTTCGGTCGCAACGCAGAGCACCGCCGGCTGCGCATCGTTGACACACGTATTTACGCCTTAAGTATGCGGCTAATTCGATGCTCGAGCTTGGCTCCAACTGAATGAGTAAAAGAGGTAAAACGCATTAACTGCCTGCGGAGCATCGGTGTCTGTAACGACATCCTAACGACCACGTCTCAGACCTCCCCGCATTCGCGGGATGAGTATGTATGCTGTGGAATCGAATGAGCCGTGGAAGTGAAAGTAGAGGTCTTTGCGGAAATAGCGTTCCGGCGCCGGCGTGCTTCAGCGTTGCCTTATGGATGGAGTACACGGGAGGATCTAGCCTGTTCTGAGCATGTTCGGTTCTAGACTATTACAATCCGTGATGCGTATATGCCTTAAAGTGGAGCATCTCACCGTACTGATTCTGCCAATTTAACGGGATAGCTTTATGTTGCCTCTTCTGCACATTTTCGTTGCCTGTCTAATAAGATGGCAGCAGAGTGCTATCGACATTCGTGTATCGGATGCGTACTTACAGAACTTCGTCATAACTTCCAACCTTACCACGAGACGACCCGGTATTCTTTAGATGAGAAGTACAGTCATCTTCAATGAAAAGCGCAGTTATACAGAGAGAAAGAGAGAGAGATGAGGAAAAATTACAGCATATCCACGGAGTGAATGATGATGAGTGGGCGAAGCTCGGGATGTGCATCGTAGATCGTGCCGAGTTGCGGATTAATTTAGTTAACGCGCATGCTACGAATCCTCACGGTTCAACTATGCACAATGCACAAGTGAAATCTCCCACCGGCACTTCATTGCAAGTCAAGATCCAGTGCATATATATATATATATATATATATATATATATATATATATAACCGGGGAGCACGTGGCTCCCAGCGCTCGCGGCGAGGGCGAGCGCCGGGAGCCACGCGCTCGCCCTCGGCGCGTGCGTGCCCTCCGGCAGGCACGCGCCGGTGGCTACCTACTACGACGACTACTACTACTACTACATACATCGGTGACGCACGACCCACGCCTTAAGGAGCTTCGCCCCTAAAAGGAGAGACGAGGGAAATGCATGGTTAACAAAAAGAGGAATTTCTTGTTTGGCTTATTCCTAAGCAGATTGAGCAGGTACATCGGCTTGTTATCTGACTTTATGTAATGCCACAATGGTTGGGAGCCACAGAAACAGGACATCGTGCCCTTGCCCGGCGAGGTGATGAAGTGCCTTGCTGATTTCCAGTACTATTTTTTCGTAGACTCCGAGGCAGAAGGCATAAATCTAACATTGAAGAACTGTTTCGGGGTCACCGAACGCGTTCTGTATCTTTGGGGCCCATACGACAAGGCTCAAGATCAAGCTGCGTGTCAGTCGATGTTTGGAAGGATAGCATAACCTTTACGGTGATGACTTTCGCAGGGCAAAAAAAAAATTACTGACGACCACGTACTCTTCCACACTGGTTCAGGCAACGGTAAATATATAGATGTGGTCATTGTACCTATGTCTAGTTCTGCTTGTCATTTATCTGCTTGCCGCCGCAGACGATCGAGGGTAATGCTTTTGTCCGCAATCATGTTGCTCTCAGTCGAACCTAAAGGGACCCTGAAACGGTTTTGACGATTTTGTGAAAACATGGTGGTCTGGTAGAGCAAGTCATTAGGATCATTAGAGGACGGATTTCAGCGCTCTGCGTACAGTGTGTAATTTACACTAAGGCCTTGAACACGTGCATCGCAAAAGATCGCAGCGGCTCGTCGAAATGCGTTTTCAAACGCCCCCGCCTATCGAACGATGGAATGGGAGGCCGCTGATTGGCCCCCTAACAAGTGACGTGCACGTAACTTTCCCAATCTAACTGCAAAAACGTGCTCCTACAACGTGCTCCTTCGTTTCAGCCACCGGTATCGTCGCGGCATCTGGAGGCGTACACACGAGTCGCCGGCGCTCTATTACAGAGGCTAGCACTGCCGAGGCCGGGGACCTCAGTAAAGATATCGGGGCGCTATGTCGCGGCGGAGGGCTCCGTAGGGCGGCTGACGAGGGAGGCGCAGTCGTCGCTAGCCCGCACTCCGCAGCTGATCGAGTTGAGGAGGAACAGCAGTGGTAAGGAGGGAGGCGACAGAAATAGGCTCATAGCTGCCTTAGCGCATGGTGCTTCGCTCTATTTATGGCGTGAATGATTTCACAAGTGTGTTGCCTAATCAGTGACGCAATGTCAAAAAACGTTTCAGGGACACTTTAAGGCTGAGCCAAGTACCACGGGATAATCGGAAATCTCAATGCAGCTGTGCAATGTGACAGAAGGGGTGCGCGATAGCACCGGATTGTCTGACAAAATGAGGCAAGTAGTCGGTCTTCCGGCAGTGGGGCGAGATGGCGGGCAGGGGCGCGAGCAAGTTGCAAGATGCGTTCTCTGAGCGCTTCCAGAATCGTTTGGTTATATGCGATCGTGTAAACGACCTGAACTAGAAATTTGTGAATGAGCGTAATGTTCGACCCGCCTTGGTTGCTTAGAGACTAAGGCGTCGGCTTGCAGAGCTCGAGGCCGCGGGATCGAATCCCGACCACGGTGGCCGCATTTACGTGGGAACGAAATGCAAAAGAACACTCGTATACATATATGTTCATGTGCACCGTAAAGGTATCCCAGACAGCCACAGTTCCCCCGGAGCCCTCCGCTACGGGGTGTGCCTCATAGTCATAACATGGTTTTGACACGTGAAAAACGTGACAGTTATTATTATCAACACAATTTTCAATTCATTTAGGCATTTTTTTTACGTATCGCTTAACAAAAAGCAAAATCAAAGCCAGTTCCATGTCTGTGAAATATGAGTAAACAGCGGACCTGGCAAGCAAGCGCCACTACCTGGCAAACACAGATTAGGTTCTTTTATCTTTCGTAATCTTCTTCTTTCTTTCATATTTATTTTTCCTCATCTCTTTCTACATCTTCTTCTTATTGTTTGTCATCTTTCTTCCTTTTTTTTATCTCATTGTACATTGCACTCTCTCCTCCTCACCCCCATTTCTCTTTCCCATTATTGTCTTTCCCACTCATCCCACCCGCATTTCATATGCAGGCACGAGGCGCGCATGGCTGTGTGCTAACCTTTACAGCGTATGCCAATTACGTTCACCTGACCGTCGATTACCAAAGGTTCCGGGTTCGAGTATTAAAGACCTTGGCTTTAGCCCTTGCACTTAAATGATATCTATAGCAATCGTAGGTATTTTTGAGCTATGACTCAAGTCGGAAAAGCAGAAGATTACGTCACGCCACTCGACAATACCGCAATGACTAGTGCACGCGGCCGGAGGGATTGTAAAGGAAGGCGCAGACGCAATGGCAACTCTAGTGCTGCGCTTTCGTGGATGGTACGGCTTTCTGCCTAAGTAGGCGTACTGCCTAACGATGTACGAAATCGATCCTTGTCTCCTTCTGTGGCTGCCGGCTATCGTTCTTTTTTTCCTCCCCGGGCAATTGATTTTCCGCATACTTGCCTCCATTATTCGTTGATCGCTTTTCTTTTTCTGTCAAGCCAAGTTACTAATGGATCCCTCGACAGACTAAGGCGTTCACCGGCAGCAAGCGACGGCAGATGGAGTCGTGGTCCCGGGGTCCTGGCTCTGACTGTACACGTTACGTTGCGTCGACGCCATAAGCGACTTGTGATCCTGCACATATATAGCAATAATAGCAATAAATAAAAACACGACTGTATTTGAAAGTGAATTTACAAGGTACAACTTTGCCTTACGAGCTGGATCCGATGATGATGATGATGATGATGATGATGACTGTGGGTCGGTTAAGGAAAGGACGCTAATTTCTGCAGCCCGTGTATAGGGAGCACGGCTAAGCGTCCGTGGGGGTGGGGGAAAGGGAGTGAACTTGAGATAGAAAGGAGAGAAAAGCCGCAGTGGAGGGCTCCGGAAATTTGGCCATCTGGGGTTCTTCAACGTGCACCGCCAACGCACAGAACACGGGCCTCTGGCATTTTTGCCTCCATGGCGCGTGGCCAGCTCCTGCTCTTTGGGATGGGTCGCCTCACTCCAGATGTTGAGTGGCGTTGGCAGCAAAAAGGAGGGGAAAACAGGACATGATGCGAAAAATATTTTTCGCCGATTAACCTTCTTTTGCAACCACAAACCAACTAGCTCAAGCCTCAAACCTAGCAATTTTTGGTAGCCTTGCTCGTTTTGTAGACCATTTAAACGGATCCGACGAGTCGGAGGTGGACCAGCGCTGCTCGCAAGTAGCGCTCGAAAACAGAAGCTCAGAGCTCAGAAAACGCAATGAAATTTCTATTGGCGCTTCAGTCGAGAGGTTTTTGGTCCACTCCTTCTATTTTATTTAAAAGTGAAGTTTACTTGTTCCTTTATTACTGTATACTTCTGTCGCTGACTTTCTTAGAGCAAGTTCCAACCGATGCTGGCTTCCACCCAGTCATCTTTTACTTGTGAGCTATGGTCTTCGGGAGATAGGTTGTTGCGCGAACGTAGCTATACCATCACCGTCGTTGGAACCCTTCATTTTTTTTTACTACCTTTTACTTCGTTAAAAATCGCCATCTCCTTTCCTATGTCACTGGATCCTTTTTTTTTTTATATCGCTATCCCGAATGCTTTTTGAGTTGTTCGTTTCCCGTCTACTATATCGTTCCAGAAAAAAACAGTTCATTGGGACCCACTTACCGAACACGATATGGCGATCGCAAATGTCCGCGAATGGATAGATAGGTAGAATATGGTTTCCATTTCAGACCCCTTAATGAAAAGCGATTATGATAGGTCCTAAAGGGAAGGGTTGCGTACGCCCTGACGTCGATGAACGCATAAGGGGAGGGCTCACTTGTGGATAGCTCTGCCTCTATAACGTCTCGAGAGATTGCGTCCTCGCATCGTATAGGCTAGATTTAGATTACTTGATTCGTTGTCACCGTGAAAACCACATTTTCACGCTGTTACGCCATATCTCTATCGTTTTTTATTATTATTTAAATGTGAGGACACGGAATGTAACGCTGTTACGTAGTTAGAATGCAACAGACACTGACTGAAGCAAGGAAAAGTATGCAGGTAAACCGCAGTCATGTACGTTTTGCTACCCTACACTGAGGAAGATGCACAAATGGATGAAGAGATAGATAGATAGATAGATAGATAGATAGATAGATAGATAGATAGATAGATAGATAGATAGATAGATAGATAGATAGATAGATAGATAGATAGATAGATAGATAGATAGATAGATAGATAGATAGATAGATAGATAGATAGCCGCACGTGCTTTTGAACGTGCACGCCAAGGCTAGTAGCTTGAGGGCTTTGGTTGTAGGCAGTGCGACATACTCACCTAGAAATAGCCATTTCTGTCTTCACTAATGATTTGTTATTGTTTATCGCCTTTGCTATTCATTTTCTTGTTGGATCGTTAAACTTCTGCTAATATGGTCTGCCGAAAACGAAGCACGGCATCGACGATAGATAAAATGGAAACATGGCGGCCGGCAGCGAAATCGTTCACGTTGTTCATCGGCCCCCAAAGTAATACGTTGTCGCCGTCGACTGCTCTGGTCAATGCGGTACATACGTTCGCCTGCTGGACAGCGTTTGTAAACGAGCAACACCGTTGTTGTGCGGCACTAAGCAACGCGTTCAGAGGTTTGCTTCTTGAGCTACCTTAACGACCCGACGGCTGACCCTACACAACGTTGTGTGCTTATTGGGTGCTATATTGTGTTATATTATTTGAACTCAGCACTTAACTCCGGCTTCTTCGCTTTCGCTTCCTTCTTTGCGAATGTGCGACGTTTTGCTGAAATTAAAGATTTGGTAACATAAAACTCAATCTTTCCTGGTCATCAGACTCACGTCACTGCAATACTGCAGTGTAGTGTATAGAGCCACATATAAGGGTAGAACGGTGAGGTTTGGCGCGAGATTTGCGTTTAGAATTTCGTGGGTTGTTTGTAACGCACCCGGCTCTGGGACTGGTGGCACCCGCGAGGCGTACTTCAGTCGCAACAGCGGCCAAGTCCAACCGCATTTGACAGTTCGAACTGCACGGTACAGTCATTCTCAGCGTTTCCCCTCGTCAGAACGGCCTCGTCAGGGCGCCCTCACCACTTTCCTTTTATTCCATAGTGACTTGGCGATTTCCGCGAACTGGAGCAACACTGACACGAACAAGAAGGGGCACACAATACTTGCGGTAACTTTCAAGATACGGTATATTTTAACTGAGGTACCAATTTAGGCACTGATGACCTTTAAACGAGATGAGAGGTACACGATCTTTTAAGAACCAGATACCCGAGCAAATATATAGCATTCGCTGAAAGTTAGCGCACGTACTGTTTCCATTCTTCTTCGTCTTTTGCTTTGTTCCAGCGCTTAGAGGTCGTTACTATATGCATTACCTGAAGAGACCGAACGTCCAGCATTCTATACAGTCAGCGAGTTATTGGCACGTCATGCCGACGTCACATTGTCTCAGCCGGTGTCTTTTAGAAGCATCGCATAAAGACATCCCAAACAGTAGGGACAGCATTCACAAGATTGGAAAAGGTTTTGTAGATGGATTCGGTAGTTGGAGGAAAGGGTGGGATCATTGAGAGGAAGTGATGCATCGCAGTAAGTCGGTTCCGAGTCGGAAGCAGTGCCGTATAGTAAAAAACGGCGCAGCGGGTTGCAGCTACTGTGCGTGTGTGTCGCTGCGTGTCTCCGTGTATGTGAATGCGTGCGTCTGCGTGTTCCCACTATACAAGCGTTCGGCTCTAAAATATTGCCGATCGGTTGTAGAGCGCGAAAGTACAGAAGGAAAAAAGAAAGACCCGTTGAGCCCAACTGATCGAAGCGTACAGAAAGAAAGGGAGGGGTGGGGGCGTCTCCCTCGTTTATGTGTTTCCCATTGAGCACAAATCTCCGAGTAACGCGCCGGTCGGACTGCATGTCGGCACTTGTACGGGTTTCGACGAAACAATTTTCGGATCCCGAAACAAGGCGGCGTAAGGGCGATAAAACCGGGAGCCCAGCGGGACGATATTTCACGGGAAGGAGCGGGAACGGCGATAGCCTGAGGTAAAAAAAAAAGAAAGACGGGGCGGGGGGAGAGACATTGATTCAGTTTTCTTTCTTTACTTTCTTTTTATTTTCCTCCGAGTTCTTCTGTTACCCCTTTGCAACTGACATGCTCAATTTCGCTACGTCAGTTTATTTTTTGGTCTGCAAGAGCCGAACTTGCGCGCTTGTGCGCGAGAACTGCGTCTGTGTTCAATGAGCTCTGCGTACAACTTCGTTCGGAATCTCCAAATGTCCCCCCCACCCCCCTTTATTTTTTATTTTTTTTTGACCCTGGACAGCTTTCGTCAGTGACAGCATAGTTGTGGATTGGGACGCGTGTAGCCACAATGTCGGAAATATTAGCAGATTTAATGTATAGGTATAGCAAAATTTACGCCGTCCTTTAGGGTAGGGTCTTGGTTTTGGGATATAGATTTTCGCAACATTTGGGGCCGATTTAGAGTTGATTTTTGAGTCAGTCAAGCAGTAACATGCTGCCAAACTGTCACTTCGTTATTGCAAAGGCAAATGTTTATTTTAAAGACATTGCCTTCCCGTAGGCCGCTGTGACGGGGTATATCATGTGTGATGTCGTTTTCTGACCAAAATGAACAACATGAAAACCAAAACAAGTAATCAAACATGCCACACATAAAACATGCCTAGGCCTGCCCGTATACTGCTGCGGCGCAACACAGCTGACTTCCAGTATTACTTTTACTTCCGGCTTCTACTTCTGGTTCTTCATTTCTTTCCGGATTTGACTTCCGTTCTCTTAAGTCAAATCCCTTTTCTTCTAACAAAGTGTAAAAGTCAAAAATAATATCAAACAAACACAAAAACGCATAACGATTAGAAAGACGACGCGAGCTTTAAGAAGACTAGGGAATGAAACGTTGTGTTCACTCTCAACCAACTGGCTGAATTGTACTAACGATTATTATCATTATTATTTATTGTTATTTCTCACGAAGGCACGACTGAAAATTCCAGTGGAATGTTTTTATAGCTTAAGGCTGCGGGAAGGTCGCTTACATTGTAGTGACCGAAAAACGCGGCTCGCGCCATCTCAAAGCTCTGTACAGCACACAAACCGATTGGTTGCAGAGAAGTTCCACAGATGCTTCAGGCTGCCTTAGTCTGGCACTACATAGGGCACACGGTCATTTCTCTATGGGTATAAAAGTCGTGCGAAAATGCAAGCAACGGGTCCGCGACCCTCGCGTTCTTCTTTCCAGTTTGAATTATTATAAACGTTGCGCGTACTTAAAGGGACGCTAAAGAGAAACAATGAATCAGTAGAGGCCAATAGGTTATTATTTGAGAACTGTATTGTTGATTTTGTCACCATAGGTTCAGTATTAGAAGAGAAAACGAAGGCTAAAGCTCCATTTTTAAATTCCGCGTCGAAACCTAGGCACCCGAACGTGAGCTTGACATCACGGATTTCAAAGTATTTTCTTTTCGTATTTCAGTCCCATTGGCTCAAGGAAATTTGATGAAACTTGCTACGTTAAGTTACAGCACAACGTGATTTATTTTTTAGCGTAAATAATCTGTGCTTCATAAAAGGCGTCTTCAAAATCTATGACGTCACGGCGACTGGGTGCGGGAAACCTGAAGGCGGCGTCAGCACCTGTATTTTCGGCGCGCTGTGCAGCTGGCGTCGCTGTGCAGCTGTGTGTGTGGCGCCGGCGCGTCAGTCCGTATATAAACGTCCGCCGGCTGCCGCTCGCTCTCTTCTCGCTCGGCTCCGCGGTCGGTGGAGTCTTTCGCAGTATGGATCCATCGCAGGTTGGATCCATCGCGGTAGGAGTTTCCGACCACGATCAACGGTGGCTTCATAGACTTGGCGTTCAGTAGGAACTGTACGGTCCGCGCCGTCTTGCCGGATCCGCTCACCGTACATTTATCGGATCACAAAGCGCTGGTACTAACCGTGAGCTACAACGATAACACCAATAGGTGCTGATCTGTAGTGACGTGTGTAGAGTGTGTGTGTGACGTGCTCGGCGATGTGTGCATTTATGCATCTACGAAATTGCGAGGTGTAAATAAATAATACTTCGTGTATAAATGTGTGTGTGTGTACAATGCATCATGACAACACTTTAAATTCATTAATTACACTTTAATCATAACTTTACTCCCCCTCATAGCATCACCCCGTGCATTCGCACTTAACCATGTTCACCCTCGGGGAAATGCTTTTTTTTTTTTGTGCGTGTTCTCGCTTACTGAGCGTTCCCTCGCGGCAAAGAGTGGTGCTCTTGGTATTGTGAAAAGGTAATTTAGTTATACACGAAAAATTGTTTCAAAATGTTATCGGCCCGTGCACTGACGTTGCACGGTACATGGGCCTATAACATTTTGCTTGCCACGAAATGCGGCCGCCGCGGCAGGGATTCGACCCCGCGACAGGGACTCCGGAACTGGGGGGGGGGGGGGGGGCAGGCGCGGGCGGCCGCCACGCCCCCCCCCCCTAACATATTTCCAGAGGGGGCAGACCGCCCCCTCTCCTCCACCCCCACACACACACCTTCGGACTGTTTACGCTGGAATCAAATTTTTGACAAGAATTTTCAAGCTATTGGTTGTGTGGTTCAGTGCTGTCCAAAGCACTGTATACCACACCACCACGCCGGTTGCGCGGCCTGCACAGACTTTCAGTGCTTCCAAATTTCGAATCATATTTAAAAGTGTGTACCAATGCAAAATGAGCGAGGATGCAAATATGTGAAATTTAATACGGCTAAAATGAATTAAAACATTATCAATCGATGTAACTATAAAAGCTACTAATTAAGAATGTTAAATGTAAATAAATAATAATCGACAAATGGAAATAAATAATAAACACAACATACAAAGACGACACTATTTGCATCCCCCCCTCCCCCCCCCCCCTTCCGCTTTTATAAATGTTCCGAAGTCCCTGCCCCGCGACCTACGGGTTAGCACTCAAGCGCCATAAGGAGCCACGATTGCCTGGGCAGAAGAGGTCCCCACAAACAAGCGGCCATCCACACAGTCCTGAAATTTCTTTTGAATAAGGTCGTTTCTTCCTCCTCACATGTTTAGTAATGTTACCCTTGAGATCACAGCGGGAAAGTACACAAAGGGAACGCCAAGTCTGAGCGAGACAATAGCGCTCGCGCAGAAAAGAGGAAGCCGGCGCTGCAGTAATGTATTACCAACGGCGTTTAGCGAAGAAAGTGCACAGTCTGATTGCTGCAGCAGACAGCGAAATCTCTGCAGTGGCGTCGTCGCAGGCTCCCCGGAAAACTCCGGGCTGTCCCAGACACACAACGTGGGTCTCTCCCGACCGCCTCGCTAATGAACCGTCGCGGCTAATTCGTTCCCTTTGTTCGTGACAATTCCAAGAGCGGCAACTCTGTTCGCGTTTTCTGTTCTATAGAGAAAGCAGAAAACGAACAACTTGCTCTCTCCTCCTCTTTCCCCCTCAGTGGGAACAGTCTGTGGCAATGGAACCTTATAGACGCCCCTAACAGCTTTGTCCTGCGGTCACGGGCGCCTCTGTTCTATGGATGTGGTTTGCTTCTCTTAGCTATACGCTGCCTGAAGTGGGAAAACTCGCTTGCTTTTTCGCAAAGCTCGCGTACATGATTGCGGAGCAGGATTCCCGAGGCCCTTTCTTTCCCATTTTTCTTGTTTCTATTTTCACTAAACACCGGTTCAGGAGGTGCTGACATCTTCGTCGATGCAAAACACGTTTTGATACGCACAAGCGCGGTGATACTGGAACTGTCGACTAAAAGAACGAAGCAACGGCCTCTGACTCAATGGGCCAACATGGATCCTCTGACTGCTTCTTTGTTTCCTTTTGCACTAGAATACTGGCTACGTTCTGTTCATAGAATAATGATAAAGTGGGCGAGTTGGGGACGATTCGTTACGAGTAGAGAGCAAACAAACGAGGACCTCGCAATTAGCTAGAAAGATACGCTACGATTGTTGCCAATTTCGCTGTGTCGCTCCTGATCCCTCGCCGGGAGTTTTTTGGGCGTTACTCTCGGCATTTTTTTTTTGGGGGGGGGGGGGGGGGGGGGTGTAGGTGCATTCAGGAATGGAAAGGTGGGCGAGCTTTTACGACCGCGTGGTCGGTGAAGTGACCGCACTTGGTTGGTGAGCAGTGTTTAGTGAGAGAAAGAAAGAGTGGTTCAAATGAAAGGAAATAGGCGCATATTTCTGCATTCCGTAGAGGTAGCACGGCTCAGCGCCAGTGAGAGAAGGGAAGTGCGACGACAAAACACAGACAAGGAAATGACCGGACAGGGCTGGTTTCTAGGGCTAGTTAACCGACCACACGTTCAATAAATGACGTAGGGGCTGAGAAAAATCGCTCACAAGTACAGCTTGAGGTGCTCGTTCTGGAAGCGCTTGACTGCAAGGTACTTTATATTTTGCAGCGGAAGGAAGGCAAACTTGTATAGGCGTTGATGCACATGCGCATACCCAGCATATACAAAAAGCTGTTCTCAGGAGGAGCTGATATAGTTATTCCACACACTTGTACTGTAGACTAATCGCGGTTACAGTTTCACGTTTTGCGAACTTGCGAAGTTGCAGGAATACTGCAAAGCGCAGATACTGTTTTGGCGAAGCCTTCGTGTTGGGTGTTGGGACTATGAATATTACTCATTATCGCATGATAAATGGTAGTTGGGCTCAAATATGGATCTCAGTTATGAAAGGTAAAATGGTTGCATACAAAATGATTCTCCAGCCAATTTAGTCACTAAGCCTGTAGAGGTGATGAAAAAAAAATAAGGTGCGCAGACACAGACACAACAGAAGCAAAGCATACGACACGAAGCATACGTCGTATAGACACGTTTCTCATAGCTTCTGCCGTGTCTGCATGCCTTAATTTCTTCTACAATGAATCCAACCGAACTAAGCTTTCTGTCTCGATAACAGGGCCAGTTACAAGGAGCAGTATTGTTCCAGTACTCGGCTAACTTTCTTGCTCCATTTTCAAACCTCCGTTACAAGGGGACCCGCTACACTTTCTGGACATAGTCAAAAAACGATGCCAATTAGTCGTGGAAATCGTGCGAACGTGTGAGCGAAACATTATTGTATTCCACGCGCTACTCAATTTGCAATTATGTCTCGAATTACAGCTGGGAAGCACCTACTCTTTGTTGAACCTATGACGTCACTAGGGGCACCGACTATGCCGCTTGAGGCAGAAATAGCGTTGAGCGATCTCATGAATGTGGGAAGATAATCTCCATCGCTCTATTTGTTCGTTTTTCAGTTCAACAAATAAAGACAATGCATGTATCCATATTTAAGGGGACCGAGGAAAGTCAAGCGGCCTAGACGGTGCTGTCAGTAACGTCATTTGTTGAGACAAGAGCAGGCGATTTCCAGTTGTATTTGAAACCAAACTGCAAATTCTCTGGTGCGTAGAGCGCAACAATATTTGGCTCATATGTTCGCAAGAGCCTCAACGACCGATTTACACCGTTTTCTGGCTGTGCTCCAAAAGTGTAGCATGGCTCCCCTAAGACGTTGACAGGGCTTCTGTCAAGTGACTCCACGCCACTAAAGATGGCAGCGTGTTTGAAAGCGGCTGGAAAGGAAAGAGAAGTACGCGGTGCTGGGAAGACTCTATCGCGACGTGCCTTGAATAATGACGCCTGTCGGCGAGAGGCGGTGAAAAATGCCAGCGGATGTTACTAGCCTGCACGGACGCGTTCGCCGAAATGTGCGAACTTAGCCCTGTCATCTTAGCGAAGGGCGCTTGCGAAGCGCGTCAGGCGGCCAGTGTCGTCGCTGTTTATGAAATATACGTACTAAGTAGCAGTATATATTACCATAGTGAAAGAGTAGTTAAAAAGGAAGCATATCTGAAGAACATTACGCTGCACTATAATGTCAGTATGGCCTGGGTCCGTTTAGTTAGTTACTCGTGCATTGTATGCATTACGCTTATCTTACCTTTGGGGTTTCTTTTGCGTTTTTTTTTTTGCGCACCAGCTTCTGCACGAGCATAGTTAGGGGAACAAGTGTCAATTATCAGCTTCAGGTCGCCCCGGATTTAGTGTACTGAATGCTATATCGAAACACGCCCCACTGAACTCGTGCTTTGAGTGCGCGCAGTACAACACGGAGCAGCAGAAAAAACCTTCCAACACTGCGTTTCGTTCCAACACTGTGTGGCTTCAAGACGAAAAAGAAGAAAAAAAAGCACGGACTTTCAGAGAGAAACGGAATGCGATGAGCGTGTGCAACGAAGAATTAGCGCAAGATGGTCGATCAGACGCGAAATCTCGTTTTCACGTGAAAGAGCGAACGTGATGTTGACGCCTCTGAAATCAGAAGTCTGGAACTCTATAGCACAATTTGTTACCATCATTCTTCTACTAGTGATTCGCACTGTTACGTATAAATTTCAAAGAGACTGAGGCAAATTAAGAGCAGTAAATAGGGTAAATAGCGGAACATACAAAAGAGGAAATATAGAACAGATGATGTGTACACAGTTGCAAATAGACTGCTGATATCTTCCGCCTATAGGCTTTCCTGTTCCCTTTCTCCTCATTCGCACATCCTTAGCTTGCTGTCGGTCAGGTGTCAGTCGTTAATCTGGGCATTTACAGTGCGGCGAGCAGGATTTTCTTCGTCTCTCTTACCTATAGCTATCGCAGTAAAGAAACACTCATGCAACGAAGAACAAAAAAAAAAGCAACAGGAAACAGCGAGCTTTGAGCAAAGCGAGCCTTGAGCTATCGTTAATGAAGAGCGCGGAGTGGAAGATCCGAGGGAGGAACGGACGTACTGATACGGGCCGTGAAAGCGAACCTCCAGAACCCCTACTACACGTAGTGACAGCCAGCCCGCCTCAAGGAAAGCTGCCGACTCCTCTCGGCGCCAACCTGTTGAGCGTCTGTAGCTTAGCAGTTTGCTTCTATCCTTGCGCGTCTCACGAATATTCATTTATTTCTTTCCTCTTGCTACCCTTCGTGATGCCTCAGGTGCTGCGCTGCTGAAGTCTAGGAAGCGGGTCCAATTCCAGGCCACGGTGGCCGAATTTATATGGGGGCGATATGCAAGAACATTTGTATGCTCTGATTTAGCTGCACGATGAAGAACACAGAGTGGTCAAGAATAATTTTGATTTTAGTTAGCAACGTGTCAGCTCAAATCTCCATCTTACTGAAGGCCTTTGTCATAGCTCATACGTGGGCCATTACTGAAGGGGACTGGGCGTCAGGATTCGCGAAACACGTCGATGCTGATCTTCAGAATGACCGTAATCTGGACCGGGTGCGGGCCGGGTCGCTAGCGAAATGTCCGCAGGCCGCATGCGGCCCCCGCGGGCTGTGTGTAAGAAAGAAAGAAAGAAAGAAAGAAAGAAAGAAAGAAAGAAAGAAAGAAAGAAGAAAGAAAGAAAGAAAGAAAGAAAGAAAGAAAGAAAGAAAGAAAGAAAGAAAGAAAGAAAGAAAGAAAGAAAGAAAGAAAGAAAGAAAGAAAGAAAGAAAGAAAGAAAGAAAGAAAGAAAGAAAGAAAGAAAGAAAGAAAGAAAGAAAGAAAGAAAGATGTGAATGAAGAAAAGTCAGGAAGGTTAACAGGATATGAAAATATGGTTTGCTAGGCTACACTGGGAAGAGGGAACACGACAAGAGCAAGCGGGCACGAAAACGCCAATGCGCCTCTTTAAAGCTACAAACAATCGCTTGTTAATATGCTCGATTTAACATTCATTTGGCGCGGAACACACGCCGACACTCTTCCATCATAATGTACCCCCCTTCGCTTTAATTTTCCCCGACCTATCGCGGCTATTGCAGACGCTCCCTGCCCTTGCTTCTCTACCACACATTTTTATATCTGTCTTAACGTCATCACGTCTTCTCTACCATTTCCCGATCCTCAAGAAATGCGGATGATAATAATATGCCAGCTTAACGCCAGTACGAGTAGAAGAGGCAAAGTTTAGAACAGGCGACGACTTCGACACTACGTGCGATTATACTTCTGAAGTGAGGCCCCGATTTATTGAGAGATTCTCTTAAATGACTTGCATGCCTGGAAACAACGAAAGGGAAGGGTTCAAGGGATCGCATACCAATCAAAGATGGCTCTCACACCAACCAGGAAACAACGCGCAACTAATTAATAAACTTAAGTTTCCATAAACAAGAAACGCACTTGGCACCTTGCCCGAATGTCGTGGGTTCGGTACTCACCGAAGGCAGGTTTGTCTTTTCGTCCGCTTTAATGCCTTTCTACTTACCTACACCAATTACAATACTACAATTAAGAAACTTCAATAACTTCCCCTGTGCTTTCCTAGGCTTCATTGTTTGTTGGTTCATTAAGACGCCTGGAAACAGGTACTTTAAGTGTCGTAAGCGTGGATGAAATAACTGGTTTTTTGGTGAACTCCATGAGATGCCTTTCTCGGAACAAACCGGACTCGTATGCCAATCGCAGATGGCTCTCACATCAACCGCGCAAAACAATTAATAAACTCAAGTTTTCGGAAACAAGAAACGCACTTGGCACCTTGCACGAAGATTCGCCGGCGGTGATCCGAGGAAATGCGAATACGAGAAAAAATCCACACTCCAACTCTCGTTCGTTGGACCCTTCTATCGGATTTAGGCTTCCTCAATATAAGCAGCTGTTCGTATAGCCCCCCATAACAGCGCGCTCGCCAGAGCGCGTGCCCAGCATGGCCGATCGGCGCAGACCCACGCCATCCATCAGGGGCGCAGTGGTGCGAGACCCTCACGCGGATTACGGGGCCGTAGCCGCAGCCAGGAAACGGCCCTGCTGGCTCAAGTCACGCCAAGCCAAGGGCCACCGCTGCCGGATCTGCCTTCGACCGCCATCCGAAAGGCAGGGGGGTCTGCAGCGAAAATGCGTTTCCATCCCAAATTACACGCGCCGCCTCCCCATGCTCCTAGAGTGGGTCTCTCGCTCCGTCATCACCCTTCGCTTTTGCTCTTGCCTCCTTACACTGATGCCGTTGACTTGACTCGCGCGGACTCCTCGTTCCTCGCATACGCCTCAATTTGTATACTGCCTTCTTACCCGGCCTATCTGCTTTTGCGTGTTCCGAGACCGCAAGAAATAAGCCAATATTTCGGCTCTCATACCATGCACTACTTCACCTATTGGCCCCTAGGGCTAGGGTTCTCGAAAGAGGTTTGGAGAAGCTACTATGTTTGGGCTGTTTTCTTTTTTCTTTTATAAAGAGAGGCGGTTTCTTTGCCTTGTTTCCACAATGAGGTGCCCCAGGGAAAGTGCCCCTATGCTTGTTTGGAGCATCGTAGTTTATCGATTACGGTTGCCCTTTCTTCCCGTTTCTATAGAACATTTTTTGTGTGTTGTTTCGCCTCCGTAGGTGAGCGTTCACCTTTAAAAGCGGTTCTATTTGTCTGTGAGTCGCCTTACGTGAGTGAGCTCTCCCGCATGACGCGGCGTTCTTTCGCGAACGAATTGTTTGTGGAGTACGTAAATTAGAGTGTGTCTGCTGTGTCTCGTTATGACATGCCACTAAAGTGGATACCACAGCTGGGCGTCACTCAGTCATGACATGGATCGCACGAAGCAGAAGCGTCTTTACATTGTGCGTCCGTCTGCGTCAGGCGTCGGCCGTTCCGTATAGCTACAGCAAAATCGCGACCGCGGCCTTTAGCAAGGATTCACTGTGCGCCGGGTAGAGTTATCGCATATCAGATTTACCGGTATATTCATCTTACGCACTGCCTAACAGTGCAAGAACCAACATTGGAGGGTTGCTGGACGTGATGCGCATTCACAGGGACATCTCGAAGCAAGAGTATTCGTAATCTGAAAGTATCTTGGCATCGATGAACGCAGAAGCGCGTGTGCTTGTCGCTTTTAATTTGGTTTCATTTAAGTCGCACCCCTAGCTGAGGATGTCAAAAACACTATGCCGTTAGATGAGATACACGGAGTGCGCTCTTGCCAATGATGCCAATAGTAGTTTCCAGTTTTCACTGCGTCAAGGCATGCTCTCTCCGTACCTTTGGTGCAAAATTAAGTGATCCAAGCTTAATTGTTTTCCATTGGTTTACCCTCTCCAGTAGCTTCCGGCTTAACGAAAGGCGCATTTAATACCGAGCGGATGAGCGTCATGTCCACTCAAAAGACTTGGAGCGCGGTCGGCTACTCTACGCGAACAGAGAAGGGGATGAGAACAACGGAGAGAAGCAGACAGAGAGGGTACATAAAACGCGTGCGGGCAGCCCACAGTGCAAAGACAGTCTATGATCGACTCAATCAAGGAAATAGAGTCCTCAGAGATCAGCGGCTCAGTTTTGTTTGTTATCCATTGAATACACAAAGAGGACCGAGAAAAAAAAATGCTGTAAACTATTTTAGTCCACTGACCCCTAGCATGTGACCGTATCGTTGCAAGTGGCCGCATCTCCACAGACCGTGGGCCATCGTCCACAGCTCTCAAGAAAGGGGCATTGGAGAGGGGGCGGAAGGTGGGGAAGGAAGTCGCTTTGCTGCCGCGATAGAAGAAAACCTCAACGACGAGAGAATAGGGTCTTGTGGAGAGAGGGCCCTGTGGCGATTTCTGCACAAACGATGCTCCCCTTTTATCGACCATCATCGCCGAACATCTAAGCAGCGGGAAAACATAGAATAAGGGGAAGAAAAGAACGGCAGAGCAGGGTCTTTTCAAAAGGACGATCTCGTCGTCGTCGTCGTCATCGTCGTCTTCCCCGCTCTTCATCGCGCGCTCTCTTTCTTCGCTGTCGTCAGCACCCTCCGCTTCTGCGGCCAGGCGATGTCGCTGCATGGGGCACGCATCGCGCCGTCACAACAACGACTGCGCCCTTGCCCTCTCTTCTGTCTCTGCTATTTCATCACACACACTCCAGGCTCTTCCAAGCTTCAAAACACGTGCCGTACGCCCGGTCGTCCGTTCGTACGAGCGTCGTTAAAAGCGCATAAAATTTGAGAGCGTTCTTATCGGTGCTCTCCACTGGGTGCTGACGCTTCTGCTGCTCGTTGCGAGCTTGTGGGACAGCTCTGAGAAGTGCTGCGGAGCGGTGAATGCCACCGTCCCGCGGCGTGTACTTCCAGCGGCCGGACGCAACCCCTTTAGAAGGGACCCCCTTTTGTTCCGCGTGTCTTCGGCGCTGCGTCCTTAAAGACGTCCTCGCACATGTTTGCGCGCGTGTATGGAAAGCAAGCATTACAGGGTACATAGTGATCGCGCATATTGAACATATTTCGTACATTTATCGCAGTTCTTTTTTTTTCCTTTCCTTTCTGATGTTGCTGCGATGTGAGATGTATCCTGCTGCTTGTGGGCAATGCCGGGAAAGATTCTCGTTTCTCGGTTTATATACTCAACGCTTCGTCGTGTTTGAATAGCGCACTTCCAGGTATTTGGCGCTTATTTTATATCGCGGACCTTGAAAAATTACCTCGCTCTTTATAATAAAGCCTGATCGTATATCGGAGCTCGTAAAATTACCTCAAAGACGCGGCTTTCCTCCCAGACAACGTATATATATATATATATACACATCTCGACCGGGATCTTTCTTCATTTAATGGCTTCTCCCTCTGGTTTTCCCAGCTCGAAAAGCAGGCACGTTCATGCGAGAAACTGTGAGCGGACAACCTGTGTTCACTGTCCTCTTGCATCTTTGGCACATGGTATCAGTGAGCAAAGTTAACATCTCTTACTTATTATGAATCCGTAGCCTTTGACTGGTGAGCGGTTCGCGGTAGAGTGCTATTGAAAACATCATCTGTAGAGGTTTAATACAAACGAAAAAGATCACTTGAGATTCTCAGTATCGTCGCCAGCTGTTGAATAAAAAATTTTTAAAAAAGGGAAAGAGGCTATATAGTAAAAGCGGGAGGTTCCTAAAATTAGGACAACCTAGGGTCCGCGCTAATCAACGCTAGCTATATGTGCATCCAAATTTTATTAGTTTTCTTTTATTGCAAAGTTGTTTGCAAGGTCGTGCAATGATTTAGAAGTTCCCTTACGTTTTTCTGTCTACATTAAAAAAAAACGGAGTTGCACATAATCCAGCAAAAAAGCGCTCCGTGCTCCTCCTCTGTCCCCTCTTGTCTTTTAGGGCTGTTGCGAAATCTTATGTGCTAAAATAACTGCACAAAGTAGACCCTGCAATGTCTACTACATCAGGACTTTACTGGGATGTGTACATTAAATAACTTAATGAAAAGTAAGGCCAGTACCACAGTGTCAGATTTGAGTGAACAGCGAAGCTTGGTCAACGGTGTAAAATTGACCATATCACTGTCATGTCGCACTGTCATAATTACTATCATGTAGCAGAGAACTGATGGCAAGGTTTTGTGTAGTGGGACGACGTAAAGCGTGGTTCCGCTCATGATATCACTAGCATGATGTCACAATATCACTGTTATGTGACACCGTCATTCTCATTAGCACTGTCAAGTAGCAGTGGACAGTGATGTGGATAAGCGCAGGTCCCTTCTGCGCAGTCTTGACTTGTGTTTCCTTAATTCTCTCTCTGTCGCTCTCTTACGCTCTCATTTTCTGCTTTGCTCGCCCATAGAAAGTTGTGTTTCATTCGTCGGCATAACGGAATCGGGTGGCTCCCATAAATGCATGTCCTGCAAACGCGGGTTTTGCAAGCGCGGTTGCTTTGGCAGAAGCCGATCATCCGTTAAAGGTAACACGAAATCACGCATCTCCTTTTTGTTCCTCATGATGGTGAATCGGTGAAGTAACATAAACGTGTGAAAATGGCCCCTCTGCATTACACGGGGACTAAGGAATCGCGCATGGTGAGTCACGTCACAAAACAATACGACAATTGGTGGAGTTCTGGGCCACGAAAAGATCGCTTGCAAAACGCTTCGATGATTTATGCCCTGTGGATGAGCGATCGGCAAAGCTGGTGCGTGCGTGCCACAAAGACGAGCGCTCATTGGCGCAGAGGTTCGGCCAATAGGAGAGGCACAGCGGAAGGCTATACTCGAGCCATGACTCGAGCGGTGGCCAGCTATCCGCAGTATACTCATGTCTGTGACTAGGGAGTCGAAAGTACATGTTTCTAATTTATCCGACGAGAAGCCGATCATCTGTCATGGTTGCCACAATAATGCGTTTATGGCGTTTACACCTTCACAGGAAAAAAAATATATGTCAGCGCTCTCGCTGTTCACGATCGCATATTGCAGTCGGGAGTGTCCTCATTGGAACAAATTGCTCCTAATGATGATGTTGCTTGTTTTGGTTTGCTTGAGAAATGATGCATAATTTCTCGGTGTCTTACAACTGCCTCAGCCTGCACTTTTTGTAACTGTAATGCTCGTGTTGCGTGTGCTCATACACCATCGGTGCACATGTTGTAGATCTTGACGTCAGGTGTAAGTGCAGCGAGACTTCTTTACAGGCAAAGGAAAAAAAACTGACAAACTTCAACGATGGGAACCTCCACATAAGGAGGCAAGACGAACATACGTGGCTAATTAACTTACTTGTTAAAGATTATTCTACGAATCGTCCCGGCACCGAACAATTCGAACAATGAAAATGCAGTGCTGTCTTTATTCTTACCTACTTTGCCTGTTTGTTTACAGTCATACACCTGTCATCAGACACCTTGAAATGGCTGGAGGGCGCTACGGCGTTTTCATTTATCGCACCTACCGCGAGCGCTTGCAATGCGGAGGAAGTGAGACGCCTTGTCCAAGGGAAACCACTCGAGCTCGCCTGAATGTCACGCACTGAGGCTTGCTCGCGGAAGTCCGTGCTTCTGATCTCGATGGCACATACATCCTGTCAAGCGTTCGCGTTTGAGCATTTTCTATTCTCGGACGCTACAATCCGGCGATGTAAACAAGGTAAATTATTATCGCATCTCCCCCATTTTACTTCAACGCCCGCTAGGGTTGTGTCCTGGCGCTGACTACGCTTATGGAAATATTTTACTCGAGGCGTCTGCCAAGAAAGCATCGCTTTATAGCTGCAAAACCAGTGCGTATAGCATTGAAATGTGCTTGAGAAGTGAGAGCGCGAAGATTCATATTGAAGCGATCAATGCAAGCGAAGTCGCTTTTAAACGAGTCGTTACACCTTTAATGAGCTCCAGTGTGAAACACTAGATATAGCCGCGAAGCTACGCATTTTTTCGTCTAGTCTCCTGGGTATAGCCGCCACCTCCTCCAGGACTAAATTAAGAGCGTAGGGAACAGTTTCAGACCGTGGAAACCCATAGCGCTTATAAAGGATGGGTGCGGCGTCGTCCTGTTGGTCCGGCATCTCCGTTTTGCATAATCGGAGCCCGACCACTGAACTGGAGACGACCGCAATGACTTATGTGACCATATAGAAGGATAACCACCGCAACCCTGCTTTTAGTGAATGAAGAGAACGACCCTCGAAGCTGGTTAAAAAAGAAAAATAGGGGTCATGTCGCATAATATGTTCTCGCCTTTCTGCCACCAACCATCGCTGAGCCTGCTGCCTCTCAGCGCTGTATAATATAGTGCAGCTAAGTGCTGTAATGAGGTGGGTGCCGCTCGTACACTTCTCTACGCGCGACCGCAAAGCGAATGCGAATAAGGAGTACTCGCGAAGATGTTCAGGGAGGGCATCAATTACACGCCCCGTGTACTATCCGGGAGGTGAGAGGACCGTGGCCGGTTATAAGCGGTACGAAGAAAATAAAGCAATCTGCAGCCACCCGAAGGCCATAGTTTTTTCTCCGCCGCGGATGGCCGCATATACCCGTGCTTTCAAATCACTCTGGCTTCGTGATTACTGCTCGTCAAAGCTGCCCACACCCTCCATACTCCACCCATTAAACCTACCACTACTACCGCGGTATGCCGTTCCCGGCACCAGCCTTTCAGGCACAAGCGAGAAAAATAACGGGTGCGGTTAGTAATCCGAACCATTCGCCTAAGCGCCTGCGGCGGTGTGACTCGGCTCGTTTTGCGAGCGATTAATGAAGATTCGATTCACGCGAGATGAGGTCAGCAGCGTGGCGGTTGTTCGCCTTCGGTTAACGTGATCTTTCCTTTTTTTTTTTTTTCTTTCACTTTCTTTCTGCCATCGGCGGCCTTAATTTTCGGGCGGTGGCTTCGGGTTACGACGTCAGGTAATATCTCCAGGTGCACTGATTCACGCAACACCACCTCCACGCGGTCGGGGGGTGCAGAATCAATCCGCCGCAACTTCTATTAACAAAGAATCCTGACTGCGGGATTGCTTTCACGCTGATTCTACGCGATGTTTGTTCAGTTTTTGGCTTATACTTAATATTCGCGCACGTCGAGTTGATACGCGAGATGGATTTTAACTTGTCTGACAGTGCGTAATCACGTTTTTAGTATAGGGCGACACAACTGGCTCAATGCATACGGACCCATTTGTCAGAAATTAATCTTAACCACTAAATGTTTTCAAAATGACGTCACGTGTAACGGAAAGCTGAGTACGAAATCAAAATTACCGACACATTCTAGCCAAACATTTTGGGCATCATAGCAGCTGTGATGGCTCCAAAACTTGTGGAGCTAGCGTACACCTTCGCAATAGTTAGTAACATTAATTTCAAGTTGTCGTAGTTCGACTCCAACAAATCATCTGTTAATTAATTAATTGGTTGTTTGGATACTGCGCAAATGCCATTGCGTATATACCGAAAAGCTTAATATTGCCTTAGCTGAAGACGACCCATTGATTTTTTACAGACACGCATTTTGAGATTGTGAGGCTTGCATTGGTATACACGCACTTATTTAAATGTTGCACAAACGTTTAACGTGTGCTTCAGTAAATATTCAATAGCAAGTACAAATGTCGGGCCACTACCTACGCGCAGATCGTTTCTGTAGCTGGCGAAACATGTAATGCAGTAAACGCTTGTTCGTCGGGTTCTCCCTTCTATGGAAGTAAGCACAATGAGTCACGAAAGCGTTGACTCAACACTCGTTTAGCGAGAACTTGCAACGAAAAGGTACGCGTGTACTACAAGCCATCGTAGGCCGTCCCTCCTTGGCTCGCTCTCTTCTCCGGATTGCACTCACAGGCAGGACAGTATAGTACACTGCACGCATTTATTTCCTACAGCTGGATTAGTCTGCAGCTTCTGTGAGTAGCCGTAAAGTTAGAGCTCTGGAGACTCAAGGCGCCTACACGCAAAAAAAAAAGTAAAGTAAAGAAAGTGATGGCAAGTGAACGACCACATGCGGACAAAGGATAATAACGAAAGGCAGCAAAAGGGATAAGCAGGATCATGTGACGGCTGTATTCTTATTTATTTATTTTTTTTTTCGCAAACGTTTCCTCAACCGCCGTCATTTTTGCTGCGATTTCTTCACCTCCTCCCTGAGCACTGCCACTCCGCTTGTAAAACCTGTTCTCCCGACAGGCTCCACCCTGTTCCGCCAAGAATCCTAGATCTCACTGTAGTCAGAGAACAGTAAAACACAGCCGTGGAGCACAGTTGCGAGTTATAAATAACCGTAAACAGGGTATTGCGACACGTCCGTATATTAGATTAGGAAAAGTGGACGTCGATCCAAAGAAGTATGCAGTAGCGGATTTATGTAGTCATAAGAAGCTAAAGAATAAGAATATGTATGAAACGTTTTACAAGCGGCATGCGCGCCGCAGACGCAGTGACGAGTATATGTACAGCCGGGGGCCAAAGTTTTCTGCTTTAGCTGGTAAATGTTTTCATGGATACGCAGATGGCCGAACCTACTCTGATATGAAGCCCCATCTGGCTCTGGCTTTGGCTTTGTCTGCACCGTCTCCATAAAGAAATCTCCTTACGACGACACTACACGACTGTGTTGTACGGCTCCCCGTTATGAAAGAGGGGCAGCTGACACTGGCGGTACGTGGTGACCAGATCGACGCTTTAGTGACGGCTTCCGACAAACAGCAGTACCGAATATTTAATGTTGCGATTTCGCTGACCTGTTCACTCTAAGAATGGACGACCCTGTGCGAAGAGTTTAAGTGATCAGCCATATAGAGAAAAAATGCGGGGGAGTTCGCTATACGATGAGCAACTGACAAGGAGGACGCGGTGATGGCTAAGTGGCACGAAAAAGTGATGTCTACAATTCAAGTGAATGCATGACATCCTTTCTTCACAAGAACAGAATACAAAATTTGGAATCCAGGAACGAGGATTGCGCGATAAACGGCCAGAATCTCCGCTGAATCGCGCACTGTGTAACTCGCATGTCGACAGGCATTTTTGGGTGTGTCTGCATTCGACAGAAAGCAAATGTGGGATCGCACTGCGCGGGAGAAGTCCATTAATAATTTAACTGCCAAGGTTGACTTGGTATACGAGAAATGTCAGCTCGACAGCTCGACTTTTGTGATGCGTCGCGGCCCTATAAAGTTATTCCTCATTTGATTTCGCCGTAATTTTCCTGCCCTTATTGTTTCTGTGTATTTTGTTGTGTTCACGAAGACAGCTGTCTAGGAAGGAACAATATATTAGAAGTTATAGGAGTGTGTTGTACATATTGAGTTGTACGTTTCGAGCGCCGAACTGTGTGAGATCAGTCAGCTTTCTGAGTGCCCTGTTCTCATTACTATTATTAGAATCATTATTATTAGATTTCTAGTCGCGCTTGCGTTTATGGTGCCCTTTTGATACCGTTGAAAACGAAAAATCGGGGTCCCGTAGTCACAAACTCGTCTTTGGGCAGAAATGTTCGTAAGAGAATATTTCGGAACAATGCTGATGCTGGACATATGAATAGAGAAGCCGGCTGATCAATCGCAATAAGCACTTCCGAAAGAGAAGTTTTGTGAATTCGGCCACAGGACTTTATAGCCCCGTTCTATGGATACTTCTACAGAAAGTGCTTGGCGGTGCAGATCGAACAGCCCTCAAGCAAGCACCAATACAACATCCCCACAGATACTCGATTGTTTCTGTTGACTTTCTCTCGCTTTCAGCAGAACGTCTGTTGGGAAGAAATGTTACTATTCATCCCACAGGAGTACACAAAAAACAACGTAGTCCTTCGGAAGGGAACAGAATTTTACGAACACTGTTGTACCGCTATTAGTTTACGCTTCGTACTTGCACACAGTGTGCATGTATTGAGTTGCTAAATATTCGGAAAGAATAACTCAACGGATATATAATTTCATGTGCAACTTTGAGGATATGCACAACTCTTATCGACTAATGTGAACACCCACCGAGACAGAGAGTGAGAAATATAGAGGAAAGGTAGGTGCGCTGAGGGGCTTTTACCGATGTCTAAGCATATTACCAATGACCGCAAGCAGGTGAAATTGCTGCTTCAAAAAAAAAAAAAAGAGAGAAGTAGAAGAAAAGAAGAAGACAGAGGCTACACTTTTTTCTAGTGCTTGCCCTTAGGCATAATTAATGGGTCTGCATAAAAAACGAACAAATAAATTGGATTCACGAATGAAATCCAGGAGAGAGAGATAGAATGGTCCATAGATCCAGCGATCTAGGTCGAGTGGCTGGCCAGGCCTTAGGACTGTTGCACGGAGGTGGCGAAGACGGCCTGGGAAGGTCTACAGCAAGTGCCTCTTTGTTACATTGCGGATCGCGGCATCACAAAATGGGCAATCTTGTTGTCTGGATAGCTGTTACTCGCTCTACAGGTGTGTGACCACAGCAAGTGCAAGTGCAGCTCATTTCCAAGCCATTTTGCTTGAAGGCTATGGACCCCACAGATACGAAAAGAAAGAAAAGAGAGAGAAGAAAGAAAGAAAGAAAGAAAGAAAGAAAGAAAGAAAGAAAGAAAGAGAAAGAAGAAATAAGAAAGAAAGAAGAAGAAAGAAAGAAAGAAAGAAAGAAAGAAAGAAAGAAAGAAAGAAAGAAAGAAAGAAAGAAAGAAGAAATTCCCTGTAGCGTGGAGGTGTTATTTCTGCCTTCGGCAAAATAACGTATCGCTGACAGAATGCAACAGCGAGCACTGACGCATGCAGCTCTAATGCGTAGCGTTAAATCAGTACGACAGTGTTAGATTACTTCCGTGCTCCCACCAGAGCAACAAATCTTATGTGCGTGGCGATGCATCGTGCGCACGGATTCGGACTAAGCAGATTAAAGGCTCCCCCGCCCGGTGTCGCACTTATTTCTGATTTCTCGTCCGATCTCTCCCCCTTACTCCTTTATTCTGCTGTCTATTCCTGCCTCTCGATCACCAAGCGCGGGTGGCCGTGACAGATAAGTGCAAGTTTAATTATTCACCTCGTGTAATCCGCGGGAGGAGCTAGTGGGTTTACTTACAGAGTTTCATGTCTGGACACAACGTGTGAAACACACACACACACACACACACACACACACACACACACACACACACACACACACACACAGCCCGATCGGGATAAAATTCTCGAACTCTGATTGGCTCCCTTCTGCAGGTTGGGTAAATGAGTCAATCACGATTAAATAGTTTGAACCGGAACATCTAGATCGTGATAAAAAATAACCGCTTGACAACGGTGTAACATCATAAGAAACGCTGCTTAGAGACCTGTCTTAGCCCCGATATGATCATGAGAGACGCCTTGGTGGAGGGCTACGCAGATTTAGAACACCCGGGGTTCTTTAACGTGCGCTGACATCAAACGGTACACGTGCCAAAACATATCGCCTCCACCTAGATGCGGCCGCCGCGGCCGGGATAATCCAAACTCTATGCACGTTGTGTTAGAGTGTGAGTGAGCCAGAAGTTTACCGAAGAGAGCCACGGGTATATATACCAGACTCTCTTATTTACGCAATTTTCGGTTTCGTCGAAGTGAATGACGGATGCGTTGTTGAGGAGGGAAAAGGAAAAAAAAAGTAAATTAGAGTGTCACGGAGCGACCGGCAAGGCTTTCCATCATCGTCATATCGACGCGTATAATATACGGTACGCCGTATAGTGTTACACAGTGATACGTAGCATGGATGGAAACCAGAGGTTATGGAGTATATGCCGGCTTGGGTGCGAATAGGCGACGGGGAAAAATGATTATAGAAAGGTCGCGAAGTGTTTTCTTCCTCTTTCTTTCACATTTTCTTTTTAAACTGATATGGAAGAGTCCTTAGACTATTTCTGTTATTTTCGGAGTCCGCGGCCTTCCACATTTGACAAAGCATCAATTTGGGCTGCTTTTATTTTTTTTTTTCTGTTGAGATTTTTTTTTTCACACTTGATATAGTAGAGTACTTTTACATCACAACGCTTTCGCCTGTCAGAAGGGGAAAACTTCGAAAGGGAGATCGCAGCATAGATGAATTGGCTCGCACCGTGAAGGAGTGTGTAAGCATGTACCGCTTTTGCGTTAGGAAGGGTAGAAATACATATATGATGCAGGAGAGTCAGTGTGAAGGCAGAGCTAAGTGGTAACGCGAGCAGCGGATGACATACATTACGTGTTTCGTTTATCTGATTTGAAAGTCACGCTTGTGGGGAGTACAGGAAGCTTCGACTGTCAGGATGGTGCTATTCAGATGAAAAAAAAATGAAAAGAAAGAAAAAAGAAATACCTGCAAAGAAGCTCATCATAGGTGATTGCCGAGCAGATTTATGGCCATGTTCTTTTCCCTTTAAGATGTAAACTCACATTCGAGATATTTGCAGGTTAGATCATACTTCTATAATTCTACAGACAACGTGCAGCGATTCTATTTTAACACAGAAAGCCAGACTATTGAATAATATAAGCGGCGTGCGGTTTGGAGCATTGTAACTCCAGTACATAAACAGCTGAGACATCCCGCAGTGAAGAAAAGAATGACATAAAACAGGCCTATCTGTTTCGTTGGAACAATTTTTCAAAAGCACCCGCGGAAGAAGAGAGTAATTTGGCGAGTTCTCGTTTGTCGCGCGATGAGGTGTACATTTTCCGTTCGAAAAGTAAGAATATATAGGTACAGCTGAATAAGCAACAGACAGCGTGCTTTGGAATACCTGTAGAGATCGCGACATAGAAGCGGGACAACGCAATGTCACGCCTGAGTAACCAATTAGGACTCACTCCTTTACGTTGCTTGATTCGCCATGTTCATTTCGGCATCCGAAATCCGGTACGAATTATCTGCCAGAGAGAATACTCACGCAGAAGCCATTATCGCGGTTATTTCCTTTTAGATGGGAAGCAGGTTATGGTCGGGGCTATGTCACTCCGTCCCTCCATCCATCCATCCGCCGTGTGGCGTCCACACCCGCACTGCGAATGCGCATCCTCCTCCCCTCCTCTCCTCTCAGCATTCCTTCTCTCCGAACGGCGCGCGTTGACTATGGAAACGCTCTTTCTTCGATGAACGCTTTACCAGCTCGCAAAGAACGAGAACGCGCCCTCGCCCGTGAGAGGCAACGATGACGCAGGCAGCATCTGCTAGCGTCAAACCGATGCAAACGCGGTGTGCACCCCTTGTGCTGCTTCTCATCGCCTCATGGTCCCTTTTAGCGGGAGATGGTATAATTTTTTTAAAATAACGTCTTCCAATAATTCCTTCGTGAAACCAGTGATTTAAAGCTTCGATCCTGCTCTGTTCGCGTCGTTAGACGCAGATTATCTCATTTAATGAGCGCTCCTTTTTTCTTCTATTTGCCGACTAATGGTCGAAATGGATCGACGGCCGGCCGCTGCCGTGCTTCGGGTCGGCGTCGCCGCGCTCCCCCTGTATTGACGGCGACACGAACCGACGCGTCCTGCACTTGTCCGTCGAGGCACCCGACATTGAGAGGAGGCGTGAAGGGATCCCGGTGGAACTAAAAGGAAGGCTACGACTACAGGTTCATCGAACGATGTCCGCCACGCTTCATTTGTCACGTTCGCGAGGGGGCTCTGGCAGACTTGTCTTACGGTTTATTTTGTCTGTATAGTACGTTCCACAACCGTGGAACGCTGCTACTCCGCTGGCGCGCTGGTGTCTTTGCGTGCCACTGAAAACATGGTTTCCTCGGTCTGTCTAAAGATTAGACTAGATAGATAGATAGATAGATAGATAGATAGATAGATAGATAGATAGATAGATAGATAGATAGATAGATAGATAGATAGATAGATAGATAGATAGATAGATAGATAGGCAAGCCATAACAGTAAAATAAAAAGAAAAGAAAGAAAGCGAAGGCTTTGTCGATTGCACAGCAAGACAGTTTAAAGTTTTACTACAGAAAGAAGACTGAGCATAAAAGAGAATGAAAGACGAAAGAAAAATGACTGCGCGTACGTTGTCCTTCGTTGTCCGGTTCGGTTGGACGCTTGCTCGGAGTTCAACTTCCTGTTCCATTCTTTCTTTTTTTTTTTAAGGAAGCTCCTTCAGGACCGCGGCCTGCTTATTGGCAGCAAGGTCTGTCTCGTTGATAGTCTGGGGGCAGTCAACCGCGTAACGTCATTTTAGATTGCGCGTGAGGAGCATGCATGCTCCCGAGACGGGAATACGCTGGTGTACGTGTAAAAGACGAGACCAACGAGGAAGGCTTGTTAACGCTATTCTGAATTTTTGTTAGTCATTTTTGTCACTGGCGCATAGAAGGTAGGAGGAAGACGAGCTATAAAACTTCGGAGAAGAAATAAATAACAGAACAACCTCGCTTCGCGAGATCCGTTTTTTTTTTTTTTCTTTCCCATCGATTGCGGGAAGATTACGGCTACCGTAGTTGAATTTATGCTGCGCATACTCACTATATCGTTAGCTCGAGCCTCGGATTTGAAGGGTTTCGTTGACGACACATAAAAACGTCAGCCGCTATTTTGTGCTAGTGCAGGGCAGAATCGTTACGGCCTGTTAAGCGATTATAAGTTAGGATGATGTTTAACTTGAGCATATCTTTGTTAGATAAAACCAACAGAACCGCGACCACTTACACTATGAAACCATCAACCAGCACGCCGACGCGAGTGAGAGGAGCTTAGGCTGTGTGGGCCGAGCAAAACCAGAGAACCAGATCGGCATTATACGTGGCTTTTTATTTATATGGATCACACCGACCAACTACAAACAGCCTTTTTAAGGTGTCATGCGAGTAAAACTGCTTAAGTTGAATTTCCGGGCTTTAAACCATATCGCCAAAAATGGGACCCGCTGAAGGATGCCGGTTCAATTCCTGGCCACGGCAGCAGTATTTCCATGGGGCTAAAATGTCACTCACTCACTCACTCACTCACTCACTCACTCACTCACTCACTCTCTCTCTCTCTCTCTCTCTCTCTCTCTCTCTCACACACACACACACACACACACACACACACACACACACACACACACACACACACACACACACACACACACACACACACACACACACAGGCGCGAACTTGCGTCTAGGCGCACGTAAAAGACAGCAAGTAAGTGATTAGGACTAATCCGGAGTCCACCATTACCGCGTGCCTCGTAATAGTAACGTGGTCTTAGTGCGCAAAGGCCCGGCAGCTTCTTTCGCCATACGAAGAACCCAGACGGACACATAGCGCTGCGAACGACAAAGGGTAAGAACGAAAGAAAGGCGAAGCAGGGGAGACCACGCTATAGCTCTCAATCTGGTCGGCTTTAGGAGGCGACAGCGGCAATGGCACGAAATCGGCGCTTGACTGTCCAGCCCACAAGACGCTATCGCCCATGACTGTCGCGCGGCGGTGCCCATGGATGTAGCCGAGTGCTCGAAGCTTCAGGCGTCCCTCTGCGCTCTAACCACAGGTCGTGGCCCCTAATCCCACTTCGCTTTCCGGACCGTCCGCCATCCCATTTCACTCGACAGGCAGCCTGGCCTACGTGCGAAACTGGACTCCCCGAGAAAAAAAAAAAAGGAACAGCGACTTCCCTCGTTACCGGAGCCGCTGTGGTTTTAGGAAGATCGGCCACGTTGCGTCAGTACTCGGTCGCCTCTTCAATTGAATTATGTGTCTGGAGGATCTTTTTTTATTGCGCAACGAAAAAAAAGGAAAGAGAGAATATAGATGAATAAATAGGGCTTTTGCAAAATATATTTAGAAAAACTCAATGGCTGAATTATTGGCCCGCACCAATATTCATGAGATGCGTCGTTTCTTCTTTTTTTTTCTAAGGTTATTCAGTTTATTTATTAGAATGAACTTTCTCACCCATCTTTCCGCTTCGGAATAGCTCTTGCATAAGGCTGCCATCTTCATGCACGACTCGCGAGCTTGTCTTAAAGGTGAGCTGCAGGCTGCGGCGGTCTCCAGTGGAAACCAGTGCATTGAAGAGTGGAGGGTGGCAACCCTGCACACTATGCGGTCGCCAACAGCTTCAGTGAAAAGTTGGTGAAGTTGCTAGTGGAATGCGAGTTTGCTTAGAAGGTGCGATGTAGCGCGCTTTGTACTCTACATGTGTTTTATTAGCACGAAAGTGTCGCATGCCGGGCTCTACAAAAAATTGAGTGGTGTCATTTCTGTCACGGAAATGACGTTAGCAAGCTCTCCGCGAGATAAAAGCCACTTTGCCATTGTCTGAGCTTTCTGTTCGGTCAGTCCGCGGTAACGTAGTTTCGCCACATTTAATTTATGCGTATGTTTAGCCCACATTCTTTTTTTTCTTCGGGGCTCAACTTATCCGCGATGAAGCCACGTTTACGTCACGCCGCCTACTGCTTCGCTTCCAGCTGCATTACGCGCCGCAAAAGTGCAGCGATGTAGACAGGATAAAGTCCTAGTACTGACCACGATGCACCGGCAAGAGAAACGCTATAGCAGGAAGCACAATGAGTTCTCGCGTTTCGGGCGCACACTTGCAAGCAATGCCTCTCGTGTGCATATTGAGGGTGTTTGCAGTTGCGCGGTTATACAGACACTTCCGAGCCTGGTCAAGATGCTGTACCCCGCCACGGTGGTCTACTGGTTATGGCACTCGGCTGCAGATCCGAAGGTCGCGGGATCAAATCCCGGCCGCGGCGGCTGCATTTCGATGGAGGCGAAATGTTGAGGCCCGTGTGCTGTGCGATGTCAGTGCACGTTAAAGAACCCCAGGAGGTCGAAATTTCCGAAGGCCTCCACTACGGCGTCTCTCATAATCAGAGCTGGTTTTGGGACGTTAAACCCCAGTAATCAATAAATCGAAGATCCCTGCCCTCTGTATATTTTCTTTCGCTGTGCCTCTTATCGTTCACCGATTCCATCGCGGAGTCCTGTCAGGGCGGATACTTCCGCAAGGAAACCACCGAGCGAAACCGGTGCAATAAAATTTTCAGTCTTTCGCTGTCGACGGTCTCTCTCGAGCGCGGAGTATTTGCCGCCAGCAGTCGCGACCGAACTAAACTTTGCGCGGCAGTATGTTGTAAGTTTCCTCGAAATGTTCGACTCGTGTTCTCGAGCTTTGCAACGTGCAGTGAAGCGTAATGTTCTTTTTTTTTGTATGTTTTTAACGCAATCTGTCTCGCTGTCCCCGTCCTGTACCCGCGCATGCTTTAGCCGTTCGAGAGTTTTGCGTCGCATTTCCATGAACGACAGCTGTCGCCGTATAATTAGCGTGAGCGAGGTATTACAACATCGCGGTATCCCCGACACAACATTAGTGACACATTAAACAAAGTTTGGACTCAAGTGCAGTGGGATCTCGCGGAATAACATTGTAAAAAAAAAAAAAAAGCAGAAACAGAGGAAGCTTTAGTATGCAAAAGAATGGCACGAAATGCTGGCGCACTGCGGCTGTAATCTGCGTTGAAGGCGAGTGTCGCGAGCGCAATCGAATTTAAAGAGACACTGGAAAGAATACAACACGTTAGACACAAGAAGGAATAACAGGACAAGACAAAGCCTCGCGGGCGCGGATGAATGTTAGGCGTCTCAGAACGAGGATGAGGTGAATAAGAAAAGAGACTACAGCCTTGGAGCTCAAATTTCATTTTGTTTTTTTACTCTCGTTGTACACGAAACACGCGTTCGGGGCGAAATTCAGCGTTACGGCTAACGCTTAATCGTTGTACGCAAAGCGTGCAGATATTGGTGACACTGCAGCCCTTATTTGTCGCGATGACGTAAGCTACGTACACGATGGAACATGTTCGTGGGTGTACAGACGCGTAGGAGGGTGGTACAAACGTGCGTGGGTGTAATACAAATGTCAAGGCGGGAGATGGCCAGCTCCTCTGTTCCATTTCGTACGGGACGCAGAGCTAGCGGATCAACAGCGAGCAGCGTAGGCGGCCTAGCTTGGCGACGTGGGTTAAACTTAAGACGAGTGCACTCCGACGTGATGTGATCAACGTCACTGACAGCTTGACGATAAACGAGCCTCGTTGTGAATGTTGAGCCGTTACGGCAGCACTGAAAGTAAGAATTTTTTATTAACCTCACCAAGAATGTTTATCAGGGTTATATGCATACAGGATTGTTTTTGTTTTTTTCGCAGAACATGTATTTTATAAAGACGCTACGAGAGTAAGGATCCCGTCGTGTACGCACTCTACTTTGAGGCGGTAATACTTTGCCACTGCTAAAGCTTCATTGAAAAGAGTAATGAGCAAAAAAGTGGCTAATTAACCTTTTAACAACTTGGGGGTCGTTGTTTACAAGGAAAACTGGTAAGGCATAACATTTCACGGCATACTCACACTTCACAAATACGAAAAATTGCACGTTTTTTTTATACAAGTGTCTGTAGCGCGCAATCTTCAGAAATTCTGAAACAAAAGAGCTCCTGTCGTGTAGGCCACCTATGACTGGCGTATTAAGACCGGTTTCAGAGAGTGTCACATAGCACTCATATAGCGCACGTTTGCCGCCGCAAAATAAATAAATAGGTAAATAAATAAAATAAAATAGATAGATAGATAGATAGATAGATAGATAGATAGATAGATAGATAGATAGATAGATAGATAGATAGATAGATAGATAGATAGATAGATAGATAGATAGATGCCGGCCGCGGCGGCTTCATTTCGATGGAGGCGAAATGTTGAGGCCCGTGTGCTGTGCGATGTCAGTGCACGTTAAAGAACCCCACACTGTAAACAAAAATTAGCCGAGATGGGAGTAAATGGACCTGTCCTCTAGCGCATTCCCTGATAAGAGTTTAATATACTCCGGTCATGGGGAGTAAAAGATTTACTCCGCTTGACCGGAGCTATGTTTACATCCATCGAGGAGCTTTTACGGGTAGCTATGGGAGTATGTGTTTACATCCATCGCGGAGCTCTTGCGGGTACCTATATGGGAGTTTATGTTTACATCCATGTAGGAGCTTTTGCTGAAGCCAGCTAAGCCTATGCGTGGTCCGGGACAATTTCTTGCATAATTTTATTAATATTCGATCTACCTGGGTAAACTAGGTATCCTTTTGGTCCTTTCTCCTTCCGGTCGATAGTCTTGACGTTTGCTTTCCGATAATCCTGGTTTGTCCGCATACAATCTTGATAATTTCGGAAGCCTAAAACCACGTCAACACTCGCTGGGTGGTGGTGCCCGAGCCACTTCATAACAAAATATTTCCGATTCGCGCATCACTGTGGTGGTCTGGTCGATGCGCGGCATTCGGCTTCTGGCTGGAGGAGCAGAGCGGTCACCAGTGGAAAGAGCCTTTACACGTTTACACAGAACACTGATCGGCCGCTGAAAACTCACTGCGCACTCAAGACTCGTTTAAAAAAACGAAGTGGTGCTTCACTTGGACGCACTAAGCACACGTGCGAGCACGCACAGATACAACACAACTCCCACCAACGATTCGTCGAACCAACCAATGCACTGGAGCATCACACGGAAGTACTAAACAGACGCGCGAGCGCGAGCGCGCATACACACGCACATTACACCGCCGCAAGAGCGTCGCAACCGAAGACGGCTGTTAAAAACTCCCATGTGGAGGTTGGGACCACGTGAACTGAAACTCCGTATGGGTAGTATAATAAGGTCATGTCGTTTTTATACTCCGTCACTTAGCAATGGTGGTAAAATGATGTCATGTGCCGAATGCACTCCGCTGTGACGGAGTAAATGGTTGGGGCATGAGAGTTTTTTCGGTTGACACGCTGGTAAAAGCTCCCATCTCGGCTAATTTTTGCTTACAGTGCAGGTGATCGAAATTTCCGGAGACCTTCACTACGGCGTCTCTCATAATCACAGCTGGTTTTGGGACGTTAAACTCCACAAATAAATAAATAAATAAATAAATAAATAAATAAATAAATAAATAAATAAATAAATAAATAAATAAAGTGACTGGTCATGGGAATGATAGTAAATGAATTTTCCCATGCCTTGTCAGTGAATGCTTCGTAACGTTGTAAGCTGATAATTTGCAGTGATGCGCGCGCACGCATGCGCCTGTATGTATTCGCATACATCTGTCCAGAGAATAACACTATTGCTCGTGTTTATAAAATAAACATTCCGGCTTGTAAATTTGGACACGTGAATGTTCACTGGTAATAAATGCCACACGAACGTTTGAAGCCGGAAACAAGACAAGGAGCCAAATGTAATATTGACCATGGAACTGGATCCCACTGAACTAAATCCCATTGAACAGTATCCCACTGAGCTATAAACTAATTGCTGGAGGCGCCAGAGTCGCCTCCAGCAACTTATTCCAAGGACTATAGCATTTTACCATGAGCTCCGGGATCGCCGCTGCGAACCTTTTCCGTTTCGCTCGCGGAAGCCACAGGTCTTGCCATTGCCACCCTTGTAAAGTGCACAAGTCTCTATGGCTTAGCCCTGCGCGCAGTGTACCGCTGCTATGACGGCTACGCACGTCTCGACATAGTCTTCAAGCTCCACTGTGTACATGTGCGCGTCGGCAAGCGTCGCTTCTATTTAAAGCGACAAGACTCATATGGAAATAGGATAACAAGAAGACAGAGACGTGATCTCCATATCCCTCACAATGTCGCAAGTGCAGGTCGGAAAGAGGCAAAACGAAGCCACGTGGACGTCTATGAACACATAGACAAAAACCAAGACATTGGAGCCGCGGTGAACGGTTTTATTGCTGCCAATGCGATCAAAGGCCAACGAGATGAAAATAGCGCGTGGATAATTAATTTTCGTCTTTCAGTTTGCAATAATATGGCCAATAAATGAGGGCTACAGAATTAAACATATCGTGAAGCCTGTTTAAGGAAACATATAGAGGGGCACTTATATTTTGGGAGACATAATGGAAGGTAAAGTTCGTAAGCCGCCCTCGCATTATACAACTAAGCAGATGTAAAAATTTTTGGGACTCTATTTTATTGTGTAAGGCGAGGAAAGAGCACGTGGTAGCAAGCACAAGGAATCCCATTAGAGCATTTAGATGAGTACCATAGACACCACGATATTCCTGGTAACGCTGCATCAATCAGACGCGAATCGGGTGCACAATAACGGGGAAGAAATGAATCGTGTTCTTTCTCCTCCCTCCTTCTTCTGACACAGATATCCTGTCATTTGAGCAAATATATGGTTTAACTGATCGTTTAGGACTTCGAAATTATTTTCTTTAGAAGTAAGCATAAAACTCAAATTTTTTGTCAAACCCGAGCAGAAGCAGAAAAACTCGAAACACGAATGCGGCTTGCTACACCATTTACGCGACACTTACTGCTCTTGCGGAGACGCAGATGAGAATGTGCACGGGCTTTTCCGCAACTTCAGGTTCTCTAGGCGCGAAACGTATTAGGAGGAAACATATTTCTGTTAAGTGAAGTGAATTTCCTAATGAAAGTACTCTTTCCGTGGCCGACAGGGGGCCCTCAGAAGAGCGTTCATACATGTCGGCGATAGAGATAAGTAAAAGGCGCTTAGAGTATTGGTGGCGCAAAGGTATGGAGCAAACAGAAGCGCAAGGTAGTTCGGGCAAGATTGTTACATCACAGCGGAACGATAATATATAAAATACGTAGGCGAGGAGAAAAATTAGTTGTGAAAATATGTGTGATTCGGGAAAAGAAATGTTTGTAGAGGAAAAAGAAATAAAGCTAGAGCTTGGTGGCCCGGCTACCGCCCAGTTATAAAGGGGACGCTCCTAATATCCATCCAGCCATCCATACACAAGTCACCGCCCCGTTACAAAGGGGACGCTCGTAGCACCCATCCATCCATCCATACACGTACCTCTTTTGTCACGCGCATGCAATAGCGACGCTTAGGTGATTTTGCAACCACTGCCTTCTCCATTTATTCACTTCCTGAACCTGTTTGTCTCTCTCATTTTGTGACCGCGTAGTCAGTAATCAAAAATCATCGCAATGAAGTTTCGCGACGGAGCATTTTCGTTCAGAAGGGGGCCTTTCTACTATGGTTCAAGGCTTCGCGAAGATTCTTCCTGGTGTGCTTTCTTTTTTTTTTTTTTTCGGCGCCAAGATGGCTTACCAAGCGTGATGCGGCACGAAGGTACTCGACGAACTCGGCAGGGACTCCTAGGGTACATAATTGAAGGGAGGCCACGAAATGCCAGCGCACAAGGCGGCCGCACACAAAGCCGGAAAGAAAGGAAGGACGGATGACCGTGGCCGGAAATTAATTGCGCCGCAGCTCGGCATTAAGATGCGGCGCGGGCACGTGGAAGACGTGAAGGGACCCTCCCCCGGTCTATTTAGGAAGGTTGTGTTTGGTGCGTTGCGTGCAATGACCAAGCCGCGCGCTTTGCGCGCCCGTTCCGTGCTTATTCCAAGGCGAAAACCGGTGACGGTGCGCTGACATGGCGGAAGTTCCCTTGTCCACGCAGGTCGGTTATTCCCACTTCCATTCCCGCGGCAGTTGCGCGAGACGTCGCAGGAACGGTTGTGGTAATGGAAGAGCGCATGGATATATGTTTCGCACGGGGAACAAAGGTTCTGCGGACGCGCGAGGTTTTGGGAAGGAAAAGAAGCTTCATTCCAACGTGGCTGCTCTCTTCCCTGCGAAGTTTCCTCGAGCCTTAGAAAGGAGTGATCTGGCAGGTTTGCGCATGTTTGAAGTTCACTGTAGTACACTCTGAGTAATCCGTAGGATCGGCTCCTGGACCATACCCAGTTCATAATATATGGTAACAACCTGTTCGTTAACTTAATTTGTCCTGGAAGTTTGAGGCTTCGCTAGACCGCGTGTGCCTTTGCGGACGCTCATTCGACGAGAGCGTCCTTGTGAAATAAAGCTTCAACATCAGCAGCGTAATTTCATTTGATCACAACAAAACAGTATTGTATACCATTCTGAGAAAAAAGCCTCGCCACTCATAGGAAAAAGAAAGCAATTGTGCATCACTCTAAAAAAAAGAAAAAAAAATAAATGCCAGGACTACAGCCACACTGCTGGCTAGAGCAATGAAGACAAGGTGTCGCGACAGATGTCTGGGCTGAGTGAGAGAACTCGGTAGGTTCCCGAAGCGAGATATTCCATGATAGCCCAGCTCAGCGGAAAGCCGTGACCTGACGCACTCAATCGTTGCTCGTTAATGCCACCCCCAAGGAACACATACAAAGCCACACCCAGCGCCGAACCTTCATTCGCTCGTTGACATCCTTCTAGCTCACCAAAAGTGCTGCTAACCTAAGCCAGGCTTAAAACTGAGAGAGGTTAATGAACCAGGAGAACGAGGGAATGCGAAAAAAGAGCAAGGTGGTTCAGTGTCGGAGACGGCAGGTTGTCGCTTACCGCTGAGATACCATAAGGGCTGACTTTTGATTCGGGCAGCTTGATTTTTAGCTGGTAGTACGCAGCGCAAAAAAAAAAAGGAAAGAAAGAAAGCAAGCAGGAAAGAAGCGAGTAAAGGAAACAAAAAAAAAAAAAGAACATGGTGCACAGTGCTGCGTTTTGCGCCGCGCTCTCCGCAGTTGTCTTCAGGCCGACTTTACGGAATCCTGATTGAGAACGTTTGCGACAGGCCCTACTAGATCTGCGCCGACCCCGCTACTGCGCGTGCCAACGTGATCGCCATTTTCACTTATCACTCAAAAATGACTATGCCTATCCTTGCACACAATACGGAGAAACCCACAAGTCAGCTGACAGCCTAAAGGAGAAACCCACAAGCGTAGCGGACAGTGCATTCCATCGGAGAGCGTAGTCTTCGGCAGATGAGTGCTCAAACACATCCTGGAAGTTTTGTGCTTGGGGGTACAGCGCAACAATAACACGTTATTCTTCCTCCTTGTGGCCGTGTTATTGCTGCGTTGCACCCCAAGCACGATGAGTTTTGTAGTGTGCGTACGTATGCCGGCGCCCATACATACACGGGCATATACGCATCGGGGATATATACGTTTGCTGACGTAAAATCCTGGTAACACCTCTGGTACGGCGCCCCAAACTGAGGAACGCATCTATTACCCTGCGTCCCCCCAACTCCCTCTCTTATTATATAAAGGTACCTCTCTCTCTCTCTCTCTCTCTCTCTCTCTCTCTCTCTCTCTCTCTCTCTCTCTCTCTCTCTCTCTCTCTCTCTCTCTCTCTCAATCCCTACTGCACAAGCTGTTCAAAGGTGTTCAAATGATTTTCAGTAAAATTCAGCCATCGTTGGCGCTACCGCAAGTGCGTGTGCAAAATCATAACATTCGAATATTGAAGACAAGTGCGTTTTTCACAAGATCGGCTGCAGGTGCTTGTGGTAAGAGTGAAATCAACATCAAAGTCAGACTGCCATCTCCTCCTCTCCGCCTCTCCCATCCCGCCTCCTTCAGAGAAGTGGGATATAGAGAGACCGCCCATTGTACATGCGTGTAAGTAGGGACGCTGATTGATGTTCAAGCGCTCATTCATGCCAACAACCAGCAAGATGGGGAAGGGGAAACGGGGATATACATTTCTCTTCAAGAACAATGTCGTGAAGGATCAGTGAAAGGAGCGGCTGCTCGCTTAGAAAAAAAGCTCATTTTCCAAGTCCGCTGGTCGAATTATGAGGTTAATAAATAACACGAAATTAACCACCACCCACTCGCATACTTGCCTGAGCATGGCTTGTTTCGGAAGACCGCATGCGAAAGGGGAAGCAATTTAAATCGCAGCTGCGCCTAACATAATTCTGTGTACCTTCTTCTCGAAGGTTGGTGTAAACAGGCTTCGCGCTGATAGGTTTTAATGAGAGGCCTGCCAGACGGCATTCTGAGGGGCTCATCGTTATTACTTATTGCAATGCACCGATGGGAGGTTCGTTGTTGTGTATATACCGCGCTGTTTATTCTGTAAACATTCTCAAGCAAATCGCCGAGAAAATCTATCTGCCTGTCCATAACGTGTAACACGATTAGCTGCGTGACTAAAAAAAAAGTAAAATGAAAAGCAACATTCTCACAAGGTCTTAGCTATCGCCTAACAAACTCAAAGGCGATGATAGCCTTATTGCTTGACGTTAAGGTTCGAACACGGTACCTTGAAGTTCGAGCGACGAAGGTCGTGGGTTCGGGCTCCTTACCTATGTCTATACCCTACTATACAACGCCTATTTAAACGGTAGCACCTAGTGCCGTTATCTCTCTCGAGGAGCGCACCGAGATTCCCCCGTAGTCAATGGGAAGTTGAGGCTGTGCCGCGAATGTTATGAATGTTAAGAAACATCAATAGAAAAAAAATAGATAAAAACTCGCCTCTTCTATCGACATCTGCCAACGTGCGCATGGAAAGTTAAGAACGTATGACTAACATGAATGAAACGTCGCGACGTCAATAACATGACACGCTCATTAGCTACGCCATGATTAACAACAATTACATAACGTGATCGAGCCTCAACGTGGTCGTCAGCTTCAGAGGCCGGGTTGCCGTAGTAGAGGAAAGCGTTTGGAATGCATGTCTACGCATGTCCGTATCAGGTGATACGTATCTGCCATGCATCACTGGAACAGAGCAATATATATACACGTATCGCATTGGTGCGTTCGACCAGTCCCACGTTGAGATAACGTCTGTGTCGTCCATATAGGCGCCCATTTTGCGCGCCGTTTCACCCTTCATTAAGCGATTAACGTATACTACTCCCCACAACATGTATTACACAACTTAAACTACAGACAGTCTAAGGGAGCGAGTCGACTTGCATTAGAGCGAAAACTGGCAACGCTAGGGCTACACATTTGGATAAATAAAGAGCAAATGGACAGTGCTGGCTTTCTCATGTTTTATCTCGCCCGCAATATATAAATTAATATATGTAAAAATAACGTCGAATACATGTGCACAGAAGATGCAAGTTTGTATCAGAGAAGGACGTGCTATATGACTCTACATTATGAAAGCCCAGCAGAGCAATCGGCGCACAAAGGAACTCCAGTTACAAATAAAACAAGATGACCTATAGGCGCACTCAAAGCAAATGACAGAAAGGAGGCCAGAGGCACATTTCGCAAGCGGGCAACGAACTCTGTTCCTGAACTCCTGCATTTCACGAGTTCTAATCGCGTTACATAGAGACCGTGTCTAGAAAGGTAATACATATAAACAGATACAAGAACTGGTTCAGGAACACGCTGAAAAAGGAAGCAGTGGCATGTCCGTCCAGCACTCTCTTCTTTGTTCTTTAATGCACCAACTTTTACTACCTTTTCCGGAGTTGGTCCCACCGTATTGACTTCCGCAGTACATGGGACTGGAGTGTTCCACGGTGCGATAATCAATTATTCACGGCGAGAGTTTGCAAAGGCTGCGTCGTTTCCTGCGCAAGAGTCTGTGTACCTGAAACCAGAAGTCAATTTACAAGGTTTGTTCTTTTAAGTATTTCATGAGTGGCGAGGCTGCTGTAGCCTGCAGAAAACGCGAAGGTTGTTTGAGCAGGGGCCCCGAGTGAAGAATGGCGGGTCACTATTTCGTATAGCGATGCTTTCGGCTGATTTCTATGCCATTCTTATCATTCGACACTCACGACCGGCTGATATTGTTGATAATGCGAGCAAGCCGCCCTTCTGATCACTGGGGGCGCAAAGAGCCATTAGGGTCAGAATAAGCATCGGCACTAAATAGAGCTCCCACTCTGCAGCCCCGTGCACGGATGCCACGAAAGTGTTTTGTCTTAAATATAGAAAGTGCGGGCTTGTATGAACCCTACCAGTACTCGCTGTGTCACGATGCCACAAGATAGACCACGTCCGTGGTCACGTGCGTTTCGAAAAGCGGATTCTCTCCCCGCTATGGACCGCACCGCGAGCCGGCAGAGTAGCTGGACACATGTGGTCAGTTCTCTGGCGCAAATTCGCGGCATGTTCTATTGAAACCTGCTTCCTTCGGCTAGGTTTTTTTTCTATTTTGGCGACTGCGGTTGACCTGCAATGTTTTAGTTCTGGCGGGCATCAACGTGGCAGTTAAGTGTCGCAAAGAAGTTCAATCGCTCCATGCTGTTTTATATACAGTAGAATGCCATCGAAAGACCATGGCGGAGCAGTTCAGAATAGGTGAGCTGACGTCCTATAAGGTTCTCGAATATTTGCGTCAGTTTTACTTAATGTCGGTAAATGCACCACTACCGCGGTTGCACATCAGTAGCAGCTGCTGCTGATGCTATCTTTGTAAACGTCCTTGTCCGTAAGCCCCACTCGCCCTTTTGCTGCTCATGCTGACCGCAAAGAAAGTCGCGGTGACTGCGATGTCTAAGCAGCCAATGGCAATAATTGTGGGGTATAATCGATGTGCGCAGCGATCATTTTCCTTAGGCTCGACTCCTGCACCCTGTCTGTACGATTCTTGAACTCAGCTGGCCATACTCCCGTATTCTAAAACGTCGACTTGTGTACGTTACTGGAAGCCTTTCGCCTCGACTGCGCTTCATAGACACAACGGTGTAATTTTTCTGAAGTTTAGCGTCTATCTCTATCGAGGGGTGGCACTGCGGACAAATCACTGAAGTCAAAAAACGTCTTCGGATCAAAGATTGTTTGAGAATAGAGGGTTATCTAGCGAAACCCCGGTAGACGGTAATGAAGAGGCACACGTGTTCCGCACAGACAGCACCTTGCTCCGTCTCACAAGTTTCTATTCATCCCTTAATTTTCTCTCACCCGTTTAGGGTAGCAAACCACCTTGTTCATCTCCCTCCCTTTCCTTATGTTGATCCTTTTCATCCTCAGCCTTCCATTGCTGCAACCGTGAGTCCAAGCTTAGTCCTTTCTATTCTGTGCGTGTTCTATGTAAACCTTATTTCTGAACATGACAAGCTATATATTCAGGCGACTTGCAATAAACAGCTCAAGATAGCTATAACAAAGAGGCTGTCATTATCGAAATACACTAATGATTAGACGAGTGATGTTGCGTGTGGTCGTTGGCGGCCGCAATCTGCAAAATGAATTTAGGGAGCCATATAAAGAGGCAAGTCTGAAAATAAAAATGGTAATTTTGAGTAGCTACGTTGTATCTTCCTGTCCGTAATAACATTATGGAATAAATTAGCGTATCCCATGCACTGCGAGCTTGTAACGAGGCCGCACTTATCGTGCCAGAAAGAAAACACGAAAACCCGTTCTAATCATACGACCACTCATTACTAAAACGACTCGAATATACCATGACCCTACATTCGTTTAGCACCAGGTTACCAGAAGCGCTTGGTAATATAGCGACGAGGCGGAAGAAAAAGAAAGAGAGGAAGAGGCATAGTTAGAAGGGGTGCCACGTTTCTTTCATCCTCTGCCATTCCTAAACGGGGCAGATAACAGCGGCAGAACACGCGTGTTTACACTGTATGAACGGTTTTTCTTTTTTCTTGTTTTGCGTCGCTACTTGATAAGCACGACATATTTCTTCGTTAGCTTTCGCTTTTCTTGCCTTGTAATGGTTACCATTTTTTTCACCCAAGCACCGTACGCAGGGCGGTGCGCGCACACGCACGACCTTTCCGGCTGGAACCGTTATCTCGCAAACCGTGAACATGGGTGTTGAATTACGGCGGTTACGTTTACGACCTATTACTCTCAATTATACGCGCGGCAGGAAAAGGACGTGCTCTGGACGAAAGAACGATGTTGAAAACGTAGAGGGCGACGTCTAGTCCGAAGACAAAAAAAAAAAAAAAAGGAAACAGGAGTATCCCGACTAAATGGGACACCATTTCTGCTTGCCGAATGAGTGAACAATGAAGATGAAACAGCTACAAGCAATATATAGCCCATCTATTAGTAGTGAACGTACAAGCCCGCACACCACTCTCTGGGAAAGTGGATGAGACGCGATAAGGTCGTGTCGCGTACTGGGCACTAAACGCCGGAGAACGGTAGTATTTAGCTGGTGGCCACTGCTGTTCAAGGCAATTCGATATCTCGCTCTCTTTCGTTATCTGTTATGTTTCCCTGGTCTTTCTTCTTCTTTTTTTTCAAAAACCACCAAGCAGTATTCGCCTTAATTTTAACCTTTCCTCACTCCCAGTATCGCTACACCGTTTCCGATTTCATGATGATACTCGAGTTTTCAAGTCGCACTAATCACGAGGCCCAAAAATAAACGCTCAAATGGAAATGCAGATAGCTGAACCTGAAGCGTGTGTCCCGTAATTTCAGAGAACATGAGTAAGAGAGGGGCGTCGTTATAGCAACGAATGGACAACACATACAGTGCACGCTGCCATTCTATTATCTCTATATCAGCTGTCGGTTGGCATGCATATTCATTCTCCTGGCCTTTCATGTATAACCGTTTGGTTATCTTTTTCGTGTTTTGTGCGACGAGCGGTGGCAATGGGTGCCCGGTGTCTTATCGCTTTCCGTTCGGGTTCGCGTGTCCCCCATTAGGGGGCGTAAGGAAGCGGCACGTTTCATGCAAACGTAGCAGGGACATGGAGAAACAGGACAGTTTTTAATGTATGCGGTTTGAAAGAACGAGAGGGGGGAGTCGAGCGGCGATGGTGCTCATTGTTTCAAAAAAGATTGGGCTATCTCGGTTTCGTGCCTTCTGCTCGAGACTGCGGTACGGAATGGGCAATAAGCTATAAAGCAAAGGCGGAAGTGAAAATATTATACAAGACAATAGAGAGACAGAGAGAGAGAGAGAGAGAGAGAGTAGAGAGGGAAAGGAGGGAGATACAGAGATGACTGGTGTTTACCTCCAAAGACAAAGAAGGAGAAATGAGGAACAGGCAGTGCTGGGCAGTATCGAAGATACATGTATCTTAGATACTATCTTAGATACTCTTTGAGTATCTTGTATCTGTATCGCGATACATCTTGAAAGACGTGTATCAGTATCTGTATTTTCGATACATTGAAGAATGTATCGAGTATCTTAAGATACAAGATACTGATGTCAGAACATCACCGCGCGACACTAGAAATACTGGCAGAAGTCCGCTGCTCAAGCAGGTACTGCCGCCACTAAGCTTATAACGCTGATCCGCGGTGTAAACGAACAAACTGCGAAGCGCGCGACGCAATTGGGGAAAGCGCGGGCGGTGAGGAGAGGAGGAGAAGGAGACCGATTGAGGAGAAATTGCGCTGCGTCTAGCTTGCTTAACTGCCACAGTGACATAACGCCCTCTCATGGGATTACAAGAAAGCACAAATGAGTATCTCAATGTTACGTATTCTAGTATACTCCGTGCTGCTTCGGGCGATCGAAAAGTTGGTCTTGTCTTCGGCATCCAGGAAGCTGTTTTCTGCAGATTTCTTTTGCAAAACTCAACATGGATAACGATGGCCGGCATGCTATCTTGGACGGCACGTACTTTTCTGTTTCTTCTTCGGATGGAGAGAAGGTTAAAGCAAGATGCGCTTTTTGCAAGTCTGTGATCAGCGGTGCGTATAGCTCCACATCGAACTTCAAGCTTCATCTGAAGGTGCGTGCACTTTTATTACTGTGCGAACTGTTTTGTCATTGCTGTTCAAGCTGGTTTTTCGCGACCTGCACTGAAATGCGTATCGCACAGTGTATAGGTTTGAATATGACTTCCGTGGTCGCAAGGTACCTGCGTGGTTGTGGTTGGAGCGGTAACGAAACTATATAAATAGGCTAAAGAAGCGCTGCTGGGTAACCTAAACAAATGAAGAAAAAAAATCGGAGGCGCTGAGGACTGTTCGTTTCCTTACGTTAATTAATGATTGCCTGTAAGGACTCCCACTATACGTTCTACGTACTCGTACATAATTTTGAGGTTACCACGTGCGCGCTTTGTTATACGTCAGTCCACGAAGCGCTGTGGTGATGTCTTTGTTTTATCGCCATCGCTGTTGCGTCGTATTCACTATCGCCGTCGGGCTACCGTCAACGTTACCGTCATTTTACCCTGACGCCACCTGCTACGTTGCCTTGCCTTCATCGTTGTCGTCTTGTTGGCTTTACTGCGCACGTAATTGCATTGCTGAAATTGGCGTCTTTTTCTATGAGCCTTACTTTAACATAAAATGGCGAATGAATGACTGAGTCATATTCCCTCGTTTTCTGTATCATAGGAAACGTCCACCGTTCAACGCGTTCGTAAATGTGTTTTGCGTTTATTTTCTTTTTTCGGATTCCTTGTGTGCGCAAACATGCCAATATATAAATGTTTCTATTGCGTGCGGCCGCGTGTTCTATACTGTGAAGACGCTATTTTTCACGCATTTCTTTCAGCGTGTGCATCCAATCGAAGCCGATCGATTCGAAATGTACAAAAACAGCTCGAAAAAACGTCCTCCCAAATCATCATCTGTTTCTGACACGACACGCCAAACAAAGTTGTTCGAGACTTCTCGGGGACGCACAAGTGATGCGAGTGTCGAGGACCTGATTGTCAAGTTTATCATAAATTGTTTGCATCCATTGTCTACCGTCGAAGAGCCAGGCTTCGTTGCGCTTGTCACAGGTGTGGTCAGCCTGCATTCTAAACTACATAATTCATGCCAAAACGTTCCAGATCTACACTGACGTGCTGAAATTTTCAGGTTTACGTCCAGGGTACACTGTGATGTCGCGGCGAACGTTATGCCGAAGAATTGATGAGGAATGGGCAAAGATGACTTCCTACGTTCGCGCGCAGCTTTCAGCGCAGAACTACGTAGCAACCACTGCTGACGTCTGGTCCACGCCTCACCGCAGCTTCATGGGCGTGACCGTTCATTGGGTGGGTGTCTTCGAGTTTTCAATATGGGAGTGATTTTGCGAGACTTTTGTAAATAAGCAATAATTTTGTCGCTCGGTTTAGATCGATGCTGACTCGCTTTGTCGGAAGTCCCTCGCACTGGCCTGCAGAAGATTCCCGGGGAGTCACACGTACGACAGAGTGGCCGACATTTTAGAGGAAATTAGGGAGACATATGGCATACCCCTGCAGAGGATAGTGGCCACGGTCACTGACAACGCCAGCAACTTTGCTAAGGCGTTCAAGGAATTTGGCGTCTGCCTAGAAAACAGCGACGAAGGTAAAGTCGGCACAGGCATGGTATTGGTTGAATTATCATAGTATATGTGCCACAAACTGCATCACATTGCTCCTATATATAATGTGGACTGTAAACACGTGCGTTGATGCGATTTAAAGTGAGGTAACTTTTAAGAGAACTCATTCTGAAGCTGCGAATTTGGTTTGTTAATATGAAATTCCTTCTTTTTCTTTTTTTTTAAATTTTACACTTTTAGACGCTGACGACGATATGGACATTGCTTTCGAGTCGACAACGACGATGGACGATATATGCACTGCACAAATCATTTTGCCCCGTCAAATCAGATGCGCATGCCACACGCTGAGCCTTGTTGCCACCACTGATGCCAAAAGAGCAAAGGAGACACCTGCGTTTGAGCGTGTTAATGCATCTGTCATGTCTAAATGCACTGCTTTGTGGAATTACTCCCGTAGACCACATTCATCGGAAATTATTGTTTCTATTTTGGGCCACTCTCTTAAAACACCTTGTGCTACGCGCTGGAATTCGCTATATGACAGCATACAAGCGTTGCTTACTTCGAAAGAGAAACTTCGAGAATGTTGTAATAAGCTGAAGTTACAGATATTTCAGGAGAGAGACTTTTCATTTATGACAGAGTATTGCGACGTCCTTCAGCCGGTCGCATCCGCACTCAGTCGGCTACAAGCACAGTCCGACTGTTTCTACGGCAAGCTTGTTCCAACCCTTTTTACAATTAGATCAAGGCTCGAAGAAAAAGCGTGCATGAAATACGCGTACTGCAAGGCACTTTTTCTGGCAGTCATGGATGGGTTTCTGCGTGGGTTTGACGACTTCCTCCAAGTTAAACTCGGTGCAGAAGACGCAGTCATTGCGGCTGTTCTCCATCCGTATTTTAAGCTGCGCTGGTTGTCGGGAGCGGATCCGGAGAATTGCAGTCATGTCCAGCAACTCGCAGAGAAAGCCGTCCTTGAGTCGTTGGCGACGGCGAGTGACATTGCTGGGACTTCTCCGCAGCCTTCCACTTCAGCAACTAACGCATCGGACGAGTTCTTCTCTTTTGAACAAGGCGAGTGCGCAGTAGAGCCGGGTCATCAAGAAGCAGAGGCAAAACTTGCATTTCTAAATTATCTTCGCGAACCCCGACATGATATCTCGATGATACAGTCCTACCAATGCCGGAAGACGGCATTCATTAGGTATAACACGCCTACCTGCTCATCTGCTCCCGTAGAAAGGTTGTTCTCCTTCGCGTCTTTGATTTGTCGCTCTCACCGCTCGTCGATTTCAGATGGTCGATTTGAGCAGCTCCTGCTCCTGAAATCTCTTAAATGAGATTTCAACCATCTAACTCTCGCACCGCCAGATATGTTTCTATAGAAGTATACTCGGTTATAAGCTAAGAGGAAAGGTGAGCTCCGCCCAAAGAATCACGACGTACCTGCCCTTCACCTGGGAAATGTAGTCGCGCTGACTGCTTTCCACTCGAACCATAACTACATTGTCTCGGCTAATGTAAATACTACGCATATTAAGGATTGTCGTTAGTACATAAAACATTACGTTTGGTAGAACAGCGATGTCAGAATCCCTGACGAAATTTACCAGGACGTTCAATTTCCGACTTAAAATCCGCGAAACAAACGTGTGTCTGTATGGGTAAGTCAGCTATCAAACTCTTAAAAAGTACTTGACCTCACGAAAATGAGTAAGAGCTATTGGATGGAGCATGTATGGAAGTTCTCCCTGTGGGAGGGACAGCAATGGCTATGGACGGAGCTGACATTTTGTTAGGATGTAACCGGTTCTTACAAAGCAAGCATTTGCCCAAAGGTGTATGTTGGCGTAGTGAAATTTTTGTTGTATTTTTGCTGGGAGAATTTTTTATATCAATCATAATTTATTCGTTAGCACAAATGCTTTCCTATCAGGCCTTGTTCTTGCATTTCATACTCTCGTTCTTTCTTTTGTCTGTCTGTGTCATTCCTAATATTCGCATATTTCTATTGCACTTCGGTTTGCAGTTATCTCAATGCCATCTTGTAGAGAAAAATAGTCTGGGTGTGCCTAGAGTGAACAGTAACAGAAGATCTGCTTACGACTTAGTTGAATGGCAAAATCGAGTGCGCATTATCGATATAAAAATTCTAAGGAGACGCAGAAATATGTTAGGAAGGTGCCTCGAGAAACATTGTAGTACTAAGTACTCCTTTCTCATGAGCGTCCCCACCCGCCACGGTGGCCTAGTGGTTAATGCGCTCGACTGCTGGCCTGAAGGTCGCGGGATCGAATCCCGGCCGTAAAGGCCGAAATCCGATAGCGGCGTTATACTTGAGTCCCGTGCAGTACTGTACTTAGATTTAGGAGCATCTTAAAGAACACCAGATGGTCTAAACTTTCAGAGCCCTCCAGTACGGCATCCCTCATAATTATATCGTGGTTTGGAGATGTAAACCTCAACAATTATTATTGTGACCATCCACGCCACGAGCTCTTTCATGACATTTTCCACAAGTAGTGAAATTTCCAGTGTGTGATCTTGCTTTGTAGGCTGACGACACCTTATGCTGAGAAACATCGTAACTAATAATGTTACAGCACGATTCGTTCTATTATATATATATATATATATATATATATATATATATATATATATATATATATATATATATATATATATATATATATATATATATATATATATATATGAAAAGAAGCGGGTACACGCACGAAAAAGCAATACTTTTATGCCCAACGTTTCGGCCGTGGCACGGCCTTCATCACAGAATGAGGAACATACAAGGCATGTGCCGCTTATAAGGGCCTCTAAAATCGCAGAATCACTCACAAAGGCGTAGGTAGTCCTATATCAAACTACTGCGACAACGTATTTGGATACGTCAAGATTGATCTCAGAAATCAGTGTTGTCAATCAAAGTATGGACACGTAGCCCGCGCACAGCAAATGTTTAGGCGGCAGTGCACTGATTAAGCCGTCCAAAAAAAAGAAAGAAAGCACGAGGGTTGAAGGTGAAAATGAATGACACTAAAAATAAGATGAGCACATCTTACGCGCACAAGTAGATACCGGTAAACAAGTTCGCAACGCGCAACTAGCACCGGTTCAAACTTTTCCCTTAGTATCAACGGAGACTTCAATTGCGACAGCGCCAATGTAGTCTACATGCTCGAGTGCTCCACTTGTCACAAACAATACATCGGTCAAACCGAGACGTCATTCAGGTTACGCTTTAACAACCACCGAGCCCATGCTACTAGCCTTCCTCATCTTCCATTATCAAAGCATGTCCTGATACCGGGTCATTCTTTTGAAAATATCACGGCCACAATACTACAATCTGGTTTTAAAACTCATCATGACCGAGAAGTTCGCGAGTCTTACCTGATCAACAAGTTCAACAGTATCCATTGCGGCATAAACGAAAGCATCGGACGCGTTGCTTTTCTTTCTTTGTAGCAACATTAATCAAATTGTTGTGTTTATTCACCCCCACCCGCACTTATTCACCAATGTTTCAATACAGTTTTATACACCGCATTGACGCCCCTGTTCGCTTGTCTGTATGGTGACCGCAGTGACTGAGTGAATTTTGTTTACCGGTATCTACTTGTGCGCGTAAGATGTGCTCATCTTATTTTTAGTGTCATTCATTTTCACCTTCAACCCTCGTGCTTTCTTTCTTTTTTTTGGACGGCTTAATCAGTGCACTGCCGCCTAAACATTTGCTGTGCGCGGGCTACGTGTCCATACTTTGATTGACAACACTGATTTCTGAGATCAATCTTGACATATCCAAATACGTTGTCGCAGTAGTTTGATATAGGACTACCTACGCCTTTGTGAGTGATTCTGCGATTTTAGAGGCCCTTATAAGCGGCACATGCCTTGTATGTTCCTCATTCTCTGACGAAGGCCGTGCCACGGCCGAAACGTTGGGCATAAAAGTATTGCTTTTTCGTGCGTGTACCCGCTTCTTTTCTTATACGTGCCGGACCCACTGAAGTTTCCTTCTATATATATATATATATATATATATATATATATATATATATATATATATATATATATATATATATATATATATATATATATATATATATATCCATCCTTTCTGAGTCACATTGTCTTTTTCGCTGTCACAAATCACAAGGTAATTCGCGCAATCAATGTCAAGAGTATGAGTAGCGGAGGTATCCTGCGACACTTTGTACCGCTACGATGTCTGGAATTCTCTCGTAGAGAGAAATTATTACAAAAATTGCACATTCGTGAATCCGTCGATGACGAGCGCTTTACGCGAGCAGATAACTAGAATTTAGTGCTCGTTCACACAGCCGTCAAACGGCCCGTCACGTCACCGTCACGGGCGCCCGTTTTCGTCAGGGGAGAGGGTTTCCGAGACGTTTTCTCCTCAAAAACGGTTTGACGGAAACGTAGAGCAATGCTCTACGTCGCCGTCAACCCGTTACGTCTCGGAACCCTCTCCCCTGAAGAAAACCGGCGCCGTGACGGTGACGTGACGGGCCGTTTGACGGCTGTGTGAACGAGCACTTAGGAAGTCATTGCGGTCTTATGTCCTTTCTGTATAGAAGATCCGTCACAAAATATGTCGCTACGAGCGTTGTTACTCCTGTACACTTGTCCCGTGGTCCGGTACTGCGTAAACGGTATACGCGTACGGACCAGGTTAAACTCAAAGTCGTAACTGCGGCATCGTGCCGAGGTTTTGCATCGCCATTTTTGTTATTAGGTGGGAAACCACTACCTGGTTGGCAAGTAGAGCATCGACTTTCATGAATTACAAAAACCACAAAAAACCGCCGACAGCGTAGCTTATACATAGCTGTCATGTTTAGCAGCCAAAAGAGCCCCAATCAGTTGTTTGGGAATGAAAACAATATAATTATAGGCAGAAAACAACAGTTGTTGAGATACTAACACATGTTTCATTCAAGTTAAACTTGGTTGGTCGCAGTTCTGAAATTCTAAAGCAAACACTGCTGTTCATAGGCGTTTTCTGCTGCATTATATATGTCTATAATATGAAATTTATAAATGTATCGAAGTATCTTAAGATACAAATGGCAAGTATCGTATCGGATACAGTTATTGAGGTGGTATCTTGTATCTGTATCCGAAATACTTCTTGCCCAAGTATCTTGTATCGTATCGCGATACAATTTCAAAGTATCTTTGCCCACCCCTGGGAACAGGCCATTTCTTCGCCCCGAAAATTGTCTCGCCCATATAACTTCCGTTTTTATTTCTCTTTTCGCTCATTCGTAATCGTAAGTGCAATCCGTCTTTTCCTTCTCATCTTTCTTTCTCTTCTTTCTTTCTTTGTGAAGAACAAAATGTAAAGCTGTGCCGGTTCTATATACGGACACTCCTCCAAATCCATATTTAATAGAATCCCTTACACTATATAGTGTGAGTATTAACTTAGTCCCTACAGCGTATTGCCGCCTCCCGAGGCAAACGCGTAAATAATTCCGCCCCGATGGTTTCTGCAGGTCTAATTCTTGCCTCTGCCGTTTTACGAAGGGATGACGAACGGCGCGGAACCGCATCGTAAATATTGCAAGGAAGAGCGATTTGTCCCGTTCGCGTTTTATTGCGTTTGATTTTCAGACAATCTGTATGCGTTGACTCCGTAGATCTGAAATGAAATAAGCGCGATCTGTAGATCGCGCTTTCTTATTAAACAATGTAATGCAAACGTATTACGCATTTACGCAATATTACGTCTTGGATGCCCCGAATTGGATATATATATATATATATATATATATATATATATATATATATATATATATATATATATATATATATATAGAAACAAAGAAACAAGTTAATGAAACAACAAACATTGAATCCTAGGAAGGCATAGGGGAAGTTATTCAAGTTCGTAATTATGATATTGTAATTTTGGGGGTAAGTTGAAAGGAATTAAAGTGGACGAAAAGACAAACCTGTCTTCGGTGGGAACCGAACCCACGACCTTCGGATATAGCGTCCAATGCTCTACCGATGAGCTACGAAGGCGGTCGTCCACCCGTCCACTTTATTGGGTATTTATGTATATGGATCCTGGGAGTGTTAGTCAGCGCCACTCGTAGCCATGGCGGCGAGTGTAGCACACTCTTACTGCCAGGAGGCGTCACGTAGAACGTGGTCGTATGTCGAGGTGGCTGCTGCCCAATAAACCCTCATATGCTACCTAAGGCACCAAGTCTGCCGCGACGAGACCCAATCTATGAAGTGAGGAAAGAGAAGGGGGTCAAGGGCTCGCTTTATTTGTTAGAAACAAGTTAACGAAACAACAAACATTGAAGGCCTAGGAAGGCATAAGGGAAGTTATCACATATATATTTATTTATTCAAAATGCCTTACAGGCCCATTAAAGGGCATTGCGTAAGGGGGGCAGCAGTATATACATTGCAAAAAAAAAAAAAATACAGACCACAAGTTAAAAAAAAATACAAATGATAAACAGCAAGGTGCAACCAAGTTATACAATAGTAAAACGCAACGAACAAGAACAAAGAACAAGGGAAAAGAATACAAATGCTAAACAGCAAGGTGCAACAAAGTTATATATATATATATATATATATATATATATATATATATATATATATATATATATATATATATATATATATATATATATATCTCAAAAGGTTCTTCCTAGATATCGGGATAAATATACTATCAGAAAGTCACAGTGACAAACATAGGATTTATTCTGACGTTTCGGCTGGAGGCCAGCCTTTTTCAAGATCTTTGAATAAGGCTGGCCTCCAGCCGAAACGTCAGAATAAATCCTATGTTTATCACTGTGAATTGCTGATACTATATATATATATATATATATATATATATATATATATATATATATATATATATATATATATATATATATATATATGCACACACAGGCCGTGTGTACTGCGTCGACATTTATTCGTTGTCAACTTTTGTTGAAAAGCCTCTTCTTTTCTCTCGCCGAAAGGACTTCCGAATGGAATCATCTAAATGCGTATGTGATTATGTTAGCTCACAGCTTTGTCAAACATCGGTATTCATTCGAAATGTAGTCTATACGACGTTTTAACATCATAGCTGTATAGGGACTATAGCAATGCCGGGCTACCGCCACGCTCCATGCGGAATGTTCCCGTTGCGCCCTAGTCTCACTACCCACTGCCACACTCTACCAACACTTGCCGCCAGCCCTCTATTACATGATAGTGTTCATGCGAAAGAAAGAAAGAAAGAGAGAAAGAAAGAAAGCTGTCACTGTGCTGTGGCGGTGGTGAAATATGTACCAAAAAAATCATACAAAATCACAAAGGACAAACATAGGAGAACCACCGCTCCGCTCTCTCAGCAGATTTCAAGCTGGAAGGAACTGGATCTCAACTTATTTTACTTTTGAAAGCACGCATTAACAGTTTTGTCACATCGGGAACATATAAGCGTTCTGATGTTATCTTCATTTACCTCGGGCATCACGGCTCTCGCATATCTCTAATCTCGAAACTACCTCCACCGTGACCCGAACCAGTGAACCTTGAACCGACTACTGAGGATAGTAATATAGGTCAGGTTCATGCTGCAAAACGGGCGCGTATCGCACCGGCTTCGCCGCCACGTTTCGCCTAAATGACGTCTTCTCTCCTTTACCATCACGCGACGGCAGAGCCAACAAAGTGCGAACGACGAGGCTGGCGTAGCCAGACAAGTTAGTAAGCGCATACGACCGTGACACTCATTTAGTCCGCGAACAACTACCAAGAGTCCCAGGACGCGCGAGTCGCGAAGCGTATATACACTGCAGCCTACTACCCAGAGAGTAATCTGTTAAGTCGGCGTGTACTTTTGCACTTCCATCGGAGAACGGTATGTGCTATGAACGAACGTTTGTATACGCTTGCCATGCCGAGGAAGTTTACGAGCCAGAACTTAACCACGCCATTTTAGTCGCACAGGAGACCTACGCCAAGCGCTTGTGCATTGCTCTTTATTCTCTTGAGCAGTTCCGAAAGCTCTGAGCTCGTGTAATTGAGTACGCGCGCTCTCCGAGGTTTCAACGTTAGTGATAGAGATTGATTGCCCGAGCGCTCAAACTGCCACAGAGGTCTCGTGCATGCTGCATTCGCTATAATGACGGCATCACAAGCAAGAACTTGTCCGCGAGTGCAGATCTTCGCGGACCGGGACACACTCGGTGAGGCACGCCGACAAATCGCTATTAGGCCACAACTAACGAAAGGTTAGGGGTGTAACGATTCAAGGCCTGTACTGCGTGGTGGTACGATGCTGTAAAGGCGTGCTTTTGCTCCTGCAGTGAAGCATTGCTTGCTGCACGTGCTAAAGCATAATTGTGGCGCACTTATGTGAGCAGCTTAGTGCAAGAGTACTGGCGCCAGTTCGTCGCGTGGCAGACCGATTCATCTTCTCGGTGTGCCCTTTATGCCCTTCCTTTTTTCTTTTTTTTAACTGCCCGTCTTCAACTTCCGCGGAAGTGATCCACACTTTCAGGGTCGACGCGCGCCTGCTAGCATACATCCGTCGATTTCGACACTGCTTGCTGCTCCGTACCAAAACTTTCCCTCGGGAAACGAGGCAGAATAAAAAAAGAAAAGGGAGGATAGCTCCGAGCAAGCGGCGCGTTTCATGCGAAAGACGTAGCCGCTTGCGGACTGGCCGCTGTAACGCGCTTGCCTTCTTTTTTCTTTTTTTTTTTTCTAGGAAAGGCGATTTCCTCGCGTCTGATTGGCGTGTACTGCGTTTCTCCGTGTGACGACATTTCTATTTTGCAGAGACGAGGCAAGGAAGAATGAGATTCACTGGTCTTGTATATGGGACGCTCTTGGCACGCGCCTGACGCTGCCGCATAGCAGCAACTCGTTCCGCGAAAAAGTTTTTCTTTCGTATTCTTGTTCTTTTTCTTTTCTTTTTTTTGCTTCTTCCAGGAAAGAAGTCTAGACAGCCTACAGGCTGTTTAGCAAGTAGAAGATGTCTTTAATGAGAAACGAGAGATCTTAGTCAATCCCATCGCCTGTCTTGTAAATACATCACATTTAGATGACTGCGAAACGCAAGAACCCCGTGCGCTTTGATTTAGGCGCAAGTTAAAGAGCTCAAGGTGGTCAAGGTTTATTGAGAGTCCCGTGATGTGGCCTGCCTCACAAGGATATCGTGGTTTTGCCGCGCTGGATACTAAAACTTCTTTTCCATCAATATTGTGCATCAGCCGCCGGATAACGATGATGATAATAAATGAAGTGTGTTGCGCAAGTTTAACGTAAAAACAGATCTTACGCGTATGCCTAAAGGGGAACCCCGGTGTTCTTATAGCCCACGCATATTATGATATCGACGTTTTCAAATAGTATTGAGTAAGAGGTAGTAAATAGTAAATAGTAAGAGGTACGGCGGTTATATTTGTTTCGAAATTCACCAAAAATTTCGAATAACCAACAATTCATGTGTTTTCATTTTCTTCTCTGTGCCCTTGTCTTGCTTCATGAACAAGTTAGTCAAGTATCTACAAATTACCCATATGATAGCCTTTCACACTGACTACCATTCTAGTGCTCTTAACGCATCTTAACGGCACAATAGCGATAAGGGAAACAAGCAATAACGATAACGTAGGTTCGTGAATACGGGCTTATTCCCCATTTCCCTTCTCCAGTGTAGAGTTGCACGCCAGATACAACTATAGCTCACTGATTGATTTGTGGGGTATTATGTCCCAAAAACCAGCTATGATTATGAGAAACGCCGTAGTGGAGGGCTCCGGAAATTTCGACCGTCTGGGATTCTTTAACGTGCACTGACGTCGCACAATACATGGGCCTCAACACTTCGCTTCCACTGAAATTCAGCCGCTGGGGCCGAGATTCGATCTCGCGACCTTCGGATCAGCGTCCGAGTGCCATAGCCACTAGACCACCGTGGCGGGGCCCTTAGGCCTTTCTGCAAATATTTGTCTCTCTCTCTCTTTGTCGTGTGCGTACGCTGAGAGCTTCATATCTTTCAATGCCAGCAACGATGCTCGCCTAAGTACCAGACTACCAGTGCATATGAGATTTACAAACGGCCGATATTACTGTGCACGCGAATTAGGCATTTGAAAATAGTACACGAAACAAATCATGTGTGTGCACAAGTCACCTCCGCATGCATACGCTGCGGCCCTTGTGCGTTTTGTCGCAATGGCAAATCTTCTCGCACGATTCATACTAATAAATGGGGCTTATATCTTGTGAGATGTGGCATCTCGTGAAATGGCACGTCGCGACGACGCTCTGCGTCATAAAAAACACTTCAGAAATAAAAAGCACAAGAAAAAAAAAAGGGGGGGGGGGGTGGATATTGAAAGGATAGAAAAGCCTGGCAGTGTGCGCGTCAAACTTCTTTTTCAGATCCAAGAGCGCGGCATATGCCCCATATTTTCGAAGTTGGCTGGGTTTTATGCGCCGGCCCATTCAGACAGAATCCGCCCTTAGAAACTGGGAAGTCAGCGCAGGCCGTTGCGAGATTGCGGCGAGGCTCCAATTGAGATGCATGCGTTTCAATAGCTATATAGCTTCGCCTTTCCAATGCACTTGCATCTTCGCACCCTGCCGCGGTGTTTCTTTTTCAGACTTCCTTCCGTGGTCCATTTCCTGTTTCGAAATACGACGTTCTTTTGAAGCTGGCCTCACAGCGAGCTCACCAAGCTCTCGTGGAAGAAAATCGCGCGTCCACCCAAATTTAACATCCAGCTGACTCGAATCTTCTTAGTCTTTTGACTTCAAAACATTGCACACACTCCAGGTTGTTTGTGAGAAAACAGCCGCTATTTAAATACTTCTTTTCCTTCGCTTCGGGAGCACTGAACATTTTTTTTTTTTTCATCCTAGAATCTTGTGCGCGCTAAAGACGGTGGTCAAAAATGGCTAATCCTTCGACTGTCGTAGCCGCGCATGCGAGAACTTTTCCTCACACGTACGTCACATTCGCAGCGAAGGGCGGCGATGTAGTGTTGTTGGCAAACTAAGCGTGCAATGCCTTCTCCCTCGTGCTCTTTTCAATCGCACACGTTCCTTTCACAAGAGCCAGTGCATGGAACCTGATAGGGACGTTGTAGGGACGTTGATAGGGACGTAGAGGGAGCCTTTTGCGCCAGCTATAATGCCGTTTCACTTGCCTGTTAGTCTACATTTTATATAATGCCAAAGAAGAGAACAAGTTCACTCAGACATCTGCGAGAAAGAGAGAAAGGGAAGTGCTAACTCTGCCAGGAACCCACTCTAAGCAGGCGATGTCATACTGCTGAGTAAGCGAGCGATTCAGGAACCTCTGTGCGGACGCGCGAATAAATCGCAAGGCACGACGGTCATATGCTAATAATACTTCGTAGGACTTTACATGCCAATATTTATTTATTTATTTAACAATACTGCAGATCTCACAGGAGATCATAGCAAGGAGGGCATACACTTGAACGCAAAGCACCATGATATTCATACAATGTGGAATCATAAATAGTACACAGTACATGAGTATCCACGGAATATACACAGCATAACCACAACTCATTAAAACTATTAGCTACAATAATTACAATCGTAGTATGCCTAATGGTGGAATTATAATAGTGAAACACAATATATGAATACAGTTTACAAGGAAAGAGAACAACATACAAAAAGCAAAGAAAGAACAATAGTTTTCACAAGAACTTATCAGCATATCTGTATCTAGGAACATATTTAAAGATGAAGCGTTAGTAATAGATGGACTAAGTTGGTTCCATTCTCGCATGGTTCGAGGGAGGTATGAATACTTAAAGCAATTTGAGTTAAAAGTGTATTCATTAACACGTGATGACGTGTTAATGACGTGTCAGACATTAACACGTGATGACGATACACACCGTAGTGGAGGACTCTGGATTATTTTCACCACCGGGCGTTCTTTAGCGCGCACCTAAACCTAATCATTTCGCTCCCGGCAAAATTCGGCCGCCGTCGGCGGAATTGAATCCACGCCGAGGTGCTTAGCAGCGCAGGTACGCATCGGCCGTAGTGGTACACAGGCACATGTTTATCTGTCGAAGTTTTCAACTGACGCCTGCGCGAGCACTTTCTTCGTATTAGTAAAGTCCATGCATTCTATTAGCGAGCGATGCAACGGAAAGAAGAAGGCAAAATATTATCAGAGACTGACAAACACTGGTGCGAACAAAGAGAGCAAGCGGGAGAAGCCGATATTGTAATTGACAACAATTCAAAAGAAGATATAGAAAAAAAGAGAGTAGATGGGCAGGCCACGTAATGCGTAGGGCCCGGATAGCCACGCCGTGTCTCATAGTTTCGTAATTTACGCTAAACGAAGAAAATTCGCAGTCGATAAGGGCACAAAATTCGGCGTGGCGCTTAAATTACAAAATGCGTGCACTCATAACGTGGCATCAGCAGGGGCAAAAATGTTATTCTATCGATTCGCCTGCCTTAGGCGAGCATAAACGTGGCCATGATTATGATGGTAATGATGCCTACTTGAACGCACGCTTATGGCACCATATACGACCCGGTTTCGGCTGTCGATGCATTCTGGAGAATGCAAATAAATGAAGAAAGAAACGGAGGGGCAGGGGACAGATTGCTTGCTTCTTGTGCTCGTTGTTATGAATGCTGAATCATTCAAGATGAGATTCGGCGCCCACCAAGGTAACCGATGATAGAAAAAAAAAAGAAATAAGAAAAAAGTTGGTGGCTGGGTTATTTACTGTGTTGTCTTTGAACAAAAGAAAGGAGGATGCTGGTACAACGAGTCTCATCTCAATTCTTTTTAGAGATAGATAGATAGATAGATAGATAGATAGATAGATAGATAGATAGATAGATAGATAGATAGATAGATAGATAGATAGATAGATAGATAGATAGATAGATAGATAGATAGATAGATAGATGTCCAGTCAGCCAAAATACTACGCAGTAAGCTGCACAAAAGGATATGGGAAGTATAGGAACGGCTGAAAGCCAAGAAATGGTGCTCGTTGAGTTTTCAACGGACCGTTGCCACGCCAGCTGGCGTGACTTCGAAACATTTGGCAGTGACTGTTCTATTTTTCAAATGGACACATACACTCTATGCTACGCGGACAGACAGTGGCGCTTGGCTGATCCATACCAATGTTGCGCAGCGCCATGGACGTTTGTGCAGTCAATAATTGTAAGCGTTCGATGGTACACGCACGATCGGTACACGCTTTCTTTCCTATACTGTTACACTATCTGGTGTACTGTTCGGCACACCGGCGGAGAGCTTCGATTATGTCACACACTGCTGAACGCGTAAATATTTAGTTCGTGACAGGCATAAATCCTGAATATTGTTTCAGAGCACAACGATGCTGGAACACATACAATGTGCCTCACAGTCACACCGTGGTTTTGTCACGTAAGAACCCAACATTTTCATTAACCATGCGATATTGTTCTGGCATTTAACAAACACACGCTGAAGGTATCATGCACGTGTATGTGCACTAGATTTTCCGCAGATGTGGCTAGTTGGCGTCATTCACTGCCGCGGAGATGAATGCGGCGCGTAGTTTCAAACATAGGCGTGTCGTGGTATACTAGAATTCTGAAGCTCATGCTACTCGCTAATAAGTTACCGTGTGATATACGCACCTCTTGCAGCAGAGGAGTGTGGTCTACTTGTTGTCACCGTGAATATCCGAGATCAAGTTCACTCACCTTTCAATAACGAATTAGCGAGCTGTGATTGGCACAGTCTAATTTTCCGCGTGCAAAGTTCAATCCGCTTGCTTGCTTGGCTGCTGCTATAGCATTAGGACTTTTCCGAGCTGAGGCTTAAGCAACGAACGTAGGAAGTATGTAATTACTTCGCTGTTATTTCTGGAATTTCGATGAGGAAGTTATTTGTGCAGAGACAAGATAAACTCGCTGCGCCTGAGTGGTATTGAACTTTCACTGTTGTAGGTGTCTTTATTGTCTACTTGTGCACATCTGGGAAGGCAAGTCACATTAGAGTCGACTGCGTCAATACACGGTCAAATGTATTTCACGTTCCCATTTCGCCGTAAATACATATCCACTTGTGCTCACAACTTCTTTCACATTCCTTTGTCTCGCTTCAGCGCTCGAACACGTATCTTTCCGCAAAGACTAGTCGTTCCCACCGAAGTTCGGGATTTTATAATTTGCAACGTGTTTCGAGCTCTTTCGCGTTTCGATATTCACCATTATCGTCGACTGTTTCTGCGTGATCGTTTTCTAGCACCTACGTGAAGACTGCTCAGAGTGACTCTATTCAGAAGAGTCACTGTCAAAATTGTAATAGCAGAAGCCTGCTTATCCTTTCAGCCGCAGAGTAGAAGACATGGGGCCATTAACACAACGCAGAACTTTCATTAACCGCCTTGGAAATTGATACACTGACTTGCGAATTTGGATTGTGCACTTACGGCTCATGCCACGACACATGAACCATGCTTGGAGGAACCATTGAATTTTGAATTTTTTTCTTTCCGGAGAGCTCCACATTATATTGGACAACGGATGAAAAGAGTAACCAGCGACACGCCAACATCTCCTTACAAGTTATTACAAGTTATTGATTGATTGATTTGTGGTGTTTAACGTCCCAAGACCAGTTCTGATTATGATAGAAGCCGTAGTGCAGGGCTCCGGAAATTTCGACCACCTGGGGTTCTTTAACGTGCACTGACATCGCACAGCACACGGGCCTCAACATTTCGCCTCCATCGAAATGCAGCCGCCGCGGATATTACAAGTTCTAGAAGAATACGAAGGTAGACAGCACAACAACTCGCAGAGGTATACAATACTACCTCACTGGCATATATCTAACACCACAGAGTTCGCGATTAATTTCCGACAGTCGTCCGAGCGGCAGTTATTTGCCCTTGTTCGATGATACAGTTGAAGTGCAGCTTTCTCTTGTTCTTAATTTTAACAGTGAAGCTGCTCTTAGTCGACCCTGTGGTGTCGTGGTTGCTATCGTCATCCTCGTAACGCTGGGATGTCACGTGACCAGAGTAGAGGAGAGCCTCGTTCTGAAGTGGGAGAGGGAGGTTGCGCCGAGAGACTTCGCAGTTCTGACGATTATTATTTGTGATTTCATGGCACGGGACTGGCATGAGTTTTTTTAAGATCTTGAATGTTTGGTATCTCTAGAGGCTTACCACTTGCCCCCCTACGTATACTGCTCACGGCAACGTCGAGCCAGTTTAGCCACTTTCATGCGTCACGTGGTCGAGCCTGCGGGCCGCCATCGTTCCTTATTTTGAACTGAGCCTGTATTTATTCCATGCACTTCCTTCGCACTCGGAGACGTCTACACGTGCAAACGATAGCGCGTACGCTTTAGCGAAAGCGGTCAAAGGGGAACTCCCGAATGAGAGACAAAGTGGCTTTCCGCGTCAAGAGTTAAGAGCGCGTGAGTGAGACTCGAGACGCTCGCGGTAATTTTAAAACCGTGCACTTCTCGGGCCGACATGAAAAGTGGCTTTTACAGATGTGCGTTAGTTCAGGTTTCCTCCCTTTTTCCTTTAACTTAGGAAATCTCCACAAACCAAGGTAACGTTTTTTTCGTGCACTGAATATTTATACGGCGACAACACGCCGCAAGTTTCTGAGCTTTGCTTGTAAGTAATGACGTTGAGCTTTTTGAGTATACAGGGTGTTCCAGCGAACACTTCCAGAAATTCCTGAATATAGTCTTTTGGGGGAAAAAAACAAGATTTTAAGGAACAACCTGGGCGGCCATCGAAGCGATGGCGCCGAAATTTTGGTCCAAAGCAGCATGACGAGATGAGCAGAGTGCGCTGGCCTGCGATCTATGAGACGCTGGTGTAGCCCAGCGGTTAAGACACTCTGGAAATGGTCATGGAGTCGTAAGTTCAAAACTCGCTACCGCTCACACTTCCCTCCCGCTGATCACATACATACATACATACATACATACATACATACATACATACATACATACATACATACATACATACATACATACATACATACATACATACATACATACATACATACATACATACATACATACATACAGCTTCCCTGCGCTACAGGGACTTTCCAAGTCTAGTATCCAGGCGCTCACCAGTATGCAAGCTAAAGCGCTGAGGGTATGCCTGGGCCTACCTCACATACATACATACATACATACATACATACATACATACATACATACATACATACATACATACATACATACATACATACATACATACATACATACATACATACAGCTTCCCTGCGCTACAGGGACTTTCCAAGTCTAGTATCCAGGCGCTCACCAGTATGCAAGCTAAAGCGCTGAGGGTATGCCTGGGCCTACCTCAAAAGACTTCGACCGTAGGAACCCTAACAGAAAGCCGGCGACTTTCGATGCCACTGCTACTGAAGCAAGAGTTTCTTCGAGCCTGTGTGCGTTTTGCTGCTAGGGTTCACAACCATCCGCTTGCATCAGCCATGATATCTGAAGTACAGACCCTTCTCCCGCTGATGTACGAAAAGGCACCAATTCCGACAAGGCCACCATGGAAACTACCCTCTTGGGCCATAGTCACGACTGTACCGGGCATCAAGAGTAAAAGTAACACGCCAGCTCCAGCACTGAAATATTTCGTCCTGGAGCATATTAACGCCAACTACAGATCCTGCCGCCACATTTACACTGATGGCTCTGTTACGGCTACATCATCGGCAATAGGTCTGTGGATCCCGTCGGCAAACGTCAATTTCTGCCACCTTGGGTCACCGCACATCTGCCACAGCTACTGATCTGGCTGTGCGCTGCGGAGAGCGCTTATTTACATCTTCTCAGACACCTGATTCTCTGATTCGCGAGCGGCGCTGCAGTCCGTGAAATCACCACGCGCCCAAGAACAACTGGTTTTGGACATCAAGCGGCTAGGCAGTAATGCTCATGAACTTAATCACCGCCTTGTATTCCAGTGGTTGCCAGCCCACTGTGGAATACAAGGAAACGTTCGGGCCGACAGTGCTGTCAAAACAGCCCATGGTACAAAAACGCCACTAACAGCCATACCTCTTTCAAGAAAAGATGCTGCGACTATGGTATCGGCATTTGCCTGGAATCAGCAGCGGTACTTCTGGTGTGATTCAAGATATCAGTATGGACCACTACACGCTATTGGCCCAGCCTGCAGCTTCCACGTACCGCGAGGTTTAGCCAGGCGAGATGAGGCGTGCCTTCACCGATTAAGACTTAATGTAGCCTACACAAGACATTACAAGCACAAAATCCAACAGTCTGATTCTCCATTGTGCTCTACATGCAACACACTAGAGGACCTTGAACACGTCCTGTGCAAGTGCCAGCGCTACGAGTCGGAGAGAAAGACTCTGAAGGCAGCGCTTCACTTGCAACACGGTTCGACCTTGGAGCTGCGGCATCTCCTAGGCCCGTGGCAAGACAGCGCCTGCACACTACGTAGCAGTAAGGCGCTGATAGCGTTTCGACGGGCAACATGCCTCAACGAAACGCTGTTAACTGAGTTATAGTGTATATATGTATATATGAGTGTGTGAGTAAGTGTGACTGTATGTACGTGCTGTGTTACACGTGATCACTGTAAATATCATAATCACTGCTAAACACCTGGAGTAGCAAGCCAGGCCATTAACCAGGCTAACATCTCCGGATTCATCAATAAAATATTCTCTCTCTCTCTTACACACACACACACACATACATACATACATACATACATACATACATACATACATACATACATACATACATACATACATACATACATACATACATACATACATACATACATACTGTAGGGGTTGTTCTACTTACTGCTACTAACAGCGGCATCGCCGCTAGCATCCCCGTGCCGTGGGTTCGAGCACTCGACGAGCAGAGAATAAGGCCGTCGCGTTCGCGCGCTAGCTCATCTCGGCCATGCATCGCCGCGCTGCCGCGCGCGTCGGCCCGCGGCCTGTCTCGGGGCAGGACAGCACGAACCGTCGCACGCGGCGAAAGAGAACATTAGGCGTCACTCACCCAGCATGGTAATTTAATGAACACGTTAAATGAAAGAAACAAAACAAGGCCGAATCTAAGATCGAATTAAATACAAAGAATAACAACGATAAACAACACGCGAACATACAAGAGCACAAACAAAGGACAGAAGCAATGAACAACACGAACACAGAATACACACAAAGACCATGCATGAAAGGAACCGCCTAACCCCCGGCCAGCGTACCCGAGACCGCGCGCCCCTAGAAAAGGAAAACAGAAGGAAAAGAACATACAGAGATGGGTGTCGGTTGCAGGTCGCCGCCGTGGTCGCTGGGGCCCGCAAAGGCGCGCAATCCGACCGCTGGCCTGGTCGGCCGGAGGGCCACAAAAGTACGTGCGCACCCCCTCGAGTCCCAGCGAGTTCTCTCTAGCATCTCCAAAACCAGAAACGGGCGAAAGTTCGAAATTAGTAGCTGACCAATGGCAAACTAGTTAAAGGGACCCTGAAACGGTTTTGACGATATTGTGCAAACATGGTGATCCGGTAGAGCGGGTCACTAGGACCATTACAGGACAGATTTTAGCGCTGTGCGTAAAGTGTGTAATTTACAATAAGGTTTTGAACACGCGTATCGCAAAAGGTCGCAGCGGCTCGCCAAAAAGCGTTTTCAAACGCCCCCGTCATCGAGCGATCGAATGAGAGGTCGCTGATTGGCCCCGACCCAAGTGACGTGCGCGTAACTTTCAAAACCTAGCTGCGAACAACGTGCTTCTACAACGTACTCCTTCGTTTCAGCCAACGGTATCATCGCGGCATCTGGCGGCGTCACACGAGTCGCCGGCGCTCTATTACAGAGGCTAGCACTGCCGAGGCGGGCGACCTCAGTGAGGATATCGGGGCGCTATGTCACTACGGGAGGCTCGGCAGAGCGGCTGACGAGGGAGGCGCTGTCGTCGCTAGCGCGCACTCCGCAGCAGATCGAGTTGAGGAGGAACAGCAGTGGTAAGGAGGAAGGCGACAGAAATAAGCCCATAGCTGCCTTAGCGCATTGTGCTTCGCTTTATTTATGGTGTGAATGATTTCGCAATTGTGTTGCCTAATCAGTGACGCAATGTCAAAAAAACGTTTCAGGGACCCTTTAAGACCACATGGGGCAAAGCGGGCCGCCCCTCGCACTGATGGACCGCCGCTCTGTCCAGCTGGGGAGAGGGGGATGCGAGGACATTCCTGGCAAAACATGGCGTCACGCTGGACCCGGTCCCTACAATACATACGTACATACATACATACATACATACATACATACATACATACATACATACATACATACATACATACATACATGTGCGTGTGTGAGAGAGAGAGAATGAGGCCGTAAGTGTTTAGTGGGCGAATCGTAGTGGAATAAAACAGATGACAGCGTAATAAAGGAGTTAAAACTGTACAACAGAAAATTTCACAAAGCAATGGCTTCACGAGCAGAATTAGCTTGACCAGCGTACTCTTATAACGAGGTTGGTCGAGAAAATAAACCGGCATTGCTTCGGAATCCCTGCATGGCGTACTTTTGACCAGCTGTGGCAGGGTACGTGTCACTTTAACATATTTGTCCTTTAGCGCGTACATTTTATCTTTTTCAAATTTAATTAAGCGGTACACCATCGCACTCATTAACGCAGTGCAGACACACCGGCGGCTGCCGGGACGAGCGTTCTAATGCTAATGAGCTACGCACTTGATGGATCAATTGCGAGCGCCACAATATTGACGCGCTTGCGTTATCCCACTACGCACTTCTTTCTTTCTTTCTTTCTTTCTTTCTTTCTTTCCTTCTTTCTTTCTTTCTTTGCAGAAGGCACTAGGATGGCAAGAGAGCATTGCCGTGGGGATTGGCCATTCGGCTTCCTCTCTCACAGCTGCTCACGGCCTTGCTGGACGCGTGCTGAGCATGGACGATCGGAACCCGATGGCCTCGGCGCGGACGCTTCGCCATCCATCACGTGCACTGGGGCGATGCCCTCACGCGGATTACAGGGGTCGCACTCGCAGCCGCATAGTGTGTGTGTGTGTGTGTGTGTGTGTGTGTGTGTGTGTGTGTGTGTGTGTGTGTGTGTGTGTGTGTGTGTGTGTGTGTGTGTGTGTGTGTGTGTGTGTGTGTGTGTGTGCGCGCGAGCGCAAGAACACCCTGTCTATGCCGGTCGCCTTTCTCCCCACAAAGAAAATGAGGCGGGACCTCGAAAATACCGTTTTCACCCAAAATTACACGCACCACTGCTGACGTCCATACTGATACTGTTTCTGCCACTGGTCTTTGGCCCTCCATTCCCATGTGTGCCCGCATAAACGTATAGCTTTCTTTCTTTAGATTAATGTCACACATCAGCTTGCCGCTCACACAGTGCTCTTGGTGTGTCAGCTTTATCCAAGAGCATCATCTCCTTCCCTTCCAGTTCGTGCTCCCTTCCCTTCTCGCTCGTACACGGGGGTATGTTTTGGCGCGGGACTGTCGTTTTCGTAATCATTCTGTTTCCGTGAGACTCCGATTAACCCACAATTTCCCTTCCGCCTCTGTACCTCGGCACCTTGCGGAACAATGGCCGCTCTCTGCTTCTTCTTCTTCTTCTTCTTCGCCCTCCTTCTTATTAATGTCTTTACCTCTTCAGGGGCTCGCATTGTCGACGACCGTCGCCTCTTGTCGCGTGCTGCCGCTTCCCGCCAACACCCGTGACGCGCTAGGGATGGCGCCACCGCCTCGCCGAGAGTATAGGCGATGCGCAAAGCGCCGACGACGCCATCTGCCGCCACAGCTCGGAAGCGTTGGTGGGTCCGAGCGAGCAGTGTTCCCGCGAGCGTGTACGCGTGTGCGCGGATGGATGTGTTTTCGTCGTGATTTAACGACTCTCTCGGGCTTCAGAGATGCCGAAAAATAACTGCTGCGTTGTCGGATACTCAGACACACACAAGAAATCGCCACGAACGCACTTATATAGATTTTCGGTGCTATTTCATGAGCGAGAGCGACGGCGGCGGTGGATTGCGGCTGTACGACGCAGAAGGCAAGCAATCGCGCTGTTTGCAGGAGTGTAAAGTCCGAGGACTTCGATGAAGAATAAACAAGGCTTCGAAGTGCGGCGGAAGACAATACGCCTGAAGAGCGCCGAGCAGCGAGACCCTTTGATGCCGTTTCTTTTTTTTTTTTTTTTCTAAAGAGAAAAACCCAGGACATCACGCGCTCGCGATCCTATTTCGTCTTCTTTCGCGCCCGTTATTTCTCTTTTCTTGTTAACAGCAGTATTAGAACGATTATCGTGTTTTATTTCTCCATTTATGTCGCTACGTCTTCAGGTCGCCTCGCCTGCATTGTAGACGCCACAATGCACATGAGGTTGTTAGTACTGATAAGACGCGATGCCTAGGCTCTCTTGAACAACGAATGGCGCGAAGCGCAATGTCAGAGAATGTGGGGCAGGTGACGGCTCCTTTACAAAAGCGCCGTGGAATCACACGTGTGCTGCACGAAATCGGCTGCATTCTACCTATTGATGGCACTGGAATGCGATCACCGGTGCAGAATGTTCGCTGTGCGCTCGCCTCAAGTTGCATATTAGCTGTAAAACATGGCACCTATGCACATTTAAGACTTTGACGATCGCGTAGAATGTAACGCCATTTTGCAACACTTGGTAATAGCTGCAAAAAACCTAGCAAATACGTAGCCAAGCTGCTACGACAAGCTATAGGTGACCACCAGCTCCGCATGACTCAGTCTCGCGCCACTAGCGCAAGCTGCCGAGATATATATTCACAAGCCCCGCCACGGTGGTCTAGTGGCTATGGTACTCGGCTGCTGATCCGAGGGTCGCGGGATCGAATCCCGTCCGCGGCGGCTGCATTTCGATGGAGGCGAAATGTTGAGGCCCGTGTACTGTGCGATGTCAGTGCACGTAAAAGAACCCCAGATGGTCGAAATTTCCGGAGCCCTCCACTACGGCGTCTCTCATAATCAGAGCTGGTTTTGGGACGTTAAACCCCACAAAACAAAACAATATATTCACAAGTTTATCGTGCTGGTTTCAGTCTTACCAACGCTGACCCTTCGCGTGGCCGCACCCGTGAAATCCATGCGCCGGTGCGACAGCGATCCCTCAAAATCTACTGTATAAACACATGGCAAGTAAACGAAGCTACTGTGTCGAAAAAAAAAAGCGTTGGTTCACGCGTCAACGCATGCAGGCATCAGTGATCGGGACGTTATAAAGAAAGCGGTGCGATGAGCTCCACTTCGTAGGGAAGCTTGTTGACGCTTGTCTGTGGCAAACACTTGGCGCGTATGGTGACATTGTCGTCCCACACAGCGGTGACATCGGACACATGTCCACTATTATAATGTGCAGCTCCTTTGCACACGCTATCGCCGCAAAAGTAATTATCTGGGACGCGCACAAGCGGCAAATCGCACGCGCGCACTTCCGCGATGCTTGCAGTGAAATGAGGCGTCTGCTACGCGACCCACCACCGGTTCCAACGGCCGCCGCTACGCGGCTTTCAGTGGCGCCCCTATAGGCGCTGCGCATGGCGTATAGCCGAGAGCGCGATTTCCCCTTCCACTGCACTTTTCCGGCCCACAACGAGAGTCGCTGGCTTTCCCGTGCCCCCTTTTTTTTTCTTATACTTCGTATTCTACTTGTTGCCTGAGGTGGGGTGGTCTTTCAAAAACACTTCCAGCGTAGGGCGATTTCAGTCGCGCTGATCGCTTTAGCCGAGACCGGCCAGCATTTCGGTGGAGGAGGATATTGTGGTCTCGGCAAGCGCGCTGGGTGTTCAGGCTTTCCAGGTTGCACTGGCGGATATTTTTTTCCCGATTTCATTTCCGGAATGAAGTTTATTAAAAGAAAGCTCTCAACGCATCGATCAGGCGAGGGGTATGACTGCGGCAGGACGGTGATTTTATTAAGTGAAGTTGGCAGCAAAGAATTTCTCTCTTCGTCCTTCGCCCCCTAATTCATATATACCTTCCAGGCCACCAGTTAAACGTAGAAGAAAAAAACTGAAGTAAAAAAAGAAGAAGAAAGCGACGCAAGAAGAGAAAGGAGACACAAAGTTGAGAACGAGTTCAAAGACAATATATTTTCTGAGGTTTTGACGTCCTAAAACGTCGATAACATTATGAAGGACGCCTTAGTGGAAGGCTCCTGAAATTTCGACCACCTGGTGTGAATTCCTTTACGTGCACTGACATCGCGCAGTACAAGGGCCTCAACATTACGCGTCCATCGAAATGCAATAGCCGCGGCCTGGGATTTGATCCCGAGACCTTTGGATTAGCAGCCGAGTGCCATAGCAACTAGACCACATTGTTGGACCAAGTTTAAAGGCAGGCATATAAAAAAAAAGTAATTACTTCTGCAAGTTATACCGCAGTTACAAAGAGCGAACGAACAGAAAACGAACGAACGAGCGAAGCAAAGAAAGAAAGAAAGAAAGAAAGAAAGAAAGAAAGAAAGAAAGAAAGAAAGAAAGAAAGAAAGAAAGAAAGAAAGAAAGAAAGAAAGAAAGAAAGAAAGAAAGAAAGCGTGAGTTAAGCGTGAGTTAAATAATGATATGTTCTTGAAACTCAGACAGCCTACTGCATCGGGCTACGCTTCTCTCGCAATAATTTTGCTCGATTACTTGCTTTTGAATAGTGGGAATTACACTGTACGGCGGTGCGGCACCAGTTCAGGGTCTCAATAATGTCCGGTTGCGAATTTCTGCGGTTGCAGCCGTATTTCAATGGCTGCAGCGGCGGAAGCCTCCTCTGTTTTTCTGTGCCTCGTCAGGTGCCTTTGAAACAGACTGATATAAGGCCTTCGCCTCTGAATTGAGAGCCCTAGGCGCATGATTGGCACATCTAGGATGCCGTATTTCAATCACGAGTGCGTCTTTCTAGTCTAGCAGTGAAATGCGAAGCATGTAGGTTGCTTAAGTTGTTCTGACTTTGAAATTAACAGCGTTTGATCTTCTCTTTTTTACGAGTGTAAAGACTTCGATTTGACCACTACCTCGGGGAGAAAGCGAACTGGCCTAACTAAATGTCTCTAGAAAGCGATATGGTCGTGTTCAAAACTAGGAGTTGTCGTCGTTTACAACTTCCAACTCTGATAATGTCTTCACCTTGCACTTACAGCCCTGTTCGTACACCCAATCTTCACTAAATTGAGAAGCTTTCGGTCGGACCTGAGCACTCACAAATCCCGACCCAGGAACCAACGCTAATTTCTATTAACGCTTCAGAAGTGTCGGGAACACGTGACTGTGGCCTTTGTGCTCGACAGCTGCGTTCATAGACTCCCGGGGCACGTCACATGATGCTCTGTTATGTAAACGCCGTACTCAACCGACACTACTTCAACTACCTAGTGGGGGATAGAAAGCCCCTGTTGTGCTTGACACGGTAGCTACAAGGCGAAGATCTGCACGATTTTCCTCGTTTTATTTTCTTATGCGTTAAGTACATTCATTATACTACACACCTTGCTCGCTGAGCTTCTTGACACTCATAGACCTATATGACTGTTCTCGATGAGCTGCTATAAGCACTTCCTTGCGAGCATCTTTTTGTGCAGAATCTAAACTACTCTCGTCTTACACTCGCAATTCTTTTTCCCCAGCGTGGGGTTGCCTACCGATCTCACACTGTTTGATGTAGACCTGCCCTTCTCTTAGGACCTAGGCAGTGCAAGATAAGTCATTGAGGTTTTCCAGCCTCCATGAACAGAGATACCTGTTTCGAATACGCTTTGTGGCTGTCGATCATGCGTGATGAGATGATGGCTTGGGGCCGACCTTTAGCCTCGTCACGACTTCATTTGTTGCTCAGCATTGCCGTTTGACTTTATTTAACCGCAGCAGAGGTTCGCTGGCCGCGTCGATAAAATAAAAATAAAATATAAATGTAATGGTGTAGTGATTTCGACAGCACATAAGAAAACGCACACGCAGCTTTTCTCAACAAACATTTATTAAATAAGCCTTTAATATTATTGAAACACCGTTCAACATAAAGCTGGGAAACAAGAAATTAACACCATCAGCTAATTTGCGTGGACACTACGAGGAGGTTAGAAGCGGCCCTGACAACGACGAGAAGGTAAGGGTCTGTTAGAAATAAAAGTCAATTGCGTTGTTCAATACACAAACTGTATAAAACCTTAGCCCCGATAGTTAGTCTGATTCGTTGCCGTTGGAGTCGACCTGTGTCGGTGAAGAGACCAATTTTGTGGGGCTTTTGTCGTGCTTGATGCGGGCTGCCAGAAGTGGCCATAGTGGAGGGACAGCATGGGGATTTATTGAAACCCCCTCCCCATTCCCCCAGGTGGATGGCCACACTCCCCCAAAAGTTTTCCGCTAACCTGTAACTCCGTATACGCTACCCCAACAGGTTCTGGTAACATTATGGGCAAGACCCCCACAAAATTGAAATTCTGGATAAACCCAAAAAGTGTGAAGGTGCACTGGGATATTGCCCCGTCACGTCGTCTGGTGGTTATTGCACTCGACTGCAGATCCGTAGGTTGCGGGATCGAATCCCGGCCGCCGCGGCTGCATTTCGATGGATGCGAAATGTTGAGGCCCGTGTGCTGTGCGACGTCAGTGCACGTTAAAGAACCCCAGCAGGTCGAAATTTCCGAAGACCTCCACTACGGCGTCTCTCATAATCAGAGCTGGTTTTTGGGACGTTAAACCCCACAAAATCAATGCACTGGTATATTCGCCACGTGTGCCTTTGTTGCAGCGTGACTACGACAAACAGACAAGGGGAAGCCACACGGAGAAGACACACAGCGTTGGCTCAAGTATGTCGCCGCATACTTGACCCGCTGTTTTTCATTTCGTCTGTTCTCAGTGGGGTGTGGACAGAGCCTCTAGGGTGGTGCAAGTGTTTGCGCTTCGCCCCAGGTATGTCAGAGCCGAACACCGTTGCAAATAGCTCAAGTACTACAAGAATCGAATCATATTTACGCTACCATCCCACACGCACGCTAGAGGAGACGCCGTATAACAGACTGCCGAGTTGTTTGGGAGCAGTCTATTGGCAACGGCCAACACAATACGTACGGGCCTGGACGGTAACACAGACACTCTGCGCACTTCTCAGAAAGTGCACTGTGGACTTTCCTTTACGCTGTCTAAACGAACTTTTGATGGCCTCTCACGAGCCGAAAGGGCTCGCACAGCACGCATTTGCTGGCACTTCCTGGTGCTCGCTGGCAGATGGTGCACGCACGGAAAGGAGCTGCTCCTACCAGCGTTAATTATACCCGTCCGCAATTAATTAAAGCTCGGCTGTGAAAACAGATCACGAGCCACCGCCATGCAGCACTCGTCACGCAGTTACGCCATAGCCAGCAGCCGCAACACTGGATTAGAAGGAAAAATCTCAGTGGGAGAAACACGGAGGCCGACCCTTCCCAAGCCCCCCGGCATCATTGCGCTCTTCCGTTTCTTTCGCATTAAAGAGTCTCTCGATCTGACTTCGGTTTTGTTCCTCTTTCCTTCCTCGCTTCATTTCTCTTGTTCATGTTTCCTTCTTTTCTTTTTCAGATTTTTTTTTTCTCTAGTGTTCCGTGTGCTAGTCGCTTTATTTTCCGGCAGAATGGACACCCTGATTGAGAACCCGACGAGAGATGCAGACTATCCCCGAGCGGATTGGATATGGTTCGCATTTAGAAAGAGTAGGAAGATGCGCAGAAGAGAGAGACGAAAAGAGGAAAGGCAGGTCGGTCAACCATACGCGCGTTCGGTTTTCTACCCTATAATGAAGGAAGATGTTTAAGAAATAAAAATATGGATAGAAGAGACCCAAAACGTATAAATGCACTAATTGTCGTTCTGTGCGATTTTACGTCAACAATGCAATCTGCGTTTTCCTATTCACTTTTCTAGCGACGAACAGTTGTCCCCACGTCGAATCCCTAATCAACCACGCTGGTGCGTGGCCCACCTTACGCGCGCGCTTCAAGTTTTGCAGCTATTTGTGAGTGGCACTTATCTCGCTCGTGTTCTAAACGCCAACGAGAGTGCACGCACTGTCAAAGCAAAAGCTTTGCTGAACCATTTAGGGGTCACTTGGTGTACAGGCCCCGGTAACTATCATCAAAGCGAGTTAAGACGACAGAGATTACATCGCGATCATTACGTCATTTGATAACTCGCAAAGCACGCGTCTTTAGCGACCCCGTGACGAGTAGGCTTGCATTGCGACCGCCGAAGAATGCGAGGCAACTTAAGCAACGTCAAAACGTGTAAAATCGCAACGCTAACGAGAGTCTCTCCGTACACACCATTCATACAGATGGGCACGTCACTGATATGGCCGCCAAGCAGCGCAAGTAGTTGGTCATTGGCAATTTCCTACCTCATTTTTCTCGCTGTGTTTGGCTATGTAGCGCGCACTTTTTGGTTGAGAAATGAACTGACAGCGCGTCTTGTTTGCGAATTGATGAAGCGTGCGTTTTGGAAAGAAAACGTCGAGCGAGCATCGAACTAAGTGCCCGTAGCAGACAAACCAAAACTACAAAGCTTAAAGCACCTAGGCGTAGCTCTGGGTCCCGTTGCAGTCATTGTACTTTGGGACCCTCGTCTGTACATTGTATGCTTTGTAATTAACCTGTAATGTCACAATAAACTGATTGATTGCTTGATTGATTGATTGATTGATTTCACAAAAAAAAACACCGTTATCAACAAAGGTCACCGTATCTGGATCAGGGGCTCCTTTACCAGCAGACTTGCCTAGCAATGCTGACAAGTCAAGCCAGAAACGTCGTGTTTGTTGTTGCTGGTCTCGGCCCAAAACCTCGTGCTCAAACACTCAATCCCTCCTCGTTAGTGCTTGAGCGTCAGTATAGGCTTAAACACTTACTACATAACCAAACGCGCAGGCGTTTGGTTATGAAAGCACTGCGCATGAATTCGCGGGGCCTCGTATGATCGGTTAGTAACGGGGTTACATCTGTATAGCTGCACCTCATACGAACGTACCCCCAACACCAGAAGCTTAAGGGAGGCGAAACTCGCGACAAACCTGTATTACCGCTTAGCCTCGCAGCATAGCCTCCAATCAAATGTGTCAGCCTGTACAACGTCTACCCACTGAAAGGTTAAGCGGTACTCTTGCGAGGTTAGCATCCCGCAAATTTTTGCTGCTGGGTGCATATATATATAGGATCCACCACTTCGGTTCATCTATAGCAGACAATGGGACAGAGTATCAATTCAAAGCTCACCTCATCCGGCGAAATATCCGAAGCTGCAGCTGCTATACGACAGAAATCGTGACCTTCCACAAAAATCCGCAATGACTGTTCTCGGCAATATTCCTCTAGCTTTTTCTTTTCATTTTTTTAAATGTTGACATCGTTTAAGGGAAGCGAACAACAGCCAGAGCACTGTACTAAGAAACATACACTCTCGCTGACGCATTGCCCAGCTCATTTCTGCAGCAGGCAACGTCCAATTTGTAGCGTAGAGGGTCCACCACGCCCGTATGCAAACTTTACCTTTTCGCAGAAAAATAAAAATAAAGTATAAGAGCTAGTCGCAAAACGCTTTAACCAGTGTTCACGACACATTATCCTTGATTATTACGCGACAAGGTGCGCAAAACCAGCGAAACTCCTCCTGAATGCGTGTCGTAGCCACGGTATCATACACCTACGGTTATAGACTAATGCTCTACGACTAATTAGTTCAGCTAAACAGATGCGAGTTATAAACAGAGTCCACCCGCCCTGACGTTACGTCCAGCGTGTTTTTGCACCTTAACAACGCTATCCACAACTGTCGTGTGTGTGTGTGTGTGTGTTTTGTACCGCGCATCACTCTTCGCGGTTTTTGCTTGTAGTCCCGCGTTGTTGACATACTTCTGCTCTTTTTCTTCTTCTACCATGGTTCTACAGACGTGTCACCCGAAAGTTTACGTTCTACTCACCCAACACTGTCTCGCCTTTCTTTCTTTCATTCATTTAGTTCTGCACTGGTTGCAGTGTGATGAATAGTTTTCGTGCACCGGTTTCTCCACGACAGCCATACGACGCCATGTCGTTAGCTATATTAAACGCTCGTTGAACACATACCGGCAGTCACGTCTTGCGTCGTCTCTCTGTTCCGGCGATCTTTGTCTCGCCGGGCACGTTCGCTGACCGCGCTGAAAGCGCGCAGCACGCCGCTTCAGAAAGCGACGGCAAAAAAAAAAAAAAAAAAGAAAAAGGAGCAAAGTGTAGCTTACCAAAGCGCTCGCTCAGCGCATTACAAAAACTGCAGGACACAGACAACCACGGACAGCGGCTGAACAAGAATCGCAGAATCAAAACAAATTATGTAAAAAGAAAAGTTGGCTACTTGGCTTTTCTGAGGTGCTGCTGACCTATGAAGCGTCTCCAAGGACGGAGAACATATTCATGCCTTGAAGGAATCGTGTACAGCGAGTTGAGAGGTTACGTTTAGAACGCAATGCCTTCCTTCAAGCCAAAAGGTCAGACAGACAATACGTTTAACACGAGATGCATATTATATATTTAAATTGTCCTTGCGTGAATGCGTGACCAAGTAGCCTTCTAGCCTATTACGAGTGAGCAGCAATGCAGCAGAGAGGCGACGCTTTGGTTGATTTTGATTGATTCCTGGGGTTGCTTCCCAAGACCACGCGATTATGAGAGACGCCGTAGTGAAGGGCTCCGGAAATTTCGACCACCTGGCATTGGCATCGCACAGCACACAGGCCTCAACATTTCGTTTCCATCGAAATGCAGCCGCCGCGGCCGGGAGTCGATCCCGCGACCTTCGGATCGGCAGCCGAGTGCCACTGCCACTATGCCACTGCGGGGGGCAAAAGCCGTCCAGAGTGGCCTTTCTTCCATACGGATAGACCGCCGTGGCGAAGCAAGGCAGCAAACAAGCGAGGGAGGTAGCCAACAGCACTTCGAAACTGCGTCAATGCGCCCTTTAAAACTGGGCTCCGGAGATAATCAGCTGCATTTATCTCTTATCTATCCACCCGTCTACTTGTTCATTTACCCGTCCGTCCATAATTGTCACCGCTATTTCCATTGGTAACGTCTCAATGCCAAGAACACAACCTCCGAAAGCGGGCTTCTCCGCACACAAACCCTTAATGTTGTGAAGCCACTTTTCAAAACATTTTGAGAGGTGCACAATTGTGGTTCGCTTAAGGACGCTGTTCTCTGAGGCCCTTGTCGGCAGCAAGGCTCAGCGTCCCTGGGGCAGGGGAAATGGAATGAAGAGCATAAAGGGAAAGAGAAGCCGTGGTGGAGGGTTCAAGAAATTTTTACCACCTGGTATTCCTGTTGATGTGCAGTGACATCGCACAGTGCACGAACCTGTGGCGTTTTCGACTCCATCGAAAATACGACCGCCGCGGCCGGGCTTGAACCCTCGTCCACTTGGGCCGTAGTTGAGCGCCATAACCACCAGGCAACTGCGGCGTATGCACTTACGTGTGTATTCCTGCGATGGGTGCCGTCCGTCGTCCATCGCCGTGACCGAGCGAGCTAGCGCCTCGAGCCACGTGGCGCACTTATTGGATGCGAAGCAGCTTATGCTCGGGGCTGTGTCACTCCCTGCCTCCATCCATCCATCCGCCGTGTGGCGTCCACACCCGCACTGCGCATCCCCCTCCTCTCCTTGTCTCATATCCTCTCTTCTCAGCCTTCCTTCTCTCCTCTCCGAACGGCGCGCGTTGACTATGGAAACGCTCTTTCTTCAATAAACGCTTTACCAGCTCGAAACGAACGAGAACGCGCCCTCGCCTGCGTCAGCGTTGTCTCTTTAGCGGGAGGTGGTGTAATATTTTTTTGGCTGGATCCGGCTGGGTTACCGCGGAGGTGTGAGCTAGTTTTCTAAGAAAAACCTTCCACAAGACTGGGGAACCCAGCAGTTTGCGCCGCCGAAACATAAGCTCATCGCTCCTTTCTCGACAGTCGGCGACACACTTGGCGGGAGCTCTCAAGACGGCGCGACTCGCCTAGATAAATGTGCGAGAAGAAAAACATGTACTTTTGTTCGGTATATCTCCACATAAACACACACGTGCAGCTGCACTCAGACTTCGCATTAGGAAATATCGTAATCGGCGGTATTTTTTTTTCGGTGTACGTTGAGGCATTTTCGCACACACATATAGCGTTCAAAAAAACACATCTCCCCCTACGCGCAACCATGGTGGGATGCGAACACATCGGGGGGTGGGGGGTGCGCATCGAGCTTCCGTTTCGTTTCACTTGGCAACACAACCCAATGAAAGTTAGTGAGAGAATGTATGACGTTGACGTTGTTCATGGCGTTTCGCACATCGTTGCACAGAGAGAGAATGACGGAAGCACAACGAACGCGCGCTTTATACTGCGCCGCCTACCTGCTTACCCTTAGAGAGAGAGGGAGAGAGTTATATGCAATGATTTGCTGCGCCGCACCTGTGGCGAAGACGGGGAGAGGGGAGGAGGAGAGCGCACAACTGCGTAGGAGAGGAGAATGAGGGAGAGTTGCGCATGCGCAGTATAGGTGCGGACGCCGCAGAACGGACACTGCCCCGAGCATAAGATGCTATCGCATCTAAAAAGCTTCGACTAGAGCTGGTTGGTATGGCATACTGGAGTTGATGAAGCGCCGACACAGGCTACACACTCAAAGGACACGGACACAGGCATGGAAGTGACACGGACAGTGCGCATTGTCCGTGTCACTTCCAGTTCTGCGTCTGTGTCCTTTGGGTGTGTCGCCTGTGTCGGCGCTTCATTAACCCCAGTAGACGTATAGCCAGTTACCCGCGATAAAAACGTGAGTAAAAGAGAACAAAAAAACACCCCTTGTGAGAAGTACAAGCTCTTATCAATCTTTGTGATATTTTCAGGTTCTCCATCAACAAAAATTCGTGTATGCGTCCATGTACACGGAACAACGTATATCGGAGCGCCTACATATGCAGCCGTCTCAATCCCTCGCAAATGAAACTTCAAGGTAGATAAAGACGTCCTGCACCACTCATATGAAATCGGGTAGCGCCACTATCTGTAGCGGCTCCTCCACCACCTGAGCCACCTGCATCACGCAATAGCGCGGTGTCGATTTTTTTTTTTTTCAATAACTATGAAGCATAAGCTGTAATGTAGGTAAATTGTACAAAATTTCGCAGGGTGTTGGCTTTCTTCGACAATCTCGTCATTTCACGCAGCAGTTTTCCTTTTTTTTTCTAGCTTGAAATAGCGCTTGAGCTGGCGCACTGAAGTCGTCTGCACAAGGTCACATGCAAGCCTCCCACGGAAACGTTTCAAAATTGGCTTTAGACATCCGTGTTTATTCATTAGAGTCGATAAACCACTATAGAAAGCGAGTACAATTTTTGCAAAATGCAATAAGCGTTTCCGTTTTGTTCTGTACGGAAGAGCCCAGTATATAATAGCATTAGTAAATTAAAAGAGCAGCTCGGTCAGCGGAGCAATTCGTGCTTCGTCACTTCCACAACCACTTGAATAGCTTCATCGCTAAAAGGATAAAAAAAAAGCGAAGACCAGTTGTACGTTCGCTTTAAGCAACCGTCAAAAGCACTCCGAGATTTATGCGAGCGTAAGTATTTTTTACGCCTGAAAAACGAACAAACCGAGTAATTCGAGTCAGCCGGTGTATGCATTAGGGCGCCATTGTTCTCTAGAGAGCGAGGAAGGAAGACGAAAAGAAAGAGCAAGGAAAACATAAGATGAAACAGCCTTCGATAAGAAATGTAAAAAAAGAGAGTTGAAGAGGAGAACGGGGGGGTTTAAAGTAACGATTTCCGTTATATGATCGAGAATAAGCTGAAAAAGCGACTCTTACAGTGCACGCGAAGGTTTGTATCTCATTAGGCCTTTCTTTTCTCCTCCTCCTCCCACACGGTGTCATCTACGGGCTCGGAGTCTTAGCACCCACCGACTGCGCGTGCCCTTTTGTGGCTCATATTTAGTTACTGCTGCTTTCATATTCATGATATTACTTCTTTTTCTTTCTTTATTTCTTTCCCGCGGCCCGCTTTCGATAAATGAATATTCTCAGGAAGAAACCGCGGGTGTGCGAATGGGAAATACAGCGGCAGTGCTCCGGAAGGTCTTCCACTCACCGTTGCTCTTCACCCAAAGCTGCGGCAGTTCCGTACTCGTGAACCGCAAGAAGATTCGTTAGCTCGCCGCCGCGCGGCTTTTCAAGTTCGTCTCTCCCTTAAGTGGCTCTCCGTCGCCTTTTGCAAGTGTACGCCGTGCGTAATGTGTGCGCGGTGCGGACGGCGGGTGCGCTTTTCATAGTCGGCTGGTGCTTTCGTTGACGTCTGTTCCGCTGCAACGATGGCGCTTCCGTCGCGGTTGTCAATGGGTCCAAGTGTTGTGCAGAGCTTTGGCACTTAGCCGATTTAGTGAATCTTCGTGCTCCGTGCGTGCTTTGGTTTACTTTGTACTTTCACCTTGAGAACGCCGAAGGGTGACACGACCGAGCCGCACGGGGATAGACGGAGGTTATCTGCACTATTTACTCCTTCTTTTCGCATTTTTCTCACCCTTGCGGGCTCACTCACTTCTATAGTTGCCTAAGCATATTACCACGCAGGACATCTATCTATCTATCTATCTATCTATCTATCTATCTATCTATCTATCTATCTATCTATCTATCTATCTATCTATCTGTCTGTCTGTCTGTCTGTCTGTCTGTCTGTCTGTCTGTCTGTCTGTCTGTCTGTCTGTCTGTCATCTATCTATGTGGCACTGTCAGCATTTTTGTATAGTGACGCCGTATTCGTTACGCACGCTACGTCGCATTGTCGTCGACATGTGAAGACACCGCAGAGACAAGGACATCTTTTCACACTGCGACCGCAAAATTTTTGTTTGTGGGTGAGGAACGGCCCATCGCGAACAGTCTACTACCCACAACGTTAAAAGTACATATGTGCCTGTATGCTTTCGCAGACACTGGCTAACCGTCTCAGCCAACGTGTACAAATGAGCTACTCAGTGGCAAAAGGCAGCAAGCTCGCAAGCGTGCGTACATTGACAATCCCATGCGGCCTCTAGCTCACAGCCGACCGTAAGAAGGTGGAGCGTATCGAGATTCAAGAAGCCAGTGTCTCAGTTGTTGTTAAACACAGCCACATTGATGCGAGAGATGAGGCCAAGGAAGGTATTGGGGGATGTCGGCTGTACGTCTTTAATTGCAATCTAGTAAATGCACGGTAAGAAGAAAATGCAGTAAAATGAACAACTCCCTGCCAGTAGGGACCAGATCCCCAAGCTTAATTCGCATTTCACGTAAAAAAAAAATGCAGACAATGGTGTTAAAAGTAAATTTCAACGTGCGACGTCCTAGAGTGATGGAAAAACAGCGCGAACACAGGGACGACGAAAAAAGGAACATACACCATGCACACCACGTCGTCCCTGTGTTCGCACTGTTTTTCCACAATGCTTGACCAACTAGCCTGCAAATCCACCCATTAGACGTCCTAGAGGTTGAGTTACGGCGGCAGTGCTAAGGAACTATGGCTAAGTGCTATGATGTTCGGCGATCTGGCGATGACCGGTGTATTCAGCGTGAGTTGTGCGGTTGGTGGTATTGCCATCCCACCAGGGGCTCGGTTTAACATTCGTTCTCCCTCTGGCAGCGTTCGTACTCGTAGGCTGTGTCTTATCACGAAACGCGTAATTAAGCCACGTTTTAAAGCGGTACATTCACTATGGAATCGGAACGGTTTTAATGCGCTGGTACAGGTGGCAATTAGCCACAGAATATGACTCGATGCCAATGGCTCGCACTTACACCCAGAAGGCGTGAGACCTGCATGATACTGCACAAGACAAATTGAACGACTGTTCACCTGGAGTAAACTTTTGTTACCGTAACCAAGCTGAAGCGTTGAGGCACTCCGCGCCAAAGGTATAGGCGGCACCTTCTACGAATCAGGAGGCGAGAAATTTTTCCTGAACAGCGGGCCACCGACGAAGCAGTGCTGCTGCGATCGCCGACTGCAAGCAGAGACGTCAGGGGCGCTGCCCGCGGTGCGTTCGGACAAAATCGAAGTCCAGGAGTCGAGTATACCGTTGTGGAGGCTGAGCGACCTCACACATCGCAGCGATCATGTCCGCGCCACAGAGCCGACGCAAATGAACCGGACGGGCGAGGAAAATTGGTGACTGTCACCTCCTTTGACGAAGTGGCTTCACAAATGTCTGTTATTTGTCCCCACTGACAACTCTTTCTGTCTGCCTCGGTGGCAGAAATGCCACCGGTTGTCGATAGCTCCAGAGACATCTCCGCTGTGATACGTCCTCGTACTTTTTTTTCCCTGTAAAACACATATACAACACGCAGGAAGCGTGTCGACAGACAGAAAGAAGATAGACCTTTTTGCCGATACTGAGAGTTACAAATGATGACAGGCTTGGCCTTAACGCCTTCCGCATCTTTCACACTCAGCTACGTCTTCTCTCAGTGCGTTTAGCTCCCGGGCTGCCGTTTATTTATCGTTTTAAGGAACACGTTTCAGCTTTCTAATCTTCACTCTCGCCGTGTCATCACGCTGAAGATATTATTTGTATCGATCGTGCGGCCGAAATTTTCGCTCTTTGATGACGCTGCATGAACTTCCACGTGTCTCAAACCTGCGTTCGATACTTCCCTGAGCAGCAATTTTGTCTCGCGCATATAGTAGAGACCAGCCTTCCGACCTGCGTAAAAAGAAACAGAATCGGTCACGGGAGCAACGGTGCTGAACGCACCAAGAATGCATACATAAAGTACACTCCTAAATACTCCAAGTAAGCGCCGGCGCCGAAACCAGATTAACACGGCAGGCAATCCTGTCTGGGTACCCGGAGAGGCCCGAGAAATCCGCGCCTGGACACTACGAATCCTGTCTGTAGATATAAGTGGATTAGAGCCACCTTGGCGACGGCCGGCAGTTCTTATGTATGGGGGACCTCTGCTCCCTCGCCTTTCACCCACGTAGCTCTATTCCTTCCGTTCTACCGACGCTCGAGCAACAGCAAGACTGAGATTGAGGAGATCGAGGAAGGCGTAGACATCGGAGCTCACGCATGTGTGATCATCGATCGCGGATAATCCGGAGGAACTTATCAGGCTGCCCGATTGCGTTTCCCGCCACCGTTCCCTGCCAATGACCGACAAGCGTCATCGCGAAACGGTGAACACTCGTACGCGCCCGCGTTGGCTGGTGTCGGCAAGCACGTCGGAACCGAAACACCAGTAAGAGCGGTAAAAAGCCTGTGCTTCCTCTTCTTTAGAAGTTATATACCCGAAGATTATCACGAAGATTGATTTCGAAAAGTTGCGGTACTTTGACCGTACATGTGATTAACGTCCGGCGTTTAACGTCCCAAAACCACGATGTGATTATGAGACGCCGGCTCCGGAAATTTGTTTGTTTGTTTTGTGGGGTTTTACGTCCCAAAACCAGCTCTGATTATGAGAGACGCCGTAGTGGAGGGCTCCGGAAATTTCGACCACCTGGGGTTCTTTAACGTGCACTGACGTCGCACAGCACACGGGCCTCTAACATTTCGCCTCCATCGAAATGCAGCCGCCGCGGCCGGGATTCGATTCCGCGACCCTCGGATCAGCAGCCGAGTACCATAGCCACTAGACCACCGTGGCGGGGCTCCGGAAATTTCGACAACCGGGGTTCTTTAACGTGCACTTACATAGCACAGTACACGGCCCTCAACATTTCGCCTGCACCTAAATGCAGCCACCGGGGCCGGGGTTCGGATCAGCAGCCGAGTGCCTACCGCCAAGGTGGGGCGACCGTACATACTTACAACCTTCCAAAGAGAAATATAGGTATACTCCGCGGCTCGGCTATTGCATTTGCAGGGCTCCTCACAACTTCTCCTTAATCACGCCCTGTTTTCGGCCCTTCTTTTATCTCCAGCAGCCAACATGCGCCCCTGCTGCTAACATTGCCGTGGAGTACAGTTGAGATGTTCGCCTAGGACCAGACATGTATGAAGTACAGAGCACTGCTGCAATCGACTCGTTCTTGCTGTGCCATGCGATACAGAGTTGGAGGCAGGGAATGCATGGCCTATGTATAGTCTAACGTTAAGTTGCCTCCAGTGCAGTCGAAATGCACACGAGATCGAGATTCGGTCGAATCTCGGTCACACTTCCATGCGGCTAGCGCTGGTCTGATGGTTCGTTCTGACCTTAGGCCCACGTGCTTGCTGCCATCCAAGAAGCCGGAACAAACGTTAGGCTGTCCGCGCAGCTCTGTTACGGGATGCTCCAAAACATCACAGATAACATGTCCCGAGCATTCCATTCCGACCGGCGCGAATGCTAACTGCAACGCGCAAAAGCGGTCGAAAGCGACCAGTCGGGTATGCTGTTAGCAGCGATGGGACCAACTAGTTTAGGCTGAAGAAATTTTCGAAGCAACAAAAAGAAAGATGTCTGGGAGAATGCTCGGAGCAGAAGGAACGGTATTTTGGAGTAGACGAAATGCAGAGCCGCTCAGAGCAGTACGTCAGTAACTCTGTGACGTTTTGGTGCGTATATTTAATAGTGAGCGAACACGAAAAGCTGCTCTCTGAAGTAAACAAGAAGTCATAACCATCAATTATGCAAGGTCTACGCACGAAAGGTCTTATGCTAGCTTCACCGCGATACATAATTGATGTGTATTCCGGCAAAACATTAGTGACAAGCTAGGCGCGAACGGTTTCTGCGAGTAGCAGGCGTCAAAACCACATCCTAAACAGAAAAATTAAGCTAACCAGAGAAGCAGTGAATACCCGTTAACGAATGGGAGAAATTGAAGCCCGTTCCGCGCCTGTGCAACCTGAGTAAAACAGCGGAGCTGGCAAGCAGGCACCACCACCTTGCGAACGCAGCTTGATTTAGTATTTCATGCTGATAGTTTTTCCGGGCATCAATTGACGGCATCAAATCGGATGACGTCAAACAAGGGGCTACAAAAGGAGCACTTGCCCCTCACCCGTAAATTCCTGAAGCCCCCCTCTTCCAATCGTGCTCCCCTACGTTCCCATTTTTTCTTTTATCTTTTTTTTTTTTTAATGCTGAGGCGTCTCGCTGTTGTCTTTGCAAACGACCATATACTGTCGACCACCTCGCCAGGCCAAGCAGCAAACTGCGTGGACGATGCATACCGGGTATCAATTCGATTATACGTGTTAAACGCATTTCTTTACCATTAAATCATCTATGATAATCCAACCAAACGTTCGCACATTGTTCACCATATCCGAAAAATCGGCTAGCGGGTTCGTCCTAAAGGCAGTCAATCACACGTGTGTGTCATGTTCATTTTTTTTTTTTTTTTACAGCAGCATGGGCGAGCGACAATCGCTGTAGTTTATTTCTTAATGCCCATTCATGTTCAATGGCTTCCTTGCATGTAATAAATTCTGAGAACGTTGAACGATAAGAGCTAAATCCCACGAACACGCCAGCCCAGCGCACAGTAATGGTTCTCACACGGGAGTCCGACGCAGGGGTACGCGACATCCGTACCCACAAAACAAATGAAAAAAAGAGAGATTTTTTTTTCTGACAGTTTACCGAGTTTAGCCTTCGCTCATTCGCAATTTCTGAGAACGACGGCTCACGCATTTTTACACAGCCCCACCCCCAACCCCCCACCAAACTCCCATCACTGCAAGGGGCCTGCGCCTCATCACTTCCACCGGCCCACAAGAGATCTCTGGCACATTCATGGCCCCCAACTCATTGCATTAAACTGCGGGGATTTCGCGCCACCTACGAGTTCTCTAGAGGACCACCCAGTAGTCCTGAGAGAGTTCCGCTATCGGGAAAACGCGCAAAAACACCCGCAAAAGCTTTCTCGCAGCAAGGTTCCGCCATCTAGTAGCTGTTCTACAAACGAAGTTATCAAATGGTTCCTGCCTCCGAGATGGCCATTGTCGCGCTTTATTTGATATTGTTAGATAATGTCTCGTGCAAAAACTTAAACAATCATTCAATATTTTAGTTGGGGCTTTACTTCTGCTAGTCTGCGAGGGTGTTATTTTCTGTAACCTTTGTAAGAAGCACGGCTCAGCGTCCGTGGAGGTAGGGGAGTGAGGAAGTACAGCGGGGAGAAACGTCGTTGTGTAGGCAACGTATAGGTTTTCTCACGCGTACACCCTGGGTGAAGGGGAGACGAGGAGGCGTGTACGCACCCTTTTGTTTTCTTCTTTTTTTTTCCCTTAGCCTGTAACTAATTCAAGAAATTTGTCGCAACACAAGCCGCAGCCCGTAGAACTGGCCAGTTAGCAGACCCGTAGCGTCATCTGTGGATAGGCTACTAAATTAATCTGGCTGCATACATGGCCTCCAAGACTAGCATCTTTTTCTTCCGCGCCTGTGCAACCCGAGTAAACAGCGGAGCTGGCAAGCAGACGCCACCACCTTGCGAACGCAGATTGATTTGCTTCTTCATGTTTCTTCATTTTCTATTTTCTTTCACTTTCTACAATTTTTTCTTTCTTCTCTCTGTCATCTTCTTTTTTTTCTTTATTTATGTATATCACTCTCCTTTCCCTCCTCTTCACCCTCACTTCTCTTTCCCACCAGTTGCTATACTAGACTGCACATGTCTATGCTACGATTTACCCTTTCACCTGCTCCTTTCCCTCCTCCTTATCCTTACATCAGTCCTCTTCACCTTCACTTCCTTTTAGCGTCCCCTTGGTAGCATATGCTGCAAAAGGCAATTCCATGTTTTGCCCTTTCCTCCCTACCCTCACAGGACACCTCCTCACTCTCATTTCTCTTTCCTACCACCTTGCTATATATATATTCTATACTATGCATGACAATGTTATGCTACGAGCTGCTTGACACATACCTATTTTCTGTAGCGCACAAAATATACAAAATATTGCTATGCCATGCTTTGATATGTCCCCTTCTCCTTTTCTTCCTCCTCACCCTCACATAACTCCTCATCACTTCACTTTCCCCCGCCTTGCCAGGTTTTACTATGCATGGCCAAGTTAGGAGGTCTGTCTAAATGTCAAGGTGTAAAGTGGCGGGTGTTTTGAATTTGTTACATGCTTTTTTATGAATTAAGGCAGTGCCTTTCGAATTATAAGGGGAGTGCACCCCCTCCCCGCTGCCCCCCTGTTATAGGTGGTGTGCAGGGAAATCACTGTGCATGCTGCGTTAGGAGCTGTTGGCACATACCTGCTTTAAGAGTGGCCCCGCCCGCGGTGATCCTTCTAGTGTTATGCGGCATTACAGTTTATTCCTCCTCCTCCTCCTGTGCGACATACCTGCCTGGGCATCAACGCAAGAGAAAAAACAAGTGTGCATGCGCACTTATTTCATGCTGATAATTTTTCAGGCATCAAATCGGATGACGTCAAACAAGAGGCTACAAAAAGGGCACTTGCCCCTCAGCCGTCAATTCCTGAAGCCCCCCACTGTTCCCATCCTTTTTTCCTTCTCTCTCTCTCTCTTTTTCTTTAATGCTGAGGCGTCTCGCTGTTATCATTGCAAACGACCATATACTGTCGACCACCTCGCAGGGCCAAGCAGCAAACTTCATGGGCGATGCATGCCGGGTATCAATTCGATTATACGTGTTAAACGCATTTATTTACCATTAAATCATCTATGATAATCCAACCAAACGTTCGCACATTGTTCACCATATCCGAAAAATCGTCTAAAAGGCAGTCAATCACACGTGTGTAATTTGTCATGGTCATTTTTTTTTTTTTTTACAACAGCATGGGCGAGCGACAAGCGCTGTACTTTATTTCTTAATGCCCATCATGTTCAATGGCTTCCTTGCATGTAATAAATTCTGAGAACGTTGAACGATAGAGCTAAATCCCACGAACGCGCCAGCCCAGCGCACGGTAGTAGTTCTCACATGGGAGTCCGACGCGGGGGTACGCGACATCCGTACCCACAAGACAAATGAAAAAAAAAAAAAAGATTTTTTTTTTCTGACAGTTTACCGAGTTTAGCCTTCGCTCATTCGCAATTTCCGAGAACGACGGCTCACGCATTTTTACACAGCCCCACCCCCGACCCCCACCAAACTCCCATCACTGCAAGGGGCCTGCGCCTCATCACTTCCACCGGCCCACAAGAGATCTCTGGCACATTCATGGCCCCCAACTCATTGCATTAAACTGCGGGGATTTCGCACCACCTACGAGTTCTCTAGAGGACCACCCAGTAGTCCTGAGAGAGTTCCGCTACCGGGAAAACGCGCAAAAACACCTGCAAAAGCTTTCTCGCAGGAAGGTTCCGCCATCTAGTAGCTGTTCTACAAACGAAATCAGCAAATGGTTCCTGCCTCCGAGATGGACGTTGTCGCGCTTTATTTGATATTGTTAGATAATGTGCAAAAACTTAAACCATCATTCAATATTTTAGTTAGGGCTTTACTTCTGCTAGTCCGCGAGGGTGTCATTTTCTGTAACCCTAGTAAGAAGCACGGCTCAGCGTCCGTGGAGGTAGGGCGGGTAGGGGAGTGAGAAAGTACAGCGGTGAGGAACGTTGTTGTGTAGGCAACGCATAGGTTTTCTCACGCGTACACCCTGGGTGAAGGGGAGATGAGGAGGCGTGTGCACACCCTTTTGTTTTCTTCTTTCTTTTCCCTTAGTCTGTAACTAATTCAAGAAATTTGCCGCAGCACAAGCCGCAGCCCGGAGAACTGGCCAGTTAGCAGGCTCGTAGCGTCATCTTTGGATGGGCTACTAAATTAATCTGGCTGCATACATGGCCTTCAAGACTAGCATCTTTCTTTACTGTGCCGTACTTGCTTTACTTACTTTTTTTTTTTTGTTCGTTGAGGCAGTGTCGGTAGTCCCGGGATGTGGTTACACAAGAGAACATAATACACATACTGCAACCTTTCCGGCAGTAAAATAAATGAGTTTTTTTATTATTATTATTTCAAATATGCTCCTTTGACACAATTGAACATACTGTAAATACATATTTGTTACATTATATAGCAGCAAGATTTTCAGCCAAAAGGTAGCATAAAAAGTGTAGAATAAGTGTAAACATGAAAATAAGTTGCAGCAGGGTAACACAATATTTAATTATGTTAAGTGCCAGAAACACAAGTACACCAGCATTTACCTCCCGATTAAGACTAGGCAATGAAAAACAAGAACGCAGTGCAGCAAAATGCCTGGACTATGCGGAACCATATAGTTCAGGCATTTTACGGCGGCGTGTTGCCATTTTTGTTTCTTTCGTGCGTGTGATGCGCTGTTACGTGCTTCACAATGAATGTGAGTACAAGCCGTGCAGACTTCCCTGCACGGCTTGCACTATTGTTTCCTTGCAGTATTGTAGCAGAAAATGATATTAGCAGATATCCCCAGACATACAGGTGGGGGTTTATTAGCCATGAAGCAGCTGGCTTACCAAACGCATTGGTTAGGACTAGCCCTCAAACGAAGCAAGTGCACGCACTTCCTACTCATCTTTTTCATACCTCTACTCTTGTACTTGTCCTACTACTACTGGCACTGGCAGTATTATCAAGGCCCTTGTATGTTTTAAAGGTAGCACAGACCATTGTCAAAAAAAGGAAGGGAGAATTTCCTCCCTGCCCTCTATGCATCTTCTCGCTTCTTCGCCCTTTTATGCGCCCCTACTGGACCAGGCCCGACACGTGGCCAGTAATTCCCCATGTCTCCCCTGCCGCCTTCGCTTTCGCTGGAAAACAATGCCATTACTGAGCGCAGAAACACCAGCGCACATTTGGGCTGTACGTGAACACAAGCTGTTTGCATTTCGCAAGCAGCCAAATGCCAACTTTCTGCAGTGTTCGCTACTCAAAAAGCATTGCCAAGGGTAGCAGGCATTTTTCTGTCCCTCGAGGAAAGGAAAACCTCAAATGGTGAGCAATATGGCTCCAGCATATCGGGAGAAAGAACTTCGATTGCCACTGAGAAAGGCTTTGCGAGGTAAGTCGATCACTACTAAAGCCTTCAGCCTATGTTTGGTATTCCAATCCTTTAAATGAAGCTAAGGCTTGATACTGACACTTGCTTGATACTGACACACTGAAAAAAAAAAGAATAAAAAAGCCACATGACATTATTGGCCACGTTTTCTAGCACTGTTTTGATACCAATGAAAGCAAGACTATTCTCACTCACTTGTACTGGACACTGCTATCTGAAGCTGCCGACAGTAACTAAAACAAAATTTTTAGTGTTTAAAAGTTCCTGTTCATTTTGTTAAAATTTACCACAACTCTCAGGAACATAATTTCTAAAGAGCTCTGCTTTCTCTCAGCCCCTGGTTCGGCCCCTAGATTTCATGAAATTCAGTTGCCACAAGTCGTTCAAAACCTACCCCAAAAAAGTCTGAGCTTTTCTTCTTTTTCTTCCTTTTTTTTTACGTCATTTTGGCCAGAGTGCATAAAATAGAGGGTGGTCGATAAAGAAAGAACACGTGGCATGTATGTAGCTTAATTTATGAGCGTAATTGACTTCGCAATATGCCGCAAAGCTTTCCGTATGCGAACAATTGTAGCAGCGTGTTTGTTATTTAATCCTCTATATTTGGTCACTTGAACTACTTATTTGTAAGTGCTCTTTTTATTCTTTGTGTTGTCGGTTTCTACATTCTTATTTATTCTCATTTCTCAGTGTTCTTGTCACTAATTTTCTGTGTTCAAATATAATTGTTATGGCAACTCTGTTTACTGCTAATTGCTTTCTGCCATGCCATGAATTACCCAGAAAAACTGTGCAGTTTCTGCGAACGAATGAGGATGAACATCCTAATAAAAGAATCCAATGCCGAAGCAGAGAGCCAAATGACTGGCTTTAAGAAAATCTGGTAACAGGAGCATTGCAACGAGGGATGCTATTACAAATGTGCAATAATTTTCCTTCAGGCTTTAACCTATCTAATGTATATACTTATAGATGTGCAAGGATGTACTGTGCAATGATTGCTTTCTTTTAATGCTAATTTATATGCATCAGCAGCAACTCAGAAAAAGTGCTCTTACCTCTTTTACATTATGCTAAAGTAATGTGCAATGATCTTTCTGTTTCAATGCTTACCTTAATATGTACATAGTTGCGATGGCGAAGGAGTGCACTTACTCTTGCATATATGCTTACAAATGTACAATAATGTAATGTGCAATGATTGCTTTGTTTCTATACTGTATCGTATTTGTAAATTTATGAAAAAGAAGAGGACTTTTGATTCACTACAATAATTGAGCTTTATTTGTTTCAACAATTTATACATGTCTGATCAATGGAAATTAAAACAGTTTTTTGTAGCCTTCATTACTGAGTAAGGAACCTGCCCACTGTTTGCATCCAGTTAGTGACGTATGTGGTAAGGTGCGTTCATGAGTTTGTCGTTAGCGAACAAATGAGGAAAAAGAAGAAGAAAAGGTTCATGCACTGCTGTGAACAAAAGCATGTATTCTGGCAATAGGTGTTCTCATAAAGTGAGCACACTGGATGAGATCGCCAATTAAACAGCAAGGTACAGAAAGTGCACGCGTAAGTTGGAACTATAACATATTGTCACGGTGCAGGAATAGCGAGGACGACGACAATCTCGAGAGGAACAAAGTATGCACAGCAGTGGGACTCAGGCTGACGGTTCGCCATTGGGGCTGCACCGGCTAATCTCCCCGTAGTTCAAATATACCCCCATTACAAGCGTATCCCTGTGCCCGTTTCAATATTTATCTGAGGGGGCAACAAAAGCACATGAACGCAGCTTAAAATTTAATAAAATGCACGCTGTAGGTGCTCAGCAAATAAATGACTCCACCGTGCTCTGTGCACATAGCTTGATGTAGCTTATTTTCTGAATACTCACGTAAACAGAAATGCCACGGTTTCAAAAAAAACAATCGGCAGCAGTAAAGACTTCCTAGGATTGTGTTTGACATGTTCTACTTCTTGCTTTCCTGGTGTGAATAACATATTCTACCTCTTGTTTTCCTGGTGTTACCGATGCAGTCCACATTTATGGACTCAATTACAATTCGCAAATGATAAGTTCTTCCCATTGTCAAACAGGCCTCCGATCCAGAAAGCTTTTCGCGCATAAGGTGCCCCAATGGCATTTGTTAAGATGCTGGCGCCGCAGCAGTGTGCAATTTGCTCACGACAAACACGTGATGATAGGCGAGGTATTGATTAACCACAAAATATCCATGCTACACGTCTTACACACGAACAGCTTTGCGAATCTGCACCCAGAATTGTCACGTTTCAAGGGAGCGCTTCGATGCGCCGCATGTAGGCCGGGAACGCCTTGGGAGTCTCACTCAGCAATGACGGCCGAGAGTGACGGGCGAAGAGGAAATGGAGCTGAGAGGAGGAGTTTGCACTACCTTTAAAAATTACAGGGACCTTAAGTATTATGGTACTGCAGCACCAGCTGTGCATAAAAAAGAAGTAGATGCATGATGGACTGAATGATGGCTACTCCACCTTGCGGGTTTTCGCAGAACTCATTTGCCATATATTCACGCCCATTTGCTTCGAGTTGTCAATGGATTCGCCCTCACGCTGTCAATCGCTGGCGTCCTGGTTAGCTCAATTGGCAGTGCAAGCGCCCCGGACAGGCGTTGGTCCCGGGTTCAAATCCCGGACCAGGACGAATTTTTCGGCAACTAGGAAGCTTTCATTTCTGAGAAATCCATATGGATTTCCTTGTAGCCTTGTGCTACAAAACGGGTGGATGCTAATTTTCCCTTTCATAAAACGTTACTCCACCTTGCTGGTTTCCACAGAACTCATTTGCCATGATGGACTTGCTGAGATTGTCTTTGGTAAACGAAATGGAGACAACCTCAGCCAGTCCACTGCAGTAGGCATGCCAAATGTGGGGACGTCCTTAACTTGTCGAGTAAAGGGTTCTTGATGTAGTAGATGTGTCTCAGTTCTCCTTGTTTAACCAATCGTCCAGCTCTTGCTGCCAAGGAATAACCTCGGCACTGCTGAACCACAAGTTGATTTCCCTCTTCGAACTCTCCAAGGAATCACTGCCGTGAACAACATTCCTGGAACGAACAGCACAAATTACATCACAGGTTAACAAACTTAGGCTGACGTTTACTACCTTTAGCTTTTTGCTTTAGTTAGAAACTAAAGGTTAGAGGTAGCACATGTAGTACAAAAAGAAAATCAAGAAGTATATCCACTATTTCGGATTCACCCACAAAAGGGGTTCTTGGCTCAACAACGATAGCCTGTAATTTCTAGAACGAGATATTCACGTACACGAACATCAACACTACAGGGCATGCCCATAGTGTTTATATAGAAAACATAAATTAGACATACTTTCTCCTACATCACTTCGTACTTCGTCATGGTGCCGTACTTCGTCTTGACTTTCATTTTAAGATGCTCCGAGGAAAGGCATGTAGGCCACACAGGCAATATCTAGCAACTCTGCACCATTTGGCTTGCTTTATGCCATCTGCTGCACTTTTGGTACAATATTAAGCTTGGACCAACTAGTCCAACTTCATAAGTTTGTGTGTGTCGGGACCTGAACAGAAGGATGCCAACTCCGAGACATTTTGAATTCGAACAGTCTTTTTGAATGATGAGGGCACAGGACCCCATGATATGATGTTCTCTTCCTCCTCGCTAGAAAGGCTGAGGTGCCAGTGAAACAAAGTTCCAGCAGTGTCATCTTTCACATCCTGCTTATAGGATTCCCCTTTGTGGAGAGAGTGTCAGAGCAAGAACCCAAATGATATGCTTGGGGACTGAAGATTATGCGTCTGCTGAGGCCTCTAGAGATGATAAAATGTATAGCTGAATATTAGTCTACACAGCAATATATCTATACAGAATGACTCTGTCAGCAATGACTACTCAATGTCATGAAGAGTGCTAGGAAACACTGTGCCAACCACTGACATCTACAATGAGCACATACTTTTGTATTCTTGTGCATGCGGAATGGTCAGTTGCAGACAGGAGCAAAGGAGGCATTGGAAATTTTGACACTGGGGGCAACAACGATGTGTATGTTTCAAGGAACTGTGTGATGAAAATTTCATGAGGGCTCTCACATCTTGGCAGAATTGGGCAGAGGGCAGAAAAACTGTGCTGAAGGTCAGCAACATAATCTTGAACATCCTGTGGGGAATCTGCTGCTGACACGAGCAGAAACTTGACAATCAAACATAAAGAAACACTATCCACCAGTTCATAAATAAGGTTTCTTCTCTCTCTCTCTCTTGGCAGCATAAAAAGCCAATACAGTAGGATCTCGATGATATGATTACGGTTGATGCGAATTTCACGACGATGCGAATTTTAATGTTGTTTTGGACAGACTACATTGTATAAAATGCGCCGCCATTCGGTGTTATACGAACAGTTTCCCCAGCAATTCCGGATGATATGAATGCGCGAAATGACCGCTTCACGCGAGCAACTCACTCAGATTTTTGACTGCAGATTTTTTCCACGAGTTCGTTACGACTTTGGACCGGAAAATTGCAGCGAAAAACAGAAAAATTTTGCTTTTCGTAGACCAGTGTTCGGCCCATCCCAAAGACGGCAGCTTCAGCAATGTCGCCGTAAGGTTCCTGCCTGCAAACACCACGAGACATCTACATGCGGGAATAATCCGAAATGTGAAGCACCACTTCAAGGGATTGCTTGTGCGGAGGCTCCTGGCAAAAATTGAGCACAAGGATGAAAACTTGCGGATTAGCCTGCTTGACGCGTTACATTTCTCGGTCATGTCCTGGGATAATGTGACTTTGGACACGATCATGAACTGCTTTTGCAAGTGTGGACTTTTCACGGAATCGGATGCAGCTCCGACGAAAGAAAACCGAGAGCCTGATGACGATTTGCACATCGAGGGTTGGGAGAACCTTGAAACTCGAGCTTCGGCGCGAGACTTCGTCACCGTGGATGACAATGTGGCAACCTGTGGTTCTGCAATCCATCGAAGAATTGGTCAACGAGGCAAAGGATATCGAGTCTGAGAGTGATGGAGAAGATGCTGGTGAGTGTGATCTCCTACCGTCGATGTCGGAAAACCTTGACGCCCTCGATGTACTGCGTCACACCGTAAGCACCGGCAGCGTGAGTGAAGAAACCACAGCATGGTTTTATTCCTTTTAAAATTCAAAAGAACATCATGGACTTTTTCAGCAAGAAGTAGTTGACCCCAATAAAGTTCTTGTTCATCTTCATGATCAGCTTTAACCTGTTTTGGCTCATACGAATTCGTGATGATACGAACATTTTACGTGCTCCCTACGAATTCGTATCATCGAGATTCTACTGTATCGATTTTTAGAATGCAACAATGCTAACAAGAAATATCAGAGGGCTGTTCAGGATTCTTTCTCGTAGTGCATGTGTGAGAGTAGTACATTGAATTAAGGTGTAGAGTTAGTCACACATAGCAAAAGAACCTGCCAGCACTGCGAACAGGGATGAAAATGATACAACAGCGTAAGTAAAACATCAACTGCTTGATGGCACCAATGTATTTGCACCTGTTTCAGGCCTGTTTTAAGCACCATGTACTGTTTTCAAATGTGTCCTGAAACTATGGCCTTTAGCTGCCAACGAGGCTATTCTACCATGCCATCAGCAAACGGCTGCTATGTAATAGCATCTACTATGTGTTGGGTGCTCCAGGAGAGCCATGAAATCAGTAAAGAGGAAGGATACAAGCTCTTTTCCACTGTCAATGTAACTAAGGCTTCTTCGATATCTACGTCCGAGTTTCCCGAGCACCAGTCCACACGCCGGCGACGAGACCTGTGCACCGATGGAGCCTGCCTCCTAGATAAGCCTCCTTCCGTTGCGCCAGCAAGCGCTTTTGAGACATTGCGCCTGAGTTTGTCAGCCGCTTTGTACTTTTTTTTGGTGGTTGTTTATTAATTATTATGTCTGCCATGTTCATTCCTGGTTTCTAATGTCAGTTTAGTTTGCTCCTTGATGGCTTTGTTCGTTTGTTATTGCCTAAGCTAATTATTGTCAATTGTGTGTTTCAATCATGCTCGTGCATTAAATTAGTTGTTTTGTTAATTTAAAAGAGCCTGTTGCCTCTTTTCTTCCCGGCCCCGGCACGAATCCATTTTGGGGTTAAGTATCGTTGAGATGTGTGGCCAAAGGGGGATGAGCGAGGTCGGTTGTGGTGTTTTGTTAGACGTGGTACGGTAGGCGTGACAGTTGAGAAGTGTTGTGAATAGAGTGTAGAACCGCCTCCCCCTTTGCGCGCAGTAGGGACATCTCGGGTACAATACTAAGCTTGGTCCATTGTCGAGTAACCTTTCCTAAAACCAGTTTGTTCTCTCGGTTGGTTAAAGTCGAGTGTTTCTCTTATCCTTGTAGAAATTACCTTTGTAAATAGCTTGTATATTACTGGGAGTAGGCTGATTGGTCTGTAATTCTTTAAGTCCTTTATGTCACCCTTCTTGTGGATAAGGATTATATTAGCATTTTTCCAGCTGCGCGGTACGCTGCATGTCTTGATACATTTCGTGAAGAGCGATGCAAGTTTTTCAAGTACAATATCTCCTCCGTCTTTGATCAAGTCGGCTGTTATACCATCGTCACCAGCTGCTTTACCGTGGGACATGCCTTTGGCAGCTTTTTTTACTTCGTCAGCGGTTATACATGGAATTTCGGTGTTCTCCTCTGGTTCTATTTCTATTAAGGTTGTATGGTCTGTCTGAGAGCTGTACAGTTCTGAGTAGAAATCTTCTGCTACCTTTACTATTTCGGTGAAACTGTTGATAACGTTACCTTGTTTATCTTTTAGCACATGCATTTTGTTTTGTCCTAAGTGCAGTTTCTTTTTGACCGATTTAATGCTGGTGCCTTTTTTCTACTGCTTTCTCTATTTCTCTCATGTTAAGGTTTCTTACATCTCTTTGCCTGGCTTCACTGGTCAATTTTGATAGTTCTGCGAATTCCATCTTATCTTTTGATGAAGTTACTTTCATTTGTTGTCGTTTTTTTATTAAGTCCTTGGTAGATTGGGACAGCTTACTTTTTGCTTGCTTTGTTGTTTTACCACCGACTTCTATCGCGGTTCCAAGGATTGTTTTCGCTATGGTTTTGTTTATTTGTTCTAAATCGTCACCGTTTTCGTATAAGGCCTCGAACTTGTTGCTTAGGGCCTCGACAATGGACCACAGCCACGCTATCAACCTAGTAATTGAGAAGTACGCGGAATATAACAAACCTCTTTATATGGCGTTTATCGACTACGAGAAAGCATTTGACTCCATAGAAATACAAGCAGTTCTAGAAGCTCTACGCCGACAAGGGGTACCTGGCGTATACGTGAAAACCATAAACAACATATACAAAGATTGCACAGCCACACTACTCCTACATGAGAGAAGCAGAGAAATCCCGATCAGGAGAGGTGTGAGACAGGGAGATACAATATCCCCGATGCTATTCACTGCATGTTTAGAGGAAGTCTTTAAACGTCTAGACTGGGAAGAAAAGGGCATTCGAATAGACGGAGAATATCTCAACAATTTAAGATTTGCAGACGACATTGTGCTCTTTAGCAATGATGGTGACGAATTACAAAGCATGATTGATGACCTAAACAGGGAAAGCATTAAATTTGGATTAAAAATGAATAGGCAAAAGACCAAAGTTATCCTCAATAGCTTAGCTAAGGAACAGGAATTTAAAATCAACAATGAACCCTTACAATGTGTAAATGAAATACGTATATCTGGGACAGTTAATATCAGGAACTCCTACCCAGGAAAAAGAAATTCTCCGTAGAATAAGGATGGGCTGGAGCGCATTCGGAAGGAATTACGAAACCATGACTGGAAGCTTACCGCTCTCACTAAAGTGAAAAGTATTCAATCACTGCATTCTCCTGTACTAACGTACGGTGCAGAAACGTGGAGGATAACGAAAAATCTAGAGATGAAACTAAGGAGCGCCCAACGTGCAATGGAAAGAAAAATGATAGGAGTAACGCTAAGAGATAAAAAAACGAGCAGAATGGATCAGAGAACAGACAGGAGTAGCCGATATTATCATATCAATTAAAAGAAAGAAGTGGACCTGGGCAGGACATGTCATGAGGAGGAAGGATAATAGGTGGACAGTAAGAGCGACGGAATGGATACCACGAGAGGGAAAACGCAACAGAGGTAGGCAAAAGGTTAGATGGAGCGATGAAATTAAAAAGTTTGCGGACATAAAGTGGAACCAACTCGCTCAGGATAGGGTGGATTGAAAATCGTTGGGACAGTTATTCAAATAATATATATTGCCTTCGTCCTGCAGTGGACCTAAACAGGCTGATGATGATGATGATGACTAAGCTTGGGCCAACTAGTCCAACTTCATAAGTTTATGTGTGTCGGGACCTGAACAGAAGGATGTCAACTCCGAGACATTTTGAATTCGAACCGTCTTTTTGAATGATGAGGGCACAGGACCCCATGACATGATGTCCTCTTCCTCCTCACTAGGAAGGCTAAGGTGCCAGTGAAACAAAGTGCCAGCAGTGTCATCTTTCACATCCTGCTTATAGGATTCCCCTTCGTGGAGAGAGTGTCAGAGCAACAACCCAAATAATATGCTTGGGGACTGAAGATTATGCTTCTGCTGAGGCCTCTAGAGATGATGAAATGTATAGCTGAATATTAGTCTACACAGCAATATGTCTATACAGAATGACTCTGTCAGCAATGACTACTCAATGTCATGAAGAGTGCAAGGAAACACTGTGCCAACCACTGACATCTACAATGAGCTCATACTTTTGTATTCTTGTGCATGCGGAATGGTCAGTTGCAGACAGGAGCAAAGGAGGCATTGGAAATTTTGACACTGGGGGCAACAACAATGTGTATGTTTCAAGGAACTGTGTGATGAAAATTTCAGAGGGCTCTCACATCTTGGCAGAATCGGGCAGAGGGCAGAAAAACTGTGCTGAACGTCAGCAACATAATCTTGAACATCCTGTGGGGAATCTGCTGCTGACACGAGCAGAAACTTGACAATCAAACACAAAGAAACACTATCCACCAGTTCATAAATAAGGTTTCTTCTCTCTCTCTCTCTTAGCAGCATAAAAAGCCAATACAGTAGAATCTCGATGATATCATTACGGTTGATGTGAATTTCACGACGATACGAATTTTAATGTTGTTTTGGACAGACTACATTGTATAAAACGCGCCGTCATTCGGTGTTATACGAACAGTTTCCCCAGTAATTGCAGATGATACGAATGTGCGAAATGACCGCCTCACGCGATCAACTCACTCAGATTTTTACTGCAAATTTTTTCCGCGAGTTCCTTACGACTTTGGACCAGAAAATTGCAGCGAAAAACACAAAAATTTTGCTTTTCGTAGACCAGTGTTCGGCCCATCCCAAAGACGGCAGCTTCAGCAATGTCGCCGTAAGGTTCCTGCCCGCAAACACCACGAGCCGTCTACATGCGGGAATAATCCGAAATGTGAAGCACCACTTCAAGGGATTGCTTGTGCAGAGGCTCCTGGCGAAAACTGAGCGCAAGGGTGAAAACTTGCGGATTAGCCTGCTTGACGCGTTACATTTCTTGGTCATGTCCTGGGATAATGTGACCCAGGACACGATCGTGAACTGCTTTTGCAAGTGTGGACTTTTCACGGAATCGGATGCAGCTCCGACGAAAGAAAACCAAGAGCCTGATGACGATTTGCACATCGAGGGTTGGGAGAACCTTGAAACTCGAGCTTCGGCGCGAGACTTCGTCACCGCGGATGACAACGTGGCAACCTGTGGTTCTGCAATCCATCGAAGAATTGGTCAACGAGGCAAAGGATACTCGAGTCTGAGAGTGATGGAGAAGATGCTGGTGAGTGTGATCTCCTACCGTCAATGTCGGAAAACCTTGACGCCCTCGATGTACTGCGTCGCACCGTAAGCACCGGCAGCGTGAGTGAAGAAACCACAGCATGGTTTTATTCCTTTTAAAATTCAAAAGAACATCATGGACTTTTTCAGCAAGAAGTAGTTGACCCCAATAAAGTTCTTGTTCATCTTCATGATCAGCTTTAACCTGTTTTGGCTCATACGAATTCGTGATGATACGAACATTTTACGTGCTCCCTACGAATTCGTATCATCGAGATTCTACTGTATCGATTTTTAGAATGCAACAATGCTAACAAGAAATATCAGAGGGCTGTTCAGGATTCTTTCTCGTAGTGCATGTGTGAGAGTAGTACATTGAATTAAGGTATAGAGTTAGTCACACATAGCAAAAGAACCTGCCAGCACTGCGAACAGGGATGAAAAAGATACAACAGCGTAAGTAAAACATCAACCGCTTGATGGCACTAATGTATTTGCATCTGTTTCAGGCCTGTTTTAAGCACCATGTATTGTTTTCAAATGTGTCCTGGAACTATGGCCTTTAGCTGCCAACGAGGCTATTCTACCATGCCATCAGCAAACGGCTGCTATGTAATAGCATCTACTATGTGTTGGGTGCCCCAGGAGAGCCATGAAATCAGTAAAGAGGAAGGATACAAGCTCTTTTCCACTGTCAATGTAACTAAAGGGTGACAGCTTAAATCTGCTAAGCAGAAACAAGACAGCTAGCCATTTATGAAAGCGGTTGTGAAAGACAGTTCTCTTGTATCCGGCATGGGAAATACCTTGTGTCGAAGGGTGATGCGATGAACACGTGACAGTAACTGTGAGCCTACACTAGAGGTTTTGGTAACTTCCTGGTACATTTTGATACGGGCTTTGCTTATATGTGATGGCGCTGTTTTTTTTCTTGCCTTGCTTTACTTCCATACATATAAACATATGTCGCACAACTCATGAAAAATTACATTGCTTTATGCACCAGAGCCACAATATGACTCTGAGGCACACTGTAGTAGGGGAACCCTGCATTAATTTTGATCACATTGAGCTTTTAAAGCCATACCTATAAATCTAAGTACATGAGCTTTTGTTTTGAATTTTGCCTTTGGCGGGGGCCCACAACCTAAAGCAACACAATGTCATAGCTACTAAGTTGCCACAATGGGTGGGAAAAAAAAACTAGAAAAAAAAGAAAGGTTTGAGTGTGAGGCCCCAAGACTGTGCTGAACTTGCATAGGCAAAGTTATGAACGCCTTTGTTTCATAGAGAGCACCACAACAAAAAAAGAGAAGACAGTGATTACAGAAAGTTGGAGAGATCTGAGGACATGACACAAATAACAACGTGGACATAAGGTAGAATAAATGGTATGAAACTTTTAGCCTTTTCTACAGTCACTGTCACCTAGGTTACATCTTCAAAGTGCTTTGTATATATAAAGAACCACAAGTTTGCTACCAATAGTCGTAACGAAGCATTATGTTCTGAAGTCTACTATAAGACGGATCAAATAAACAGTAGTTATATGCATTTTGTGGCTCTGAAAAGAAAAGGTGTCTTCCCCACTCACTGTGTCATATGCCTACATACCATGCACATAATTGATGTGAACTAAATGTCATGAAGAGTGCAAGGAAAGATACATTAGGCCCCACATCAGCAGGGGATTGTACAAGGGCACTTCACTACTCCTCCCACGTCCATTAAATGAGCTCCAATACACAAAAGCCATTTTAGAGGAGTGCGCCAATGCTTACCGAAAGAACACACTCTATGGAGCAAACACAATGCTTTGAATATACTGTGAACAGCTCGGTCATATTTCGTAGTCAAATGTGACATGCAGAGTTCACAAGCAGAGCATGAGGTAGCCACTTTCTCAAGAGCCCTGTCTTCAGAGGCTCATCCTCACTCTCTTCAAAGCTGCAAGAGTTCCTCATTTAGCAGACTGCTCCTCTTGGCCGACAGATAAATCAAAAGCAATGTTAGGATCTGATGTGTTTCTTCCTACTGTGACTGTGTGTAACAGTTGTTAAATAAAAGGGCTGAAGTGATCAAAAGCTTCATTTCAAGTCTTGATAGGATTGACACACTTCTGCCTTTCTAAGGGATGATAGTGATAATGACGATTATGACAAACTGAATCTTCCAAGGCAAAGCTGTTATCTTACCTTCCTGTAGCAATACCATAGTCGCCTCGTATGGTACCAGGGCTTGACTTCAATGGATCAGTGGCACCAATGATATCACGTGCCCTTTTAACAATGTCTTTGCCTTCCCATACCTGGAGAAGAATACAAAGGCAGGTTACATTCTCGTCCGCCCCTGCTAGTAAACCAGGACTCCTTGACATTCACTGCTCAAAGAAAACCATATATGCTACACAGTATTTAATGATACTGCACAAGTCTTGTACATGCATCAGTGGCGCACCAACGAGGGGGGGGGGGGGGGTTCGGGGGTTGTAACCCCACCCTGAAGCCGACCTAACCCCCCTCCCACACCGTAACTGCTCCTATGTCCTAGAAGAATGTGGAGTTAATGTCTTCAAAATGCTGAAAAATATAGTTGCTGGCGACCAAGGTCGCCAGCAACTCAGACCGTTCATCTTTCCGAGCTGCTTTGTATAATATCGTATGACATTCATTTGTAACCACTCCTCTCTGTAACGTCATTTGGCAATGAGAGTATCTTTAATAAATAAATAAATTTGAACAACCCTTCTGGCTCAACTCCTTTTTCTGAGTATGCACAAAATCATCCGGACTCGCTTCATTACAATCAGAAGCTTAATGACAGTCAACATGAGAGCATGTGCAACTTGGTATGCTCTGAACACACATGCAAGCAGCTGGTGCGTTATCACAATTTGTATGTCGAACAGACAAGCTCCCTGATGAAGCTTGATTGGGGATGTCTGCTGCAGTGACTACACCACTGCATCTGGATGTGATGGCAATTCTGCATGCTTTCATTATCAAATTTATATATTTTTTTAAAGGAACATATGTAACTGTCATTGTCTTTCACTGCACAAACGGGCAATAAAAAGGGTTTAATCCACACTGATTATTTCCAGATGCCATGATATCACTACTGCAGTAGGCGATCAATGCAAGATTGTCACTTGCTCCAGCACGGCAGAGCACCAGCCTCCCAACCGAGTGTTCTGCATGTGCAGAGCTGCACACATTCCCATCTTTTCAGCCACAAAGCTTGTGAATGTACACTACTGCCTGAATGCCTCTAAAGCTACTAGGCCACATTCAGTCTGCGTGGCATACAAGCCTCAAAAGCTATCCAGTAACTCAGTGGGAAGCACGTTGCAACTCCTAACTGTACGTTTCCCATTATGCAGTGTTCAACCCCCAGTGGCAGGCAAACTTTTCTTTTTCTTTGCCCTATGGATCCAGTGAAGCTAAGTATGAAAATTTGAAGATATTAATCAGTGGTACATTTTAAATGCACACTGCTGGGGGACAAAATCAGACCAAATTTCGTTCAAATTTTTGCTGTGTGAACGCACTGACCATGGCATGTAAAGCATGGATCAGAACTCTCCTTCAGAACGTCCTTGTCGTTTTTTGTGTGTGTCGTCTGTGTACTTTCTTTCGCGTCTTCAAGTCATTATTAAGTAAAGCATGTGCCACAAGTTTGACTACATGGATATCACTTAAGCAAATCAGTTGTTTGTTCTAAGGTACTAGTTAAATAGCGGAATTCATCCATGGACATATTAAATATGTGCCTTCTTTATAAAATAAACTAATGCTGATTAAATTAATAACAGGAAACATAGTCATCCAGCCACTTGTGTCACCAAGCTATAAAAGAAACCCATTGCCTTGCAAAGCTTGCATAAGCCGTGAGCTGGAGTAATGAAAAAAGGATAAACTTTCATCAATCCACTTGTAGTGCAAAGCAGACAGAAAGCTTCAGAGTTGATTCGTCCAGTTGATTCATATCCCGGACCAACAGCTTTGCAAAGCAATGGGTTTCTTGTATAGCTCGGCACCACAAGTGGCTGGATGACTATGTTTCCTGTTATTAATTTAATCAGCACTAGTTTATTTTATAAAGAAGGCACATATTTAATATGTCCATGGATGAATTCCGCTATTTAACTAGTACCTTAGAACAAACCCCTGGCGTACTTATTTTCAAGCAGCATTCTATGTGTCTTACCATGATTACAATAGGACCCATCTGCATGTACTGTATCAGAGCAGGAAAAAAAGGACGTTGTGCGAGCTCCTCATAGTGCTTTTTTAATGTTTCTTCGGTTGCCTGCAAATGCCAAAAGAAGTACATTATCAAACGGCGAAACAACCACGGGTTTACGTATACGATTAACCTACAACAATAACTACGGGGTTAAGGTGGTCGGCCGCTGATAGGGTTCCAGCGCTGTGTCCTAATCCGTTCTTCCGTCGCGAAGCCAGGAGCCCCATGGCCGCCGTTAGCTTCGACATTTCAGCTTTATTGATGCGGTTAAGCGACGAGTAAAATTGCTTCTTTAGCTTAGTTTCGTGCGATCACCGCAAAGCTCTGTTCACGCTGTAAAACCCCATCGAGATCCTAAATTAGCAGCGGGATTTCGGCGTCGGGCTTGCTTTCCGACTAATTGCTTTAGTATACAATGAACAACACGAAGTTCCGCCAGGTTAAAAGTCCCGATCGAGAACACAGTATCAATCCGAAACCATTCACCACACAATTCCCGGATCGACATGAACATACCAGGCGGAGGGACATGGCTGCGTCACTTAACCACTGCATTACGAGTGTCAGAGAACAATGCTGTTCTAGTACTAACCTGAAGGAACTTCATAGCCACTAATTTGAAGCCATTCTTCTCAAACCGGCTGACTACTCGGCCGATCAGGCCCCTCTGCACGCCGTCCGGCTTGACGATGACAAACGTGCGCTCGCGGAAAGCCTGTACGGCCGACGACATGGATGCGAACAGAGAGAGGAGTATCCCTACTACCATTTGGCACGAGTGTCTCTTTTTATTGACCCTATTTTTAGCCACCAATTAGGCGGTCGAAGGTCGGAAGACAAACACGCAAGAACCGGCGCGGTAGCGTGCGTGCGTATTTCGTGCGTGCGTGAGTGCGTGCGTACGCGCGTGCGGATACGGAACTACACGCGCGCACGGATATTGTTCCGAGACAAAATGTAGTTCTCAAATCTCGGCGTAGTACGAGCAGTATAAACTGGTTCAACGCCGCAATATCACCTTATTTTAAGTTAGTTAAAGGTTGAACGTTTAGATTGAGTGGTTGGGTATTCAGTGCAATCGACTTGCAAGTGAAGTGGGTCGGACCAACGTAAAGGAGGTCGGACGAATACATAAAGTTGCACAGTGTGGTTCGCAGTAAAACACGCTTCTGCGATTCCGCGCCGTATTTAGCAAAACCAGCACGCTTGTGTATATTTATTCCCTAGTTTTACAAGAATCCTCTCATGACACATTAATTATGACCACAAATAAAAAATCATTGCGGTTTCTTTGTAGGGACCAACCAGTAAGTATTTTGGTTTTGTTTCGCAAGAGAGTGATAGTTACGGTTTCGGTCAGCGTTAACAACTTTTGCATGTCTCCAGTCATTATGCGCACCGCTAACTGCAGAAACACTTGGATCACGAAATTCGAGGGAGAAATAGCAATTAATTTACCTCATGACTTCGCCATACAACCAGAAACTTTGCTGAGCGACACGGCTGTAGCGCAGAGAAAACCTACTGCGCTGGCGCATGCAACGGTTGCGAACACATTTTCTTCGACCCGAATCTCGTGCTGTGCAGGTTAGTACAGCTGCCAGTACATAATACAGAGAGCTGGTGCAAAACACCGAGGTGAAACGTTCGTTTGATGGGAAAGAAAGAGAAAGCACGTTATTTATAAGAGCAGAGACGGAGAATATATATATATATATAATATATATATATATATATATATATATATATATATATATATATATATATATATATATATATATATATATATATATATATATATATATAGTGTGTGTGTGTGTGTGTGTGTGTGTGTGTGTGTGCGCTAGTTGCAACGTTGCGAGAAATTGGCAGCTTAAGAGAAAAAACAACATTCGAGTTACTTCCGAAGGTTCTAATAATATATGCCCTCCTGACTTCCTTTTTGTTGTTGTTGTTGTTGGCGGGCTCTTACTAGCTTTCCATTCTTTAAAAAAATTGATACTAACTCGCATCTGTTGAAATAGACATATTTTATAATAACTAATATTAATTCATACTATGATATCATTCTTGAGACACAACGTTTGACGCACGTCATTTCTAAGAACAACAACAGCAACAAAACGCATACCTACAAAGTCAAGTGTGCTCCAGACTCCCAACATCCCCGAACTTGCTCTGCTTACAAACTGAAGTCCATGAGACTGTCATTTCACTTAAATGCTGCTTCTAATGAACACCAGAAACCGGTTTGGACCATTGAAAAGTGAACTTACGAGATGCCGCTGAAGGTTGAAATCAGTTTATTCCTTCAAAATACCGCGTTCACTGGCAGATCTAGGGGGAGGTCCTTATGTTCTGACACCTCTCAATTTTTTAATGCATATTCCCCAAGAAAAGACCTATCTCAGAAACACCATCGCAAGCGTCGAACACCGCGTCTCGCATATAAAAGCAGGCGCACCGATTTCTTTGGGTGCTGACGCCCCTTACTTAGCTTTAGGTATCATGCCTCCCATGATCGAGCTGACTTCTCCACTCTTTTCCTTTTCTGAAGTATCCATGATCGGCCCCTGGCCTCGCTACATGGTGGTATATCTCAAATACCCGCGTTAGCAGCGGTCGTTGCAGAATGAACCACTTTGCTAACAGCGTTCTTGTTTGCATAATGCATGCCGCAGACTGAAAACACTAGCATATCTGCGGCGAGCACAGCTGTGAAACATTTGTGCTGAGTCCCACTCTCCTTGATTCTTGTCGACCAATGCTCGCAAAGGTGTTTGTGCCCTCTGATACACGCATATGTGTCTGCGCAGACTATCTATATGTATGCATCATGTGCAGATCATCGTCTCCTCTATACCCATTCTTATGTGCCTCATCTTTCTGTATATAGCCCTCCCCCCACCTTTCTCGCTATAAGAGAAGAAAGCTCACACAGCAGAGCCAATGAACGTATGTCCCACAACTCCTTCCTCTTCCGAATTTACTACGTAATCTTGCACTCTGCAGCTGCATGTACTCATTGTGGATATACACTGCGTATCTTGATCCAGTCTTGAAAGGCGCGTAATAAAACACCACAATTCTCGTTTATAAAATAAGGCACGCGAACGAACCTTGCGGGTTTCTATAAGGACCGCGTCGATTTAGAAGGTGTGCCAAATAAACCGATTTCGAGTGTCAGAACTCCCCAACCGATCGTCGTCGATTACTCCATTCAGGTTCGAAGGAGGAAAAAGAAGCACCCTGGGTGGGCGTTACCAAGACAAAGAAAAAGAAACAATGTAGGCAAAGCGTTCCCATCAGCCATTGCGCATCAGTCCTAACACGAAATGTTCCATGTCGTCTGGCTTCCACGTCTGCCGGTTTTCACTAGACGCAGCCCAGCTAGGCTGCCCGCTGCTCGAATGCATCTCCACAACACGCGTGGTGCTTTTGTCGTAGGGATTCTTGTAGACGTAGCGTTTGATCTTGGGGCCAGTTCTGCCGCCGCCTCCTCTCCGGCTCCCCGGAGACGAAGAGGCTGCCGACCGGGAGTCGTAGCGCGATTTGTAGCCACCTCCCTTCGGTCCGTAGCCGCCGGTGTAGCCGGACCCGTAGCCGCCTCCGCTCCCTTTTCCGGAACCGTAACTGTCGCCGTGTCGGTAGCCGTAGCCTCCGCCGCCACCTCTGATGGGATAGCTGCTGCTGTAACGTGACTCGTAGCCACCACCCCACGGCCCCCCTTTGTTATCGTTATCGTCGTAGTGTTTTTCGTAAGACGTGGCGTGGTTGCTGCTGTAGCTGCGCTCCGGGTAAACCTTCTCGTAGGCGTACGCGTGTTCTGTGTTGTACGCCTGCGGACCCGAGCCGTAGTGGTAGTACCTGCAAGTAAATTACGTTCGATCGAAACCACAGACGTACCAGTGCAGTTTATTAGCCAGCGTATTACCATCGAATATTCTGCGAATAGTTAGCGTGCTTGCACTGACCTCATGGCATCTGGAAAGCCGAAGCCGCCTGAACCACCGGAACCACCTCCGAGTCCGCCGTAGTTATCCGTAGCCAGGGCGTGGTACCGTCCTCCGCTGGGGTTCGAAGTGGCTCCGCCTTTATGTGCTTGGTAAAGCTTCTGTGACGGAGCACCAACCACGAGCCTGGCTTCGTCACCAGCAGCCCGCGCGTTCATCGCATCGTAGGCCGCAGCCTCTGCAAATTCGAAGCCCGAAGGAAGCGCCGCCACTGTGTCTTGAAGTCTTAATGCTTCGAAACCTTGATGTGGGCCTCTAGACGCTTCGCTGGTACCTCTTCGCTGGCTTGTTTGGTCAGTCAATGACCTCACGTTAGACTCTGCGTCAACGGCCATAGCGGCTAGGACCTGCACGTGAAACACACCTGTTGTGTGTAATCCCATATTTCTCTATAGGGAAAGCATATATCAGAACATGCACCCACCCCCTCCCAATCCCCCGCTTCTCCAGCTGTGATTTGTGACGGCTAGTATCGAACAGTGTTGCCTAATTTTAGCAACAGCACATCCCTTCAAATTACAATGTTGATATTGCACATAAATAGACGACAACGCGAGTTAGTTTCACTTGAAGCTTTTCCGCATAATCAGCCCTGCTGAACACATCCCTTCCTGAGCAGGCACAGTTCATTTCTCCTTTTTTGAAGTGGTCAGTCTCTATTGCTTTCCTGGAAAATTGGCTTTTGGTTTTTGTTGTAGGTAAGCGGCTCCCCAATTTGCAAATATGTTTGATTTCACTGGCGGCGAACTGCCTGACCTCGCGCAGCGCTTAAGATGCCTGTAAAGGTCGCTTTGCAAACCTCTCATGCGTAGTGCGGCAAAGCCTTCTTTTCGAACGCAGCAACCGTTTGGTTGGCAGAACCGCTGTAAAACCGTAATGCATCTAAATTTATTTCGCAATATTATATTTGTATTTAAAGATTAGCACGTTCGTTTGTGTAGAGACAATACAAAAATGTCGTGAGCGCGCTTATATGGAATTTATAATTAAACTACGTGAACTTACTTTTTCCCATAATCCATAGCAAGTTTTACGCACCGTCTAGAATCCTACTTCCGACTCTTCATTCTTCAACCAGCCTTGAGCCCCATGTATACGGGTTAACGTTTCCTTACACACCACTGTCTCTCCTTATCAAACACGTACAGTTTGTTTCACTGTTGAAGCGAACGCGCTGTTTTGTCTGCCGAGCCAAATATCGGCAATCCGCTTTACTTTCTAAGACAGCGTATTATTCCAGCTTATACCTTATTCATGACATGTCACTTGTTATTTACAGCCAGATAACCACAGCTCTAGTTGAGTCCTTAAATGTCAGGCGCCAAGCACGAATCACTCCGTTATCAGGGAAACCTGTCTCCCGTCGATTGCATACATAAAATGTGGATGCATGATCAAACGATTGTTTCGTTCGCTGTTGCTTCTCCGAGGTGCACTTCGATGCATGACTGAAATATAGTCTCCCCCCGCCACGGTGGTCTAGTGGTTATGGCACTCGGCTGCTGGTCCGAAGGTCGCGGGATCGAATCCCGGCCGCGGCGGCTGCATTTCGACGGAGGCGAAATGTTGAGGCCCGTGTGCTGTGCGATGACAGTGCACGTTAAAAGAACCCCAGGTGGTCGAAATTTCCGGAGACCTCCACTACGGCGTCTCTCATAATCAGAGCTGGTTTTGGGACGTTAAACCCCATAAATTAATCAATCAATCAAATATAGACTCCCATTCGGATAATTTAATTGTCGGTCATAGCACACTCACCTGCAGAAGCAACGCCCAGGTGCACCAGTGGCCGTCCTTCCCGCGACGCCTTCCGGTCATGCTCGTCGCTTGCGCAAGGTGCTGGAGTGCCGCACCCGCTCTACTCGAAACGCGGGCGCGCGGCGAATTTGGCTTTAAGTAGAGCGTCTCGGTCTGGACGACTTTGGCGGCGACCTGCTACAGTTCTTCCACCAGCGGGTGTCAGCCATTGACTGGTCTTTCGCGCGCCACCACACTATTTAACAACTCGCCGCGAGTGCAAGCGTGCGCGTCCGTGCCGGCTCGCGAAGGGGGTAGGCACGCCTTGTGTTGCTGGATACGCTTCATTCCACTGCCGCGCTGGACCGCTTTCTTTCTCCGGCCCAAGAAAGACTGCGAACGGACGCGTACTCCAGCCGTAACGGCGTGGCTGTCGGGCGCGAAGCGCCCGGCCCTTTTTGCGTGTCCCTTGTACAGGGAAGCGGATGCAGTTTACACGCCAACTTCCCGTGGCGGAAGACCATTTCGCGAGCTCTGCATGCTAAGGCGTGCCGGAGGCTGGTTCTTCTTTCTTCTCTGCCTTCTTCACTTGTTTCCTGCGGAAGGAGCTGGCACGCTATGTACCGTCGCGTCGTCTTGGAAGGATAGCAGCGACAATTCAGGAGTGATTCCGACTGCAGTTTGAGAAAAAGAGAGAAAACAACTTTATTTCACCCGTCTTTGCGGGAGCTCGCCTTCGCTCCTGAGTGCAGTCGAAAGCAGATGCGTTTGAATGAGCTTGGCCCCAGTCCATCGGCGTCGCACTCAGCTAGATTAAGGATGAACTCGGAAGCGATCACGCAGACTAATTCGACCGCGACATAACATATAGTACTGATGCACATGGATGCATACGGAGCGGTACGGTAGCAGTGCCCAATGCATAATGTCGCCAAAAGTTGGCACCTCCTTGATAAGCGTCGTTTCGTCAACAGATGAGAAAAACACCCGCGCATGGTGTGCGTTAACTATAGTTGCAACTTGACACGACTATTCCAAATCAACATGCCAACGCGGTACCACGGGAAGATCATATATATATATATATATATAGAATTGACGATGCGCCTCTAGAGAACGACGGTTTATTAAGTCAACGCTCCGACCGAAACGTTGACTTAATAAACCGTCGTTCTCTAAGAGGCCCATCGTCAATTCTGTTATAAACTAGCGGCAACCCAAGCTATTTTTGCACATATATATATATATATATATATATATATATATATATATATATATATATATATATATATATATATATATATATATATATATGGTAAAATAAAACATTGGGTCAAATCCAGTGCGGGTGCCCATGGTAGGCTCATCCTTCCTGGCCCCAACCCAGTCGTGATCTACTGCACCACAAGCGCTTGTCGTGGATATTTCCGACGATGTGAGAAGTGGCCCACGGTCCTAGGTACCGTGGAATTTGTTCTATGACAATTGGTTGGTCGGTTGGTACATTAGATGTTTCGGGACATTTTGTGACGAGCGACGCGAGTTTCTGAAACGCTGTCTGGTCCATTTTTGATCAATTCGATGGTTGTATCGTCTTCACCGGCTGCCTCTCCGCGGGACATGCCCTAATTACATGCATGACTTCTCTGACCTCGTCGGTAGTTACGTACGCTCGGAACATCACTATTCTCCTCCGCCTTGATTTCTGATATGGTTGAGTGGTCTATCTGCAGAGAGTTGTAGAGTTCAGAGCGGTGTCCTGACCCCATTACTATTTCATTAAAGTTGGTGATAGCGTTACCCGGGTTTAGCTTTCAACGAATGCATTTCGTTTAGCCCTATAAACGCAGTTTCTTTTAGACCGATTTGATGCTGGTCCCTTTCTGTAATGCAGTTTCCATTTATTTTGGCTGATATCTACATAATAATAATAATAATAATAATAATAATAATAATAATAATAATAATAATAATAATAATAATAATAATACGTGTGGATAAAGTTGATATTAATCGGATGTGTCTTCTATGTTGCGGTACTTTACTGCATGTTTCTAGCTCCTCTCTCTCTCTTTTGCCATAGAAAAGTTCCTTCTAAACAATGTTGACCTCTCCCCCACCTCTCCCTCCTTTCTTCTTTTTCACCTGAAAAAAGTGTGGGCAGCTTGCACTAGTGGTGCCAGGGCTGGACTATGGGCCTCGAGATCGACATGTAGGTGGCAGCACCGTCACTGCTCGAGTGTGGATGCGTTCGCCGGCGCGCATTGAAATATGCACAGCGGCACTCTGTTGTGACTCTTGTTAGTTGTTTGAGGCAGTCGTTAGCTAAATAAAAGCGTTAATTTCAGTCAAACGGTAATACATGCGTCCTTCAATGTCACGTCAGTGCAGGAAACACGCAAAACGTTTTTATTGCACGTGAAGAAAGCGTGATATGCTATTCAACGGGGCACTCTCTTACAAAAATGCCTGTTGACATTGAGTAGACCACCTATTAACTTTCTATTAACTGTACTGACAGTCTACAGACATTTACACTGTAGTAACACTTGTTCGTAGAACGTCTAAAGACCTACTACTTACTTCTGTATAAAGAATTTTTTAGCTAGAACGTCTAAGGACTTCTGTCTTACTTCTGTATAAAGAATATTCTAACTACACTGTATACCGGCTTCCTACTTACTTTTGTATAAAGAATTTTTTAGCCATTATATATAAATAGTTCCCTCTTAATTCTGTATAAAGAACGTTTTAAATACATCGTCAAATGGCTTCGTTCTTACTTATATATAAAGACTATTTTAAATCCACCGTCAAATTGCCTTCAGTCTTATTTTTGTATAAATAATTTAGGCACACCATCAAGTTAGTTCCTTCGGACTTTCGCATAAAGAACTTTCTTTATCTAAAAGTGAGAAGTCGTAGAACGTTTAACCTGTACACTGAGCGATTCTTTGATATTTCCCGCAGGACATGTTGATGATTGCAGCTGCACGTTGCCTGAACACAAAGTATATGTCCCCTACAATTGCACCTGAGCTAACTTGTTGGCAACGTATAGTGTATGCTGCTTTTGCACTTAAAAATAACATGCGAGATAATCAAACTTCCATTTGTCAAGATAACTGGTATAACTGAGAGAGCCCGCAAGCACTGTTCTAGTGGGCACTTCACCCAGCTTCACAGTTTGGCTTCCTCGGCGGTTCTCTCCGGCTATTTTTCTTTCACCATACTTTAGTTCTTTTCTCTCTGCAACGTTGGCAACGCTGTTACGCGACTGAAAGAGTTAGGAATTATGTTCTCGCTCACTTTTCACTATTGGCTACAACAACAAAAAAGGACTGTTACTGCGCGTTGAGTTGAAGTAGAAGCTTATGCACTCCTCTGTATCACTTACACGCACACTTGCGTTTAAATGCCTTGCATGTCATGTTCCATGAAACGCAAGGCAGTTAACTGGCTCAGTTAGTCAAGCTACGTGACTGCATACGCCGCTTGAGTACTATCACGATATTTGACACACGCCTATATTGAGTAAACATTTTAATACTCAAACGCAACGCTTCCTTCGCATGATTGTTTGCGTGACCGTGACAAGAAAATGATTTTTTTTACGCACATAAAAAGAGATATTCCTCAAACGAAAAACGTCTGCTATTATGCGTCATGCTCACAATCACATATCTAGAGACGATATCGCTAATCGATATATCGAGACGATAATGCAGCACTGCATTTGCAAGTTCATGTTTGCCGTTGAACTTATCTAGAAGGACGCAAAGTGCACTTTGTCGTGTACTTGAAATGCACAGCACGCAGCCAAACTAAAATAACTGTGCCAAACCGGAGGTGCGACGATGACACAGCACGCTCACGACACAGGCGCTCAGTCATTTTAAGAAAAAGCAAAGACTCCGCCGCAAAGCCAGATAATACTATAATACATTTATGCTTGCATAAAAATGCATGAAAGCATTCAACACTGCACCGGCTCAGGGAACAAACATATTGGAGTATATGTGTCGCGTACGCGCGCATGTAAATGTGCAGTGCATGGCTAGCAGGCGACGCAAGGAGCTATCCACACTTGGGAGCTTCGTCCACTCGCCGCTATAGATTATTCCGGCTCCTACAAGCTCGACTGAGCCACGCAGTTTGTCACGTGACTGGCTGTTAAATGGGTTTTGACGAGAACATGTCACGCTGTGACGTCATGCCATGTTACGACAAGTCAAGTGAAGTCAAGTTTATGTATTGAAACAGTTCCGTTGGGTTACATGGTTAGCGTATCACAGCAGGAGGCCCCGGGGTTTGGGAGAAACTGAGAGGGGAACCCCCCTTATGAATACATGAATGGGGTATAATTAGAAAATGCAGCAAAGTATGCACTCTTAGCACGGTAACCTTTAGTTCATCTTGTAGGTACACAAAAATGCGAAAATATGCTCCTTTGCTGAAGGTTAAAGCACTCTTAACCTTTATAAAGGAGCATATTTTCACATTTTTGTGATAAAATAAACTAAAGGTTACCGTGCTAAGAGTGTACGGACGCGTGAACAATCAGTATATATATGTCAATGGTATATTACAGACTACTTAAAAAAGAAACATCAAAATAACCAAAAGCAAGTGGATAAAAGATCAACTAATAAAAAAGAATTAAAATCTCAACATGGCAACTACAACTCATTTGATTATAGAAGATGATTAATTATACAAACGGCACTGGGGATCGCAACAATGGTTAGAAGGGACGCGGCCAAGACGCTTAGAGAGGAGCCTCTAGACACTTATTTACGTCTTCTTTCGGTAGTTCCGTGCAGCACTGTGGAAGCTACGGGCCTCTTCGACCAATCAGGTAGGTGAATACAATTAAAATCAGACACTGACCACGATAAAAGCAAATAAAAGCAAGACGTTTCGGCTCCCGCACGGGAGCCTTGTTCACAAGTGAAGAATGTGTGCTTGAGCAGTCCGGTTATGTAGGATTTAAAATGTGGCGTAAGCAACGTGTGTACATTTGTGGGAGGTTTCCGTCGTTGCGATTAACGAACATATGTTAAATGTGTCCTTCCGCACCGTCTAGTCTGCCAATGGTGAGCGCTACAGTGACAGCGGCAGCCTTGACAGGAGGAAGTGTCGAAGGTGCCGGACACTTAGCCGTGTCCCCATTATGGGAGAAATATTAGCGCCCTTTTTTTTTTTGTAGCGTTAGCTACACTGGCCTAGCCAAGGCCGTTTCGCGCGGCACATCAATAGCCGTGCTGCGCATGCGCAAGGATCAGTGATGTCACACAGCTTGCGCACCGGAGCCACCGGAGCCGGCACCTCTCGCGCACTACCGCCGCCGGTCTGCGCATTCCAGAGGAGTGACGTCGTAGCCGTGGTAGACGCACTGGCGTCGGCGCGCGCGCTGCGCTTCTGACTGGCGTTTGCCAGTGTGGTATAGCCATGGAGAAGGAGAGCGCAAATGCTGCTCAACAGCGCAGAAGAGCGTAGAAGCTTGACTCATCGGATCCCGAAGTAGTTGCCTGGCAATTAGCGGTTGAGCGTAGGAGGAATGAACAGAAGAAGGCTAAACGTGCTGCGGAGACACTGGAGCAAAGGGACGAACGTCTAGCAAAGCGGCGTCGCCAGGAGGCTGAGCGACGTGCCCGACCACCCCTGCAGCAACAACAAAACGCCGTCGATGACGTCAAGGCTCGCCGATCGACTGAATATACTGTGAAACTCAGCGAAAGCGCCAGTGCGACTCGGACCTTCCAGACGGACTTCGTAAACAATCCGTTTGGATATGTGTGCGACGTGTGCTGAACCTTTGCTAACGCTACGTATATCCTGGCATAGCCGAGCTAAGCCACTGCAACATTTTTCCCCTCTCCACGACCACTCCACTACATCTCGCTTCGCAAGAATCTTGAGCTCGGTGACCTCGTAGCCTTGACTCTGCTGCACGGAAGTAGCGGGACAGAGTATTGGTGAGTTCAGGTTGGATCGTCAACCGACCTGCACTCCCCCGTACACATGCTAACTTAAAGGCCCATCGTACGCCCTCATAACTGCCAGCCTATTTTCTTCCGCGAGGCTAGAAATAGTTCGCACTTCAAAAGTTCCACATAACCAAAATAAAACGATAAATGCGAAAATAAGCTTATCGGGGAAAGAATTTCAGCGGCACATGGAAGGACTGTTCGTTTAACTGATAACGTAAAAACCTGGCGTGCGTCTGAATGTCAACCCAGTAATGTAATACAGCCCCCCCATCCAACGTCCCCATAACACCCCTCCCCCCAACTTGGATCCCCCCCGCGTACTGGTTACACTATGGGTAACACCACCCCGCAAAATTGAAATTCCGCATAAACCCCTGTGTCAAACAACGGCTCATCGCAGGCGTTTCATCTAGAGTTTCGATTATGGGGGGTGGGGAGCGTTGGCCATGGTATTACTATTTACTGGTTAGCAGCTGATGATGATCCATGTAGATGGGGGAAAATGTACAAGTGATGATGATGTGCTGTGATGAAGAAGAGCCAGTCGTATGTTGAGCTCACAGTATTATTGTATTAGTTATTGGTTAGTTGCAAAATTTGGGGCAATGGCCGCTATTTTTACGCGTAATGTAAACCAAATGCGTCCATTTGAGGGATCTGTGGTGGCCTTTTCTCTTTCTTCTTCTTCTTTTTTTTTTGATACGCCGTGGATCATCCGCGTGTGTGTTACGCACGAAGCGAAGGGGTGGAAGCGCGAGCTTTTCTACGTAACAATGCATTTAACGTGTCATTATATGGAAGGCTTGGCAGTTATATGTGATGCCATTTCTGGTGTAAATCGCGACAGCCGGCCCATTTTATCTGTGTATTTGCTCTACATATGTTTCTTCGGGTGAAAAAAAAAAGTGTTTACGAAACCTGCTGCCGCTGCTTTCTACTAAGGCTCCTGGAACGTGTGTGTGTATGTGTGTGTGCCACGTGCCACTCGGGTAGAGTGTACACCCTAACTCGGGCCTCGCATCAGATTGGGTTGGTCGAGAGAGCGCATGGATTCCTGTGAAGAGGCCCGAAGAGGCAACCACTCCTGCATTTTCACGCTCAGAGGTTCTCTCACTAACGTATCTTTTATTTTTTCTCACTGCGCACCGAATAAGGATTGTTGTTCAGCTTGTATGGACAAGAATAAACTTCTATTAAAATAAATAGCTCCGCCACGGTGGCCTTGCTGTTATGGCACTCGGATGTTGATCCGAAGGTTGCGGGATCGAATCCAGGCCACGGCTTCTGCATTTCGATGGAGGCGCAGTGTGAGGCCCGTGTACTGTGTGATGTCAGATCACGTTAAAAAAACCCCGGGTGGTCAAAATTTCCACAGCCCTCAACTACGGCGTATCTCATAATCATACGATAGTTTTCAGACGTAGAACCTCATAAACCAATCAAATCAATTAAATAATATACGAATAGCGGGCTCTGGACTGGAAATCAAAGAGAATAGATACTTATTAGAGCCGTAGTCAGGAATTATTTTTTGAGGGGGGGCACTTGCGCAACGCTTTGACTATTTGAGGAAATTATCTATTTTCACTATATATTTTCGGTAAAAATTGCATTATGGATATTAAGTGACTTTTTAAATGCAATATTGTTAGTAGGCTTAAATTTTATTTCAATAGCACTACACTGTGTTATTAACACTACCCCCAAACCAAAATTTCGGGAGGGGCCAGGGTCCCCATGCACCTCCACCCCGTTTTGTACGGGCCTGCAGAGACTATTGGATTTGCATTTGAAATTCATATTATGACACCCTTAAGAAATGGTAGTTTTCGACCGAAAGAGGAATGAAGAAAACTAATGTCCTAAAAATGCTTCCAACTCACAGAAAAACACGGGTAAACGATCGCTGCCCATGCAGATAGAAAAGCAGAGCTTCAATCCCGAAATAAACAGCAACACTGAGGGAAAAAAAAAGAAGCGAAAACTGGACTAACTGCTAGAGTTTAGGAAAACAACAACAACAAAGCTAGAGGTAGAACAGCACAGGCTCATATATACTGCTGGCAAGTCCCAACATACAGATGGATGTTGTGGATGAGGCGAAATGATGGGATTAGCTACGACTGTCACAACCAGGAAACGCTTCACAGTTAAAAACAGCGAGATAAGGTGAGCACTCGACTTTCAAGGTCAGCCATCAGTAAAAGCGCGCAGGCATGAGGAGCCGAAACAAATCCTTCCGAAAGGAACGGATTCCCTTCTCCCTTTCGGAAACCCCCAACTCCCACGTACGAACACCGTCGCCAGTAGCAAACCAGCAAGTCGACAAGGACGACCAGGCAACAAAACACTTTCGCGAATTTCACCCCCCTCCACATCCTTTCCCGGCCGCGAACACAAAAGAGCTTTTACACTCTTCGGACCTCCACCCACCCTTCGCCGAGGGCCGGTCGAACTACGTTCGCGCGCCCTCGCCCACCCTCGGACCGTCGCCGCAGCTCCGCTGGCACCGCCGGCGTACCCTGCGACATGACGTCCATGGAGACACAGGCAAGTTTTCATTTCTTTAAAGGCTGTATTTCGCGCTTTCTGTTCGCTTTAACCATTGAAAGAGCTAGCGGAACTACAATGTAACGTATCTAATAAAAGTATAACTCGTAAGGTTGAGAAACCTGTGAACATTTCAAATGTTTGCGAGCGAGATGCGCTAAACCTGCCGGGGCCACCACCGTCACACACCGTTTGACAAACGGGCGCTTTTAGGGTGTGATGGGCCGAAATCGAAGCCTTGTTACCGTTCCGCTTTCACTCGTGCGAAAGTATGCGAGCATTTCATCAGGGTTCGTTTTGTGTGCCGATGTTTGGAGCCTTTTTATAAGCGAGTCTCTTGTCATAGGAGAGCGCGCGGTGCCCGAGTTGAGAGAAAAAAAAAAAGGGGGGGGGGGGGGCGAGGGCCGAGAATGCCCGGAGTGGCGGCCCTCCCACCCGTTCTGCCGCAACCACCGCTCGAATCGTGTATGTAGTCCGTGAAAAGTGTTTGAAGGTTTCGCGAAGTTGGCGCAGTAAAAATGACTACACGTATGCCGCTCGGCCCCCATGGCTACCGTTGTCGATAAATTTGTCAAACTCGCGAAGGCGATGAGCACAACCCCACGTTACCAAAGCGGACTTTTGGCGCCAAAGGAAATGGCTTGGAATACGCCACTTGTAAAAAAAAAAAAATATGTTAACCACTCATAAACGTTGCCTCTTAGCAGGTCAAAACAATTACGTCGCGCCCTTTTCTTATCGGTATTCAAGTTCACCCAATGGTGCAATGAAACGGGCGCTTCCGCTAGATTTATTCCCACTTCGGCGTAAGCTTTGCCGAGGTCGTTGAATTCACGACAAAGGACGGGGTTAATATGACCAAAAATTAACTCAACTTTTGCTTGCGTCGCCACACCAAACGACGGCGCTTACGACAGTGTCATAACGGTTGGTCGCCGATCACGGAGATAGAAAGGTTACATTGCGGTTGGCATGACGCGGGGGGAAGACTTGCTGACGCCAAGCAAGGCCACATTTCTCCGTTTCGACGTCGGTGGCGCTTCCGCGTAAAAAAATAGTTTCAGGTGCAGCGCCTCTCTCGCGCAGTGTCGCTTGTTTAGTTGTGCTACGACAACATTGCAGGTCATATGTAATTCACTCGAGGAATATGTGAATCGTCCTTTGCGTCCAACCGGTCGCCTTGATCGAGGTATCAACGTCATTCGGCGCGGAGTAGCACGACAACAAATGCTCGACTCCTCGACGCCAAATTGTTGATGTGTTGTGACTGGTATTACAGTTATTCGGACATTGTGACCCCAATTCGTCGTCTTTTAAGTTTTTCTGAATGGAATTGACGCTATAAGATCACCTGTATACGTCCGCCGTCCTTGTTATGTATTCAGGTGGGTGTCATTTGTTACTTGCCTTGGCTTGAAAATAGGCTTATTTTCGTAACGTGTTAAAGAGAAATAGTCAATTACTTCTATTGCTGCAATGCCACTTCAGCACGACGTAGAATGTCGTCATCATCTGCTGTTCGAATTGTCGCCGTGTCGCTAAAAGGTGTTCGGCTCTGCGCGTTCAAGTGCTTTTTGCCTTTAAAGAGCGACCTAAGTGGCCGGTTTAAGCGTAACGAAGGAGAATCGACGAACCGATTGGCTCCTTCGCTACCCCGTATAATTGCTTGTCCGTCGACAAACGGGCTTTGTCCAGCTGTTAACGGGTTTCGTGACTTGTTTTACTCGCAAGTGGCATCTTGTGACGGCGCGTTTGAAGCCGTTTGAATTCTCTGGCGTCCTTCAGATCGCTGATGAACCGTGCGGGTAATCTGTTTCCGCAAGCTTTCCGTACGGACGGTCGGTACACCGTTGCCGCGCTATGTTTAGCCAGCCAAACGCCAACTGAGCCTTCATTTGCCATCATGAGTCACAACTCGGGGGAAATTCCCCGCAAGCGTTCGATGATGAGAGTTGCGTAACCTCTCTCCCCCTCCAGTATCGACCCCTGTAAGCGGAACATGACGGGTGCTTTTGCGATCCTTCGGATGCAGCTGTTACGCGGCGGCATGTAACATGTTTCCTGCGTCGCGAGAAATACATCGTCCCATGATTCGGTCATGCTGTATGTAGTCATCGGCCGCTTGCTCAAGTTTATTTGCGTCAGACGTGATCACGTGTGGGCTCTTAACGCCTTACCGTCGGCGAGCTTTTGACCTGCACCCATAACACGTACTACATGCGCTGCAACGAGTGCTGAGATCGTCGTATAGAATCGTTGCCCTTCCTGTGTACTACCAGCAGCCCCCTGGATCTAGCACTGTATTATGTTTTATCTGCGATGGAAACCGCATATCTGCCAGTAGATACAATTCTACATTGCTGTGTTTAGTAATGGCTGACCCGTTAATTCATGCGTTGGGTATGGGTATAGCTGCATCTGGAACATGGAATATTTTTCGTGCTTTCCAAGCAGCCCATGCATATGTATGTAACTTTCTTCTGGGGCGGCGCCGTACTCTGCATTTATACATTGTAACCTGGAAGTGAACAGTGCACCTGTTTCCTTTCGCGAAGGAAAATGCCTTGTTGGGCCAAATGCCAGCTGTGGAATAGGGCTATTCTGTTGCATTTTGTCTACAATCGGAGGGCTTGTTTACATTTTCCACTTATATATCATTCAACACATTATTGTGTTCTAGCTACAATGGGTCATGTTTGTACACTGTGAACGTTTTCTGGCAGTTTACTTTCTATTGTGAAAATTTACTTTCGTATTGCTCTGCCTTTTATATGAAATGTTGGCAAGCATATCTTTCTACTTTCTTTTGTAGTCCTCACTGCGTACAGTCCTTGCTGCATATTATATGCTTTCTTTGAATAAATTTGCCTGTGAGTGCCTTGTGGGAGGAAGGGATAGCCAAATTTTTATTGAATATTAAAGCTTCTTGACTGAGAATTTGGCTTTGTTACACAATGGAACAAGACATCACAGCATGAGATTTTTGACAACCATACTTCTTGGCTTTATTTCAGGACATTCTGTTATTATATATAGTGCATTATGAACAGAACGAAAAAAAAAAAGTTAAGCATGAAAATAATTTTTAAAAGGAAGTGCTTGCATGTGAACGTTGCCAATATATGGTTAATCGTGCTTTTTTGCAAGGTGCCATTGAAGCAAGGAACATGCTTATAACCTGAAGCGAATAGGAAAGCGACCGCCACTGATAAAAGGAGCCCGTGAAACAGAAATAAAAGAGCACCTACACCTAACAAGTCTTGTTACTGCAAAGCCTGAACAAAACATTTAGCTTAGGTCCAGCAATTTCTATATCAAAATGCATGTAAACAGTTGAAATACTCTCCATGTATAACCACCAACTTCTCATTGCTTCGGGGAATATAAAATTTCCTGATTGGTATAAAGTAATATATTGGTCCAGCAGTTCAACTTTCAATGAAACTCTTCTGGGGCATGTAGCAGGAAGCATAGTCTCAAGTTGTTTCTCGATTGTTAGATTGCTCTCCCTCTTGTGGCTCCTAAGGCCGACGTTTTTTTTCCCCCTCAGTTCGCGATGCTGATGATGACATTACATTTGGTGCAACAGTCTATAAGTGCCAGTCATCAACACCCACTTATGATCACACACTGCCTTCCAGGTTTTTTAATAAACAAACATAGAAGCTGTAGTTGCTAATGCATCTGACCCATTCTGCGGCTGCTCCTTTGTAGCTGTTGGGCACCATCGTTGAATGGTCACAGGGAGAGGACTGCAGGAATAATGAGCACAGCATTGCTGGAGGCACTACAACATCTAAGAGGAACTTGTGGATATGCTGGAGAAATAGTGAAAGCAAACATCACATCCACACATCATATGTGGGTTTGTAAGGCATTGTAAAACATTTATACAGTTACATGTTTTCTGAAAGGCACCACACTACCTTGGATGTGTCGCTCTGACCTCAGAAAAGATGTTTCCATACCCCTCCAACCTGCCTGTCGACGGTTACGGTGCAGCTGAACTGCACGGTAACAATGACTTGGTTTGACATAAGCATGCCCACATGGAATCTTGCATTCTGACACGTCATTCCCATTGGCTGAAGCGATTCACCAACACAATTTCATCATCACTTGTCACATGATCAAGCAGAACAGTCCTACTTTACACCGTTTGGTCCAGTAGATAAATAGAATCTTGATCTCTCAATATAGAGGTTGGTGCTGTGCCAAATGTTGGGTGGAGCTGTGCAGCTTATCTTAGAAGACTAAGGAAATGTTAAGTGAGCAGGGTGTGAGGTAGCAATTAGTTTAACGAAAATATGCTGGGCATGCAGATGGTTATGAGCCGAGGAAGAGACTGACTAGAAAATTGGCAGTTAGCTGAGTTTACACAGTGCGAAAAGGAAGTCAGTAAGTAGGCAGCCGACCGCTTAAGTGAATGAGCAAGTGAGCTGTTGAGTGCACCATGCTGCATTAGAGTGGCAACATACCTGCTTTTGACATGGGAGTAGGTGGCATGCTATAGTTGGCAAGAACTGCAAGTTTACCTGAGAAAAATACTCAGTATCTGTGAGGTACGTATGGCTGTGCTGACTATGGCAAAGACGTCCTGGGAACGCTGTGTTCTGCACCAAGAAAATAAAGATGGGGTTGTTCTTGCTATAATCAGTGTCAAACTTTTGTTTTTGAGTTGGTTCTGTAAATTGCTATGCTTGTGACAGCAGTATAACTTCATTTCTTCAGAAAACCTTGTCAATACAACAAAAAAAAGGTATGTAAAGGCTTTAAAAAACATCACCTTGCCAACGTGTAATGATATTGTTTTGTGTCCAGGCTTTGTCATTGCGTGAAGGTTGTTGGCATTATTGACATATCTGCTTCATTGTTGAACATTATAGTGTGGTGGACATGGCCGCATAAAAAGCCATTCCGCTTACATAGGATGGTGGGAGCTGTTGCTTTTTGTTGTAATTTTTCACCCCATTATATCCTGGGCCAATTTATTTACTCCATTCAGTTAATTCTGCCTTGCTGTGCTTTAAAGAGCCAGAGGTTCACAAGGAATTAGGCTGCTTGGACAATGGTAAAACAAGATTGGAAATGAGGCTGGGACAGAGGAACTTGCTTTTGTAGGATTAAGTTCTCTTGTTAAAATGTTTGCACTTGGGACATCCCTTGTCAACCACTTTTGATTACCTCAGCACACCTTGTCGCTTTACCAATTCAAGTTTTGTTTAAGCTTGCAGTCTTAAGATGATGTGCGGGGCACTGTGGGCTCGTCGTTAGCTGGAAGCCAGCGTTCATCCTTGTTGGTCCCTTTGTCTTTGTCTCTCTTTCATGCTGCTCATGTAGGCATGTCAAAGCCTGGATACTTCAAGAAAGTGTGTAAGCTAATGGACTCTGTAAGCAGCTTCAATGCATTTTTTTCATGTGCTATGCCTCCCTTATAATTGCGTGCAAAGCAAAAGCTCCCTAGGCATGTTTCTTTTGGGATTAAGAGTTTTTTCTTAGTTGTGTGCAGTGTTCTCCATTAGGGTGGGCAAAGGTTCACAGCAGTGGCCCCCTCGTCACGCAACCCTTTCCCACTGAGGCCATTTCAGCCAAATTGCAGTGCAGTGTAAAGGTATGGACCAGATAGGGCACACCCAGCAGGTGATAAGAGGAAGTGGTTGCCACCCCTCTCCCTCCTTCTCTGCACATTTGTTAGATGCCATGGATGCCCTTCAATTCCAAGCTGTTGAAGCGTGTGCCCATGATGGCTCCTCATAGCTTTTGCTGTCACGCAGAATGACTGAATGATGTGTTTGTCATTGTTCCCTCGTGCCATGATGTATTAGTCTGTGCATATGATGGCTGCTGTCATAATGCATCAAATGTGTTCTTCTTGGGAGCCTTTATCTCATTTGTTTCCATACGCTAAAGTTAGGTGGGATTTTACCTAAGCATATTTTTTGGAAGGCAGACACGAGCTGCCTTGTGGTAGCAGCTGTTAAAACAAGGGCAAGCATGTTTTCGGCCAGATATTGGACCATTATGGTTATTCGATGCCTCAAAACGAGCGTACACCCCAATCCCAAGGGCATCACAACCCGATAGGTTCTTTGATATGCGCTTGGGAAATTTTTACTGTGCAAGTGTTAAATGCGTTAGCTAGTGTTAAATGTTCACCCAAAGAAAAAGTAATAAAGTATGCCTAATATGTGCTATTTCTGTATGCAGAGCATGGTGAGCAACGGGTACAGTGGCCCCAGCAGCGGCGGGGGCGGGGCGTTTGACAAACTGGAGGACGCAATGTCAACCCTGAACAGCCTGTTCTCCTTCACGAGCCCCGCCGTGAAGAAGCTGCTAGGCTGGAAGCAGGGTGACGAGGAAGAAAAATGGGCCGAGAAGGCTGTTGACTCACTTGTCAAGAAGCTGAAGAAGCGAAAAGGGGCCATCGAGGACCTTGAGAAGGCCCTGTCTTGCCCGGGTCAACCGTCGAAGTGCGTCACCATTCCGCGGTCTCTGGATGGGAGGCTGCAGGTACGCTACGCATGTTCTACCTACTTTCCTGGTGAAACTTTAGGAGATGTGCTGCAATGGCATTTTTATGCAGTGGTGTAGTCAGTGTAAAACATGAATCCATTGCTGCTTTGCAACATTGTGTTCAACAGTTATACGAAATTAGTGCTGCTATGTCAATACATCTCACTTCAGTGTGAAAAGACTTGCTTGCACACTTTTAAAATGTAACTTTTGCTTCACCGACCGCTTTATATTGGCACCACGTTGAAGGTCAGCTGTAAGTTTGCATGAATGCAGTGGTAAACTTGAGTGTTACAGCTGAACCAGCAAAGGAGCTCCCATTGCAGATGTGTTCGAGCGCAGTCATTACTGGGTGTTCTTAGTGAAACAGGCCCCTATGACTTCCATAAGGTGTGAAAACTGGTTTATACAGTTTTATTCACACTATGTACAAAGGCATGAGTATTTGAGTCTACAGAGTGGGGTCCCACAGCACAAAGCCTTAAGCACAGCATGACCTCCCATTACAATATGCAAAAGAGAATAAGTAAAACATGGTGTATCAGTGTAAGCTAAATTTACAGTGTTATATATACATAGAGTACACTAATGAAAACTATGTACTATTATTCAACTAATGAGTATGAGGATAACGGTGGGCACGCTGATAATAAGATATATCATTTTGATCGCAAATGCTGTGACATATTACATGTCAGATTGATGTACATTTGTAAAGGATGCCTTTTTTTCTTTTTAATTTTGTTATGCCTTTGCTGCTTGTACCAGTATTACTAAGTTTGGGGACAAGCTAATACCCCTGTCACACGGCACGTGTAATGGCATTCGCAGCGAATGTCATTATGCGTTAATGTCATTTTTGTTGCTGCTACACGGGCATAGCGAATGACATTCACACCTAATGGCATTCGCCCACTGAATGCGTTCGCCGAACTCATTCAGTCGCTACATGCGTATTCTCGACGACAGGGGCTTCGCAATAACATGCAAAATTGGTAAGGAAAAGCAAAATGTACACAACGTTACGGTTCTTGTTAGTTTCCCTTGTGGTCCTTTGATAACTTCCCGACGTACAGTACGACATTTGATGCAATATGTGCAACTATATTGTTGTTCCCAGACTCCGAATTTACTCCGACGCTTCCTAGTTGTCGGCCATGTTTACAAACGCGCGTTTGTTGCTTGAGCTGCTCCAGCCGGTTTCGGCGCTTTGTAGTGAATACCTGGAGGGCAATTAATGTTCGTTTACACTGATCGTCGTCCACCACGGTAACGGGAACGTAGGCACGGTCCATGATATCGTCGGCTACGGAAGAAATCGAAGCGGCTTTGGGCTAGTCTTGCTTTGGCTACTTGCGCGGATTTCTTCCCTATTAATGCTGCCGTATCTTATCGCGATATATTTTCACATAGCCTTCCGATGTTTACCACTGTGTTTCTAACAATAAAGAGAAAATATGCAAATAAACGGCATAATTTGTAACATTTTGTTATCCTAGTATCCGATGGGTAAACATCGACATCACTGGCGAATGTCATTTTGTATGACCGTGTAGACGAGGAACGCGAAAACAGAATGACATTAGTTGTAAATGTCATTTGCTGCGAATGACGTTTATACCCCTGTCACACGGCACGTGTAATGACATTCGCAGCGAATGTCATTATGTGTTAATGTCATTTTTGTTGCTGCTACACGGGCACAGCGAACGACATTCACACCTAATGGCATTCGCCCACTGAATGCGTTCGCCGAACTCATTCAGTCGCTACATGCGTATTCTCGACGACAGGGGCTTCGCAGTAAGATGCAGAATTGGTAAGGAAAAGCAAAATACACACAACACTACGGTTCTTCTCTGTTTCTCTTGTGGCCCTTTGATAACTTTTTGACGTACAGTACGACATTTGATGCAATCTGTGCAACTATATTCTTGTTCCCAGACTCCCAGTTTACTCCAACGCTTCCTAGCTGTCGGCCATGTTTACAAACGCGCGTTTGTTGCTTGAGCTGCTCCAGCCGGTTTCGGCGCTTTGTAGTGAATACCTGGAGGGCAATTAATGTTCGTTTACACTGATCGTCATCCATCACGGTCACGGGAACGCAGGCACGGTCCACGATATCGTCGGATACGGAAGAAATCGAAGCGGCTTTGGGCTAGTCTTGCTTTGGCTACTTGTGCGGATTTCTTGCCTATTAATGCTGCCGTATCGTATCGCGATATATTTTCACATAGCCTTCCGATGTTTACCACTGTGTTTTAATAATAAAGAGAAAATATGTAAATAAACGGCACAATTTGTAACATTTTGTTATCCTAGTATCCGACGGGTAAACATCAACATCACTGGCGAATGTCATTTTGTATGAACGTGTAGAGGAGGAACGCGAAAGCAGAATGGCATTAGTTGTAAATGTCATTTGCTGCGAATGACGTTTACATGCTCCGTGTGACAGGGGTATTACATGCTCCGTGTGACAGGGGTATAAGAGTGTGGCGGTAAGTACATTGTAGTGAACCTCTGAGAGAATTTGTGAGAAGGCGGCAGCCAACCACATTCACTCATGCCCGTGACATAACAGTAGAAGCAAAGTAGGTAGTTTTAGTATTAGTGCCATGGGAACATGTTTATTTTAAGATGCAGAGATTCATCAGATTCAGGATTACATGGAGATTCAAGATTGTTCCTGTTTCTTGCTCATGTAACTTATTCATATTTTAGTTGCACATGGTGGTACATATGTCATTTCTTGTTAGGTTAATGTGTTATGGAGTTATCCAAATATTTATTTGCTTGCATTGTATGTTTTACTTGGCGAAGTGTTCTTCTTCAGTAACTTGTAAATGCTGCAATGATAGTTATTTAAGAGCATTCTCAAGTAGGAGCTGCCCTTCTGCCTACAATAAAAATATGCCATGATTTTATATATGCTTATAGCCTTGTCATTCATTCCAGATAGCTGTAATACATTTATGTAACTTTCATTGATGGAAGGCCATTATTGGTTGCTTGCTAGATAAATACTTCATGGTCCCATGCTCTGTTTCCTTTAGGTTTCACATCGAAAAGGCCTGCCACATGTTATCTACTGTAGGGTCTGGAGATGGCCAGACCTACAAAGTCACCATGAACTTAAGCCCCTCGAATGCTGTGAATACCCCTTTTCAGCAAAACAGAAGGAAGTGTGCATAAATCCCTACCACTACAAGAGAGTTGAAAGCCCGGGTGAGTGATTCAACGTTCCTTCACATCTGCACAGACAGGTCGCACAGTGTGCGTTACAGGTATGTAAACTGGTACTGCAGTTTACATACCTATAATGCACATTGTGTGACCTGTTCCTCTTAATCCTCACGACAACACCAATTATGCATCAAAAGAAATCCTGATTTTTTATTTTTATTTATTTATATATTTTTGCAAACAGTGCCACTGGTAACATACATAAGCATGCTTCAACTTTCTTCTTATTTGTTGCATTCTTCTGTTTGTCCCATGTGCCATTGGTTACTTCATCACTCTACATTTTGTCAAGTCCATGTGGCCAGACTAACCAAAATGACTTTTTGTGGTCTGTCAAGAAACGTGCCAAACAACAAGTGTGTAAATGTGCTCCGCAGTTCTTCCACCAGTGCTGGTACCTCGTCACAGCGAGTACCCACCGGGGGGCCACACGATGATTCCCCCCGTTTTCCAACAAGTGGCTGAGTCTGCCATGCCGCACAACGTCAGCTTCTCTGCACAAGGCTTCAGTGCTGCTACTTCGGGAGCATCTGCCGCAACGGCGGCGGCTGCAGCAGGAACCGCAGCAGCGGCCGGTGTTCCCTCACCAGGCCCCAGCCTTGGAAGCTCTGCCCCCAACAGCCCCTTTGGCTTGCCCGGTGAGTGGGGCTCACGTGTGGCTTCACGGCACGCTCCTCTGGACTTGCACACGAGAAATATGCATATGGGAACAATATGTAGCAGTGAAGTGAGGACAGGCGGTCTTGGAGGTAAATTTAGTATTTGGTAAGACATGCAAAATATAGATAGGCCGCAAGGGGGCGCGGAAGCATGTTCTAATAATAACGAAAAAAAAAACCATTAAGCATTGCAGCGCATAAGTGTATTCAAAATAAAAGCTCAACGTGGAGGAGTTTAAAAAAATATCTTCGTTGTTGGCTCCTTGGCAGTGAAAATGTGTGTAATTATTATTATTATTAGATATGGTAACATAAAACACACAAGCACACGGAGGGAAGAAGGAAGGAGAAAGCTGGCAACTGCTACTGAGTGGGCCATAACGCTTGCCTACTCATTCCGGAGGAGGGAATAGATAGAAGTGAAAGATGGGAGGAGAGAGGAAATAAGGTAGAAAAAAAAAAAGAGATGAAGAGAGGGCAGATAAACGCAGACAATATAAAGTAGACACAGAAACATGACTACGAGCAGGAGAGTACCGCGCTCTGCTCGTATTGAGATGATGTAATGCGACAGAGCAAAAAAACAAAAACACCCCTTTTATTTTATGAAGATGGTCAGACTGTGAACTTCTGCTAGTTACACAGAGACGCTCGTCCCAAATAGGCCGCCCATTCTTCGTTTCTTTTCTGTCTTTGTTTCTGTCTTTCTCCCTTTCCTTGTCTTAGCATGCCTGACATACCACCCTAATGGTGCACTATGGATTAATGTTGAGTTGTGGTTTATTTACACGCACTTCGATGTAGCCACTCATGCACTTCTTTCTTTCTTCTTTGCATTTCATGCTTCTTAATGTGGCCATGGCTGCTGGGATTGAACCCACAGCTTTGAGTTAAACACATAAACACATGCACACACACTCACCACCTGCAGTGCCTGAAGCTTTCTGCACCTCACACGGTGCACTGCCTTCGGGATTGGCCCAATATCTTGTAGAAGTGGGCCGAGGGCAAGAGTGTGAGAGGTGATAGGAATGTGCGCATAAATGTCACACATGGCACTTCGCATAACCACCACAGTGTTCTATGTGGAGGGCAAAAGTGTCACCGTGTAGTAATGGGTGGAGAGCAAGAGCGGCTCTCCTGCATGACATTGGACATCATAGGATGCAGGCTCTATCTGGGACAGCTTCACTGTTGATAGACTTGCATAAACCTGGTGTAGCCACAGACGCTTATGACATCTACAAAGTTCATTATGTGTAGGCATTCGCTGCTAGCCAACATTGCCAACTTTAGCCTTCATTCCCTGTTTCAACAGGGCAAATAAGAGCATTTTAGCTTTGCAAACAAATCAGTATGCAGGGTATGAATGAACCTTACCTTTGTTTGATAATAATTACTGGGTGCGTGCTTAAGGCTTGCCATGTTAACTCATGTTAACAAAAAATGTGGTTCGTCCCTCTGTCATAGGAATTGGCATAACACGAAAGTGAAACCTGTCTTCGCGAAGTTCTGGAATGCGTAAGTGGCAATCCATTGAATGGAGGGGTGGGAGATGGGTTGGCTACTTTAGACATGTGAACATGTTACTCTAGGCATCAGCAGCACTTTGGCATGGCACAGATGTCCTTGACAGTTGTACACAAGCGAAAGTTCTCAGACGACTTGCATTGCTCCGGAAACACTGAATTGCACACGCCAGAGCCCTGCGCAAACCTGCCGTAAAAGAGGAGCGTCCACAAATGGTCACACCTTGCAAGCGAAGCCGTATGGGCTGTCAGCAGATCAGTTTCGTGAACGCACAGCCCATGCAGGAAAAGGCGCATCATTAGCTTATCGACGGCCGTCTTTGCATTCCTGGAGCAGTGTGCATCACAATTGGACACACAAGACAAATTTTGTAGCGGCCGCAGTTGTACCTGGCTGTACTTTGCCCAGGAAACGTGCCATCATGACGACGGCATGCCCCTAACTACCGCGGCGTAGCGATCGACATGCGAAGGCTACCGAAGCGCTGTCTGCCAATCCATTATCACGACAAACTGCTTCGCTCTATTGTTCCTAAATGGTGGTACTGCAGCAGTGCAGCAGGTACTGCAGCAATTTAAGAGTAATTAAACACCTTTACTTTAACCAGACCTCAGTTACATGCAACTTGGAAAAAGTGCTGTAGTGAAGCTATAAGGCCCGTGTGTTTCCTATATGGCCAGTGTTACGGTGATGTAAATTCCAGCTTCCAGGTCCAATTGTCGCATTCCAGGTGAATGTGGGTTTGAGTCCGCGCGGGTGGTACTTTTTCATCGTAAATGTGTGTTCATTTTCTTGCAGACATCGACTTCTGTTTTGGAAGTATATGTCACCGATTTCTTGGTGGACCCCGGCATAAAACACTTTTGTGTTAAAATGCATTTCAGTGATTTGTATAAGCAGTGCCATCCTGTTGCTATTGGTTCAAAAATCTGGCTGTCCCCGTCAGCCCCAAATGTAATTTATATGTTACATCAGACTCTTGACAACTCCAACTCTGTTAAACTTTTGGTTAGTTGAATCAAATTTCAAGTTTTTGGTTGGCCTGCTTTAAAAAAAGCTGCTTAATTCAGACTGCACCATTCAGCCAATTCTGTTATAGGGACTGTCTGCCGCTCGAAAAATTATTTACAGGTCCCATGACACCAAAATTTCAAAGGCAAGATGATTGCGTTAATTGGTTTTCCTGCATACGAAGGCAACCTTGACCGAGTATTAGCGGCGAACGTCGCCTCTAAGTAATTTTAATATGGTTTCAAAGTAAGCGGGAATGCTCATCCAAGCTTGCAGTACCTCGCGACATCGCCACTAGTATGACGCAGTTAGTGGGCCATCTGTGACGTTTCACTTCTGTAAGTTATGGCCTCCGAGCGTGGCCTCCGAGATTGGCTGCCGCAGCCGATCGCGGAGGCCACGCCGAAAGCCGTAGTTTTTTGCTTCCTCTCCGTGTTGGTCGCTCAAGTGTACATTGTACACACGCTGTGATGCAAAGCGGGTGCGGCGAGCAGACGAATTCAGCAACTGGTCTGGCGCTCGCGCTCTCCGCAACGTCACCGAATCTTGAGCTCACGTGATCGGTGCCTGCGCTCACTTCCGACAGCCGCCGCGCTAGCCCCGCGGCGCTAGTTTCTTGCAGTTTTTGGCCGCGCGTTTCGAAGCTTAATTAAAACTGAACAAAATTAAGATGCTATGACTAATTAGACTTCATGCTGGAGAATTTGGCACTCCATCCCATGATTACAAGACGCTGTTCTACTCATTAGAACATAAATGTCCCCAACAAAAAAATGGCTGTCATGGGCCCTTTAAGATTGTGGTAAAAATGGGCAGATCGTACATCACATTTACGGGAGAACGAGCGTGCTTTCACCCCGCAAGAAAGGAATTATGTTTTTAATTTTGCTCTGAAAGTGGTGCAGAAAATGTCGCTAGCGACACCCAACAGCGTGTTTGTCAATTTCCAAGTGTGCGAGAACCAGCCCACGCAGGCATACATGTTCTGCTGAAAAACAAATATATATGTCTTACAAGCGTACTTCACCCTATGAGACGCTTTTTTATAGTGTGCAAGAGCAATTCGTTCCTTTTTTCGCTGTTTTCAGGGTGGCGCAGGTGACGCTGCCTTCGAATTCATCTTAATTTGTTTGCTTGTACAAGCACGTTGTACTGTGCTTGTTATGCATACAGCGCTGCATGACAGAGGCGCACCCCCTCGTGCCAACTTTCCCTCACCTCTCCTCCTCGTCACCTCTGGAATGTCGTCCTTGGAACCGATTCCTGTTGAGGAAAAGCCTCCTGCCCCCGAATGGGTTGGCGTGGAGACGACGACCCATTGTGCCCAGTACCGTTGTTGTCCGCGTCTATACACATAGGAAAGGAACGACTATGTAGATGAAAAAATCCTTTTTAATAATTTCTGCTCAGTTTCTAGAGAGACCACTGCACGCTGGGACACTTCGAAACGTACGCTTGCTATTAAGCCAAAAGAACAGTAGAGCGATGAAGAACGGTAGACAGTCCCTTAAGTTCATACTTTTTGCTTATCGTTACGAAGAAGATGGCTGCATTGGGTTCCTTCTAGCTGAATGTTCATGCTCACATACTTTTTAAGAGTCATAAATAAAGTAAATTGGCTGTCAGCACTTGTCAACACATTCAAAGCCACAAGCAGAAAAAAGAAAAAGGAAAACACTAAGGTGGCAACAATCCATGTCATAATTGGCCGCTTCTGTTTTCCCTGGTGTGTTACGCTGAGCCACGTTTCTGCTTGCATCTGATAATTCTGACAATATTCTGGGGTCCCCACAAGTTTGACTTAACGAGAGTCTACTGTATGTCTTGCAACTGAGAGAAACAGAGTGTGGCAGATTGGAGGCTTTGTTTTCGCGAAGACTGACAAGTACGTTCTGTACGTCCTTTCCCGTGCAGCAGACACTCCTCCACCTGCTTACTCAGCTCAGGACGACAGTCAATCTGCCACTGATGACCAGCCCCAATCAATGGACACATCGACTGTTCCTCCTGGTAGGTGTACATTACTGATAGTCTGGGGGCTCTGCTTATAAATGATCCTGCGAAGCATTAAACCGCTTCTCACATCGTTGAAAACATTGATGCCAACAACACTGTCTTGGCTGGTGCTGTTAGTTAAGGCATTTGATATAAAGGCAGTTATGGGCTGTGTTAAAGAGATCAATATGGTACATGTCTGAAAAAATATACCACTCATATAGTAAGGACCTTGTCTTACTTCAAAATGGCGAATTTGCTTTGGCAAGCCTCACCGTGACGCAGCTGTGTTATACAGGTAAGCGTAATGATAGCAGTAAGAACCTGCATATAGTGAAACATACTGCTTGCAGCCCATATCTCTCGCATCAAATGGCCAGCATATTGAACTATACTTGGTGGCAACTTAAGAATTCAGTACAAGTGCCACCTATTAACCTACCTTTAACCTCTCCAAGAGAGTCATACCAGCTGGGGCACGATCTCAGCTTAATGGGCTGCTGAACCGCTTTTCCAAGTAATCATCGAGTGACTTATTGCCTTGTAGATATGCTACTGTAAAATTTTTTTGACTCTGTCAACTGTAAGCAGAGTTACAGCAATTTGTTGCAGGCTCCAATTTCATTTCCTGTTCTTCCATCCCACTGGCACACTGACAAGGGAAAGAGAAGCTATGCCAGAGCTTATGCCCTCGAGCGATTTTTTTTTCTTCCACCCCTGCGTACTTTGGGTATCGTGACTAGTGGGCCACGGGTACGTAGCGGCACCCTGCATAGGCTGCAATGACCGAGCAGCATAAAATGCGCTACTGGTTTGCTGAAGACCTCCGTAAGGTTTGAATCCAGTTATGACATTCGAAACTAATCAAAACAAGGCACAAAGGCTGCAATGCTTGAAAGGCGGCTCGGCCAAGGTTTCAATTGAAGGAGATGGGTGCAATGAGCTCGGCAGACAACAGTTATACATTGCGACAATGGGAAGTGGTACATCAGATGCGCATGCTGCTCTTGATTTATGTTGTCTGTTGGCCAATAGCAGCAGTCTGCTACATGACAAACATGGCAGCCCTGAAAGGAATGAATACTATAGATCTTTATTTGGACGTTGAAGAGGGGGTGCCTGGGAAAGTGGTCATTTCATGCTGTGCTTGTAAGCTGTATGTGCTGCACATGACTAAAAAATTTGGCTGAACCGTTTTTTGCAGCATTTGGTACCGGCAGAATGTGTTGTTTTTCACCAAGCTCGAGGTGGTTCACAACTCATTTAGGTGTTTTTTCTTAACTAATAAAGAATGATGGGCTTATTGGAAAATATAAATTCATCACTTTTGCCTAAGCTGTTATCTTTGGCTAAACACTAATATTAAAATTTCTCATACAAATGCCAGGACATTCAAGTTTCCTGCCTGAAACCAGCAGTGCAAAGTTTGATCTGTAGGGAAAAATTAACTGTCTGAAAAACTCACAAGAGCACTTGATGTCACAGGAATGAGCAAACATGGTTAACTGTATGTCCCTTTAGCCTTGCGTTCCTGTTGACTGCTGGCAGAACCCGTTTGTTTATTTTGGGTTGTCATTGTGTGTAGTCCTTTGTGATGCCCTTCATATTTTGTGCGTCCATTTTTTATTTTGTTATTCATAGGTACTGTGTTCTAATAAATTAGACATTGCAAGAGTGGTTACAAGAAATGCACAAAAAAAAAAAAATAACGAAGAATCAAAACTTCAGAACACACGATTGGACACCTGTTTTACAAACTGTGCATATGGTAGTCGTTGCAAAGAGACGTCAAGTTTATGCCATGCGTCTACTGTGCACGGGAAAGAAGAATATTAAGACAGAGCTGGTACACCATTCAAAGGATTGGACCAGTGGGCCACATGATTATTATGACCACTGAAAGAAATGGAGGTAGCTACGCAAACAGTTTTGTGCACAACCCTGTCACGGTGGTCTAGTGGTTATGGCACTCGGCTGCAGATCCGAAGATCGCGGGATCGAATCCCGGCCGCGGCGGCTGCATTTCGATGGAGGCCAAATGTTGAGGCCCGTGTGCTGTGCAATGTCAGTGCACGATAAAGAACCCCAGGTGGTCGAAATTTCCGGAGACCTCCACTACGGCGTCTCTCATAATCAGAGCTGGTTTTGGGACGTTAAACCCCACAAATTAAAGAATGATTAAAATTAAAGTTTTGTGCACAATGCTATGTAACATAACCTGATAGCACACGCTCAGGTGTTAGCTAGTAGAATAACTGGAAGTCGAAGTTCTCCTTCGACCAATCAGCGGAGCTCTACCTTTGTGACGTCACCAAAAACCACGTTGCTGTCCCTTGCTGTCGGTGCGGCTCAGGAATGCCCGGAGAGGTGCACGGGATTGTTTTTCGAGTTTGTGGTGCGGCCGCGGTACGTAGCGCTGCCGGCATTTGGCATGGTTCATTGGAACGGCATTCTCAGCATGATGCGCATGTTAACTTGAAATGTTAAAAAAAATGTCGGAGGTGGTATAGGGGTCCTTTAAGGGTTTAAAATGAATCTGATTGCTTTCCACTGGATGGACTCAAGTTTATCTTGGGCATTTGTAAGGTGAAGTGACCACACAAGTGACTCATATTCAAAAGGTTACCTGACCAGTGATCTGTAGGCTGTTAGCTCGCATTCTTCACTGGCGCCCTTTAAGGTTCTTTTTAATAAGTAAACTAAAATTTGAAGTGATTTTGCAGAAATAAAGTCAAGGTGTTCATGCCACCTTACGTTTGGAGATAATACAATACCAAGGAATTGCTTAAATTCTTGGACACATTGTCGTGTATGTTCAGCATTGCCATACTTACATTGCACTGGTTGTTAGTGAATGTTGTTGTCACCGTTTTCTGAAAGTTAATCTCCATTTGCCAAGTTCTGCTCCAGTCATAAAGAGAAGAAAACGCATCATTTAGCAGAGCCTGATCGGGAACACTATGCACATTGGAATGTAAACTACAGTCATCGGTATACGTTTACTGTGTACGGTCAGTGTTCATGCACCAGTGGTAGTCTTTTAGTGAGTCTGATGCCTTCTTTCTTTTTTTCTTTCCCTTGTTTGGTAGACGTGTCCCCAGTCACCTATCAAGAACCACAGTATTGGTGTACCATTGCTTACTATGAGCTCAACTCAAGGGTAGGTGAAATCTTCCACGCACAGAGCCACAGCATCGTCATCGACGGCTTCACTGACCCGTCAAACAACAGCAACCGCTTCTGCCTTGGGCTTCTGTCAAATGTCAACCGCAACTCCACAATTGAGAACACACGGCGGCACATTGGAAAAGGTGAGGCATTGACTGAGTACGGAAGAATACATATTTAGCTGTGATAAGTCTGCGTTTATGCTATCCTGTTGGGTTAGCTTTCTCTGGCTGGTCTTAACCATAACCTTTTACATCTAGTCCTCTAGAATAAGTACTTTTGCTGAAAGCTGACATGAAATCAGCTGAAATGTTCAACAATATCTTCTTACTCAGGACCTATCGAGGCTTAGTCTAATGCCTCTGCCGTGTGTTTTATGCTGCTTAATGACACGCTGGTGGCAATATCTTCTCATTGCAGGTGTTCATCTGTACTACGTTGGAGGTGAAGTCTATGCTGAATGCCTCAGTGACAGTGCCATCTTTGTACAGAGTAGGAACTGCAACCACTCACACCAGTTCCATCCAACCACTGTTTGCAAAATACCATCGGGCTGCAGCCTGAAGATCTTTAACAACAGAGTAAGTATGTGCATGTCTTCTTTTGTTTATGATGAAGTTGAGCCTCATTTTAAGGGAGCTATTGCTGCTAAAGGATTCACCTTGCCAGTCTTGTTTCTGTATGCAGTATTACGTCTGTGCACTCAGAATTACCGTACTTGCACGTAAATAGTGTGACCGCGAATATAACGCGAGGGGGGTACTTTCGGTCTCAACGAAAAAAAAAAGTATATTAGGATTATAGCGCGAAGTGATGCAACTGTAAACAGCAATCAAAAGGCAGTCACCCACAAAGCTTTATTGACCTTCGCAGCTGTCGGAAAATGCCCGATTACTCTTCCTCGCTGCTCGAGTCCTTGTCGCTGTCGGCAAAAAAATGCGTTGTCGTCCGTGCCGTCCATACTGTTCGAGAGGCAGCACTTCAGGAATGCTCGCGACACTATTGCTGACGGCAAAGCCTCCCAGGCATTGTTTATACACCGTGCCACCTCGCTCACTGATGCTCGCTTCATGTGACCAGATGGCGTCAGTGGGCGATTGCTAGCCTCCAGCCACTGCTCGTATTCTCGTCGTACGAGGTCCTTGAAGGGCTTATTGATGCAGACATCCAGTGGCTGGAGCTGCGACGTCATTCCTCCGGGAATGACAACAAGGTCAGTGTTGGACTTGGCGAGCGCTTCCTTGACCTCATCATTTAAGTGGCCTTTAAAGGCGTCTAACACGAGCATAGCTTAAATGTTGAGGAGCGCACCGGGACGTCTTCCCCACCCAACACGGATCCACTCCTTCATCATGCTGCTGTCCATCCAGCCCTTGTCGTTGCACCTGATGAGCATTCGGGGCGGGAATGTCTCATTTTTAGGGAGCGTCTTTCTTTTAAATATAAGAAAAGGGGGCAGCTTATGCCCGTCCGCCGTGCACGCCAACATCACCGTGACCCTGGTCTTCTCATTACCCGTTGTGCGAACACGTACCTCCTTGGTGCCGAGTTCGTCAATCACGTAGCCTGCCAGAATGTCCAAAAAGATCGGAGTCTCGTCCACATTTCCGATCTGGCCTTCGGGGTACTGCCTTTCTCTTCTCATCTTCATCACATAGTGCTTGAACTCGATGAGCTTCTCGTCGTACTCGGCCGGGAGCTTCTGGCAAATCGAAGTTCTTCGGCGAAGCGAGAATCCAGCGCAACACATAAACTTCTGCACCCACGAGCGACTGGCCTTAAAGCTGTCACGAGGCACGCCGGCCTCACATGCAAACTCCCTTGCCTTTATCTGAACGAGTTTGGCGTTAACAGGGAGAAACTGGCCGCGACGTTGGCAGACGAATTCTGCCAGGTTCTCCTCTAGTTTCGGGAAACGGCCCGTCTTGGGCCCACGGAACGCCTTACGAGTCGGTGCAGCTTGAAAAATGCAGTCACGGCGCTTCCTCCAGCCTCGAACGGTTGACTCGGTCAGTCCGAGATGACGTGCCGCACTTGAATTTCCCCTCTCTTCGGCCAGCAAGATCGCCCATTTTTTAAACGTGGCGGTATATTAATTACGCCTGTTCATTTTGACAGTCAATGCTGAAGCAAGCACGAACACAGCACAACGCGGAGCGACAGAGCCTGACCGAGTGACTAGCGAAGCCTATTCAGCAATGGTTGTTACCCACGTTACGTCACAGTAGCCCCCATGGTGCTAGCAGCGCTAGCGGCACGTTGCGATGGACGCAGCATATCCTAGTGGCGCGTGTGTCGACTGCGACACGTACGAGCTGTTCCGTATTGGCGGTCAGTGGGGCTCCGAGATGCCCGGCAGGCGTCGGCGCCATGGTGCCTTCCCATGCCCGTTCACTGGAAGCGCAAGTCGGAATAAAATGTGCTACATGGTGCGACGAACCCGCCAAGTTCAAGGAATGTGCGACGCGTGTTTCAAGGATGAAGGTTTTTTAAAGGGGGAAAAAAAAAAGGATTAGAAGTTCGCGCTATATTTGTGTGACGAACCCGAATATAATGCGAGGCGCCTTTCTAACTCGCAAATTAATTGAAAAAAAATTCGTGTTGTATTCATGCAAATACGGTAATTGTTTGTAAGACAGCACTAGCAATGCATTCCTTAAATTTGTATGCCTCTGTGTGTCTTGAACTGCAACTGAAAAGAACTGTGGAAAAGGAATAAAGGCAAAGCAAAAATTTATTTTGTTGGTGGTATACCATGCATCTCATTACATGCATATAGTTACTACAACCTAAGGAAGCTAACAGACAATGGTGCCAAGGAGGGAAGTTAAAGGGACACTAAATTCAGATGACAAGTTATGTTTATTTGAAAGGTCAGTGCTTGAGGACGTCTAAAACGTGAATATTACCTGCAACAGAGCTTTAGTAATTGAAAAATTAAGCTGAGTACACAACGCAATTTGCGCGGCGATGAGCGGGGGTTTCGGTTACTACTATAAGTGATGACATCGCTTGCCATTTAGAATATTTCCAAGAGTATGAACCTACATGCATCAAAAAAGTATATTCTACTGCATTATAAGATGGAATAAAATGTTAGTTTTAGTTATTTATTTCTTTTTGATTCATAGAAAACAAGGTAAAAAAAAAAAGAAAGGTTCTTCCGATTACCCTTGAGAACGACGTGAATACAAACTGTTTCAGTTTCTTAATAAACAATTGTAACGGGCTAGTTGGTATAGATCCATCTTCGTAAGAAGCACAAAAACTACACACAGGGATAGCTAGAAAGAAAGACACAACACAAGCGCTTGTTAGACGGTGCATTGACACAATCAATATCATCCCGTTTCATTTCTGCAGCTTCAACTATCAATCTCGTTAACATATCCCTGTTGCGATACAAAATGCAAGTGTTATCAAAGTATGGCACACAGCCACAATCCTTGCAGTGGATAGCCAGGTGTCCATCCACGCCTTTCTGCACCTTATTATCATGTTCTTTTACTCGCTCATTGATACATCTTTCAGTTTGTCCAACGTATGCGCGACCACACGACATGGGTATCCTATACACAACAGTCTGTGCGCACTGAACATAGTCATTGTGATGGTTAATTTTACAACACTTTTTTTCTTTCTGAACAGGGCAAGTTTCACGACACAGTTTAGACAGCTTCTCTGATGCAGACATAACCACTCTTATGCGCTACGCCGTGGATATAAGGAATAACAGCACACTTTTGCTGTTGCAGGGATAAGTCATCACGTGGTCGATTCTGATTCTTTAGGTCCCGATAGAGCGATTCGGCGACAGCCGCAACGAGTCTAAGCGCTTGTGTTGTGTCTTTCTTTCTAGCTGTTCCTGTGTGTAGTTTTTGCGCTTCTTACGAAGATGTTTCAGTTTCACCCGGCTCCACGCAAATGTTTCTCCGTTCAGCATATGCAAGTCATAGTTTCGTTATCACGCACTATTGCGCGGCCCTTGCTCACTGACGGGACAGGCTCTAATTGCAAGTTAGCGAAAATGTTGTGTCTTTGTCATGTTGTCAGACGCTCGAATGGCCCACGCCGCTTGCAACACCTAGGAGATGCAGCAATGGACACAAGCAATCGAACGCTGAGCATCCCGAGCCATTGTCTCGTCTGGTTCATCAGCCATATCCATCTCGACGACCTTGGCTGTGCTACAGGTTCTAGTTCACTACAGTTAAGGGGGGACGTGACGTTGGAAACCAACTTTCTTATTTCTTTATGGATTTTGATGAAATTTGGTAGACTTATTAGCAATGATTCTGTGATACTACTGTATAAATTTCATGAGCTTATCTTTAAAGCTTTCTGATTTACAACAATGTCCTCCTTCTGACCTTGTTCCGAGCCTCAATCGCTTAAAAAATGTGATAGAAAGCTTTTTCAAAGTGCTGTGAGCTCTATGATGAATGGTCGAGGGCGTGACATTCTTAGATTTTTTTATTTGCAACACAATTTTTTTTAGTTGTAGTTTTTTACAAGGTGACTGCACCACAAGAGCTCAGGCTGTGAGCAATTAGTCGTATTGTTAAATGTTGTGAAGGAAAACTGGAAAAGCAAGAATGTTACGCCCTGGGCAATTCTTCTAGGAATATAGGAAAAAAAACGGAACTGAAATAGACCTAGTAGTCATGAAGAAATCAGCGGAACAAGCAAGGCAACGAGCAAGAAAAGTCGTTTTGAGAAAACGGCTTTCAAAGTTGTACCTTGGATTTTTATTACAAAAGGGCACTGAATACGCAGTGTTTTGTGTCCTTTTTGGTGCATGGCTTCTTGAATGTCCTTTCTTTAGTTTGGTATGCCTTGCTGGCCTCTTTTTTCCTAAAAGACACCTTTCTTTGCTGCTCTGGGAAAGGCATGTTGTCCAGGCTACAGTCAATGTTGCACAATACTCAGCATAAGCATGGTGGGCTCAATGACTGTACTTGAAATACTGCCTCATGGACAGATCTGCATGCCAGAAAGGCATTGGTACCAGGGTACACAAATACTGTCAGCAACTGTCTCACTGGAAGGTCTGGACTGAGCCTTCAGACTTTTCTGATATGTTTTATGGTGCAACCCTCAATGTGAGATGTTGATTGTTGACCATTGTAATTAGTCAGAGCTCCTAGCCCCTTTTCAATACTTTTGAGAGCCTGCACAGCTCTCCTAATGCACAGAAAATCTTACGATATTCATTTCGCGGCAATTACTACCACTAGAGTTACTGTATATGTTCCTCTACATATACAGTTACTCTAACCACCCCTTCACGAGAGCGCTGCCAGGCGCGCGTACACGTCAGTATCATTTGCGATGCTGACCCATATCTAGTTCTCACGCAATTAAAAGTTATTAGGAGCACTGCTGACTCCTACAACGCCGAGAAACGGGTTCTAGGCCGTGGTTTTAACGATCGGAAACTCGTTCGCTTTTTTGCGTACCGGCGCCTGTCATTCCGTTTTCAGCACGGTCGCAGACACCCAACTTACTTGCACGTACGCGGCGACCTCACGGAATGCGTTTGGTGATACAAAATGCGCCTCTAGGGGCGCCTGAAGGGTATCGTCCATACTTGCGGACGGCGTGGCAACGTGACGAGATTCGGGCACATCCGTGGCGCGATCGCTACATGCAGTCGGCAACGTCGGACGCCGCGCGACATGGGCAACGGTGCCACTGCCGCTCGCACATGATGCTTCGCCCGCGGATGAAATGCCGCAAAGCGACCCGTCAAAGTAGACAAAAGCAAGCATACCGGCCGCGCGCGAGTGATCGGGAGCGGCCGCACCATCGGCACTTGCACGCGCTACTTCCGAAACTACGCTCCGCGCGCACCGACAGCGAGCCGAAAAGTCTAAACGCGCCCATCACAACAAAAATCCGCCGCTGAAACTACGTTCCGCAAATACCGACGATAATGGCGCGCTGAGATGTCAAGAGGCGCACAAAGCACTCGCGGAGTCCGCTGCCGAAACTACGCTCCGTACGCGCTGACGAACATGGCGACGCGATCGTCAAACGCGCGGCGCCACGAGCCGCGAGCGATAAGATATCAGCTTTGGAATCAGCTTCTGTTCTGTCTACACACCGCCCGATCGCCGACACTGCAAATACTATCGGGGAAGGCACGCACAGACGAACATACAGCGCAGAGAGGCACGGCGGCGCGGTAGCAGACGACGCGAACCGCCAAGGAGACCAATGGCGAGGCTCCGATTCGCCACGTGATGGGCACGGCCAATTGGAGGCCTCGGCACGGCCTTGAATCTTTTGCTTTTTGTGCGCTTGCTTCTGTATGGAGGAGCTGGCTGAAGTGGCAGATTTGAAGACGAAGAATCACGCTTTCCAACGAGGGCAAAATGGCGGCGCTCGGTTGCGCCGTTGCGGAGATATTGGGGCTTGAAAACTGCCGTTTTTTCACGATTTCTATCGAGTTTTTTCGCCACGTTGGCCTCTATTAACATTTTTTTTAGCACTTCTACGCGGTTTTCAGCGTTCATATTTCGGAATCGGATAGAAAAGGACTTGTAGAAACTGAATATGTGGTTTTCAAAAAATCGATTTTTTGGTCATTTTTCGCGATACGAAGGCCGCGTCCCCCCTTAAACCTGCTTATAACGAACCTCCATATAACAAATTCCTGGATATAACGAAGTTTTTCTATTCCCCACCGTTACTCCATAGAAGTACATGTACTTGAAACCTCTACATAACGAAGTGGCAGCGGGAGAACCCCTCGAAATAACGAATTTTCTCCCCCGACAGCCTGAGATTTTGCCCCAAATTTTGTCACTTTTGCGCGAGCAACAACCGGAAGCACCTCCTCCGCCGCAACAAAATGCGAAGCGGCGGTGTCGCGCTTGGCGCGCTCAAAGACACGGCGACTGCGAGGCGAGAGCGAGTGCACGTGTGCGTGCGTGCAAGCATGCGTGAGGAAGGCCTGCATCCCTTGACCCGGCGATCATCCCGCCGCGGGCGTGTCCTTTGCCCCTCCTCACTTCAAACCTGCTCCCGCCGCTTTCTGCAGCTGGCCTAGCCTGCCAAGCCGCCACCCTCCTTTTCCAGTTGATGTTACTGAGTCGCGCCGGTTTAAGAGAGAAAGAAAAAAAAACGAGCTTTTTTTTTTTTTTTTCAACCTGCTAGCAGCGCGACTCTTTGGTTGCTGCGCAAGTCTGCACTTCGCTAACCTGACAGTAGGTGAGAGCGCTTGTTAGGCCCAGCTCGCGGAGTCACGGGCGGCGCGCCTCAAGGGAAGTTTGCCCTTGACAACACAGGGATCGGGTGCACAGGAAATCGCGGGGTGATTCAAGGGCAGCGCGCGTGAAATGGTAAAAAAAAAAGAACTGGAGACAAACAGCGGTAAACTGGAGGACACGGGCGCGCCGTGGGTCAGTAGTGTTCGCGGCTGTCAAACGGCCGTAGTAGCATTCTCCGTTGCCTTAGAAATCCTATCCTCAGAGGGTGCGCATTCAACGCGTTGCTGCCGCGGCCTTTTTCTTATTCCCTCCGCTCATTGTTAATTCGTTCCGCGCTCCTTCCTCCTCCACGGTGATTCGCTGCGCATTTTTCGGGCGGCGCACTTCCTTTGTGAAGCCTGCTCCCTACCTCGATTGTCCGCGATTTCCGGGCAGCCGCATTATAAGCGGTCCTTCATATCGAGAAGGGGGGGTGGGGGGTTAGGGGGGCTGCACATTAAGCGGTATGCGGGGGGGTTAGAAAAGACCAGGGGTGGGGGGGGGGGGGTTAGAAAAAAACGCGTTATTGCCGGTCCTGTATGATAAGCGGTCACATAAGTGTTCTCAGCTGTAAATGTTTTCTCGCCCAAAATAATTGTTTTGGGTCAGCTCTGCCGTCTGTAACCGTTTTGCTTACTTAAGCGTTTATTTTTCGAATTTTCGTGCCGAACCTGCATATAACGAAAGCCTCTATAACGAAGTTTTACGGGAATTTCTCAATTTCGTTATATCCAGGTTTAACTGTATAACTTCAGTCATCAAATGGCACTGTCTTGGCTAGAATTGTGACCACAACTTCAAACACACACACACATGCACACACCTTTAGGGCGATTGCCTGTAGGGCAATCGCCCTAAAGGAGCACCGGATGCAGAAGCACCGGATGTGACATCGCAGTTCATTTGGTACGGCAAGGCAGGTGGGCCGTTTGAATGTGGCTAACATTGACCAAGCTATAAATATGCGATTTTCATTCAAACTAAGCAGTTTTGTCACAAAAGATGAACACCACAATGATTGCACACTGTTATTTCAACACTTCATATGATTTACTATTTACCTTTAGTGTCCCCTTAAATTCATTTCCATTGATGCCATATTTACCACTCTACAATTAAAAAACTATGATCAATGTCTCTTTCCTGGTTTCATTAGGTTGAGTCTAACAAAGAACTAAACACTTATCCATTCTCCTTTTTTATTCTGCCATACTTGCACAATACTAGGTCAACCTTCTGTCGCAATACAAAAAACCCAATCTCGAGGTTGACCTACAGTCACAGAGAAATGTGTACCACCAGTAGTGGCAAGACAATGAAAAATCAGGGACACTACGACACGATTATAACTTGTGGGGATCGCCGCCAGAGGGACGCTGAGAGGGGACGATGACGATGTGAAGGCGCAGTTGCGTGGCGCACGCTGGTGCTAGCCCAGGCCAGGACTAGATGTGCTGCTGGGCACGGCACCCTTGTACTGGTAGACTGGGACTGACTGCGGGCCGAGACACTGCCATCTTTCCCACAAACTTTATGCTTCCTTTCTGGTTCTACCCATCGCATATGGTTATTCCCTGTGCTGGTTCAGAAGCCTTTCTCTCTTTGTCAACCCTTAAAGGACCCCTAAACAACCCCGAGGTGTAAAATTTGTTTTAAAGATATAACTGCGCTCCTGTGCGATGTGAACATGCTCCCGCAAGAATTTTGCGAATAGGTGCAATAATAAAGAAGTTACACGGGTTTAAGTGACCGCTTGCGTCGGTTTCATTTTCTCGGTCGGCCTCCCCACCCTTTTCTGCTGAGGAGAGGGTAGGGGCAGCGCGCCGTCGAGACTCCACTCACTTTTGACACGTGACCTGACGTGATCATTTGACGTCATTGACGCTTGCGCTGCAGAACCGGTTGCTCCCGTTCTATAAACGTTGGGTTGCTCCTGCGCTCACGTTGGTGGGATGGCCAGGGGATCTGACAATAGACGTTTCGACCAATCAATGAGATACAACTACGCAAAGTTGTTCGCGGTAGAACGTGACGACACCTAGGATGCGAGCGCGACTGGTCAGTCGCCGGAAAGAAGCGTGGGAATTGTTTTTTTGAAATACGGCGTCTGTGTGGCGCGCAGCACTGTCATATTCGCAGAATGAGATCGCCGCAACCTTCTCTATGATTGAGTTAGCTTGTTTGGGCGGCTTTGAAAAAAAAGTAGGAGCCTGTTTAGTGGCCCTTTAACTCTTACGTGCACCATAGAGTTCATATATGGTACGCACGGCTCTTCTGCGAGTGCCCATCGTTGGAAGAGCACAGTTCCAATCAGTAGCAGCACCCCTGATGACAAATGCCAGCAGTTTGTTTCAAACGTTTCAACTGTATGAATAGGCCACAAAATAGCCCATTTTACTGTTGCCTTCGACATGATTTTTTTCAACTGCTGTGTGCTACCACCGTGCCTGGTTGTTGTGCTTCAACTTCATGGCAGCTCCAAGCACAAGAGGACTGAAGCATCACACTCACCGGCATCTTCACCATCACTGTCAGACTCGGTATCCTTTGCCTCGTCGACCAGTCCTTCAATGGATCGCAGCCCACAGGTCACGATGTTGTCGTCCGCGGTGATGAAGACTCATGCCGAAGCTTGAGTTTCGAGGTTCTCCCAACCCTCGATGTGCATATCGCCGTCAGGCTCTTGGTTTTCTTCTGTCGGAACCGCATCCAATTCCGAAAAAAATCCACACTTGCGAAAACAGTTCGCGATCGTGTCCTAGGTCACATTATTCCAGAACATGGCCAAGAAATGTAACGCGTCAAGCAGGCTAATCCAGAAGTTTTCATCCTTGCGCTCATTTTCGCCAGAAGCCTCCGCGCAAGCAATCCCTCGAAACTGTGCTTCACCTTTCGTATTATTCCCGCATCCAGCAGCTGCAGACGGCTCGTGGTGTTTGCGGGCAGGAACCTTACACTGACATTGCTGAAGTTGCAGTCTTTGGGATGGACCGAACACTGGTAGACGAAAAGTAAAATTTTTCTGTTTTTCGCTGCCATTTTCCGGTCCAAAGTTGTAAGGAACTCGCAGAAAAAATCGGCAGTCATCCATGCTTTTATGTTTACCTTGTACAAGCAAGGCAAACGTCCTGCCAATCGGAAGCACCTTGGTTGTTTTGATTTTCCTGTGACGGTAAGCTTAATTTTTTCAGAGCTGTCGGCATTTGCACAAAATAGCACGGTGACACTTTCTTTACTTTTCTGGCCACCCTGGCAAGCCTGGCCTTTCACAAACAAGCTTCTCTCCGGCTGCAGGTTGAAAAAGAGTGCGGTGCCTCGTCAGCATTAAACACGTCACGCGGTGCGTAGTCCGAAATCAGCGCCGGCAGCATGTTTGGTCAGTCGCTGACCTGATACTCGTCTACTTTCTTTGCTTCACCGCTGACAACTTTGTAAACTATTCTGTGCCTTTCTTCAAAACGGTGCACCCATCCGCTGGAATCTTGGAAATCGTCGATACCAGGGGAAAGCGCAATGTTGTTCACCTTTTCGCATAGCACCTTGCCATCCACATCGACACCAGCTTCTGTCACTTCGCGAAACCACGTCAGCAGGACCTCTTCTTGCTTCATGTGTGTAGCCGTCTTTGCTTGCTTGACATTAGCGCCGGATTGCTGGGCATTCCTCAAGACGTCTTGCTGCAGAGCGTTGAATGCGCTATGCCTAACTCTTTTGCCAAGTCTGTGCGTTTTTTCTTGGGGTTTTCATCGACCTTCCTCAGAATTTCAATTTTCTCCTTAAAAAGAAAGGGCCTTCTGCTTCCGAGACATGTCAACGAACGGTTCGGTCTTCCAGTACGTGCAGCAACTCTCAAACGTTACGCACACGGCAGTTGCAGCAGCAAAACGGGCATCTTTATGCGCACCCGTACCAGAGAACACCAGCCTGCACTGCCTGCACCAAGTGAAAACGCGCGGTGCATGCGACGTAGGAGTACAAAAAATGTGGTTGATCCGTCTATCATGAGAATCGGTATAACACGAAAGTGGAACCTGTCTTCACGAAGTTGTGGAATGCATAAGCGGCAATCTGGCGAATCGAGGGGCGGGAGATGGCTTGGGTGCTGTGAACATGTAAACACGTTACGTGTAGACATCAGCGGCACCTCGACACGGCACAGGGATCCTCGACAGTTGCACACGAGGGAAAGTCCTTGAATAACTCCCATTGCTCCAGAAACACTGAATTGTACGTGCCAGAGCTCTGCGCAAACATGCCATAAACAATGAGCATCTGCTGACACCTTGCAAGCGAAACAGAAGTGATTGTCAGCGAATTGTCTTGCGAAAACGCGACTCACTGCGACAAAATGCCACTGATTTGCTTGTTGACGGCTGTCCTTGCGTTCGTGGAGCAGCGCGCCTCGCAACTCAACACACCTGGCCATACAGGACATATTTTGTAGTGGTCGCGTTCCTACTTTGCCCAAGGAACGCACTGTCGCGACTCCTCGACACTGCCACGCTGCTAACTTCCGCGGTGGTCGAGGCGTGAAGACTACTGAAGTGCTGACTACCGGTGCGAATTTGCACGACAGTTTGGTTTGCTCTATCTATCGTTCCTAGATGGCAGTACCACTGCAGCGAACCTAAGCGATCCGAGGGGCCAGTTTTAGGGAGGCGATGTTCACTTAAGAGTAATTTTGCTTGTTAAGCACCGTAGTTCACTATACTAAACACCTTTTCTTTAACTGGACGGCAGTTAGATGCAACTCGTAAAGCGCTAGTGTGATCAGATAAGGCCCATCTGTTCCCTATATGAGCAATATTGCGGTGGTGTATCGGTGGAGCTTCCCGCTCCTTTCGTCAAATCCCGGGTGAATGTGGGTTCGAGTCCACCTGGGTGGAACTTTTTCATTGTGAGTGTGAATTCATTTTTTCAGAGATCCACATCCATTACGGAAATACATCACTGATTTCTTGGTGGACCCCGGCATAAAACAGTTGTGTGTTAAAAAAAAAAGACAAAAAAAAGAAACACTGCAATATGCCAATGAGCTGCCAGGAAAGGGCTGACGTACCAAACTTGTCAGGCACGTGACCTGGCCTGGAAACAAGAAATATTGAATGGGAGGCTCCGCATTCCTTGTCGCGACTGTCCTCCTCGCACACTTATTTCCCGAACTAGCGTGACGGAGAGGTTTCCTCTTTCTCGTCAGTGGGGTGCAGCATGGCTGTGGATGGGTTTGCTGCTCACGGGGAGGAGAGATTTCGCCGCTTCTTTGCACTGCTAGGGCAAAGAGGTGAAGGCAAGCGGGGTGTAAAAAAACTGCCCGCAGCCGTTGTGGCCACTCTCCCACTTTGTGTCAGCCGCTCGCATGATGCGGTCATTTCGTGCGTTCGTATCATCCGCAATGGCTGGGGAAACTGTTCGTATAGCACCAAATGACGGCGCATTCTATACAACGTAGTCTGTCCAAAACAACATTAATATTCATATCATTGTGAAATTCGCATAAACCATAATCGCATCATTGAGCTTCTACTGTAGCTCCCCAAATCATATTACAGCTATCTGAACTTATTTTGTGAACTAGGAATCTTCAGTGACATCATTGTGATGTCATCACGTATGACTTCATGGTGATGTCGTCTTCTCACAATGTGGTTTGGTTAGCCAATTACATCACCTGTTGCTTAGCAGGGAATGTGACCGCCGGTGTGGGAGCTGGCTATGGTGGCATGTAGTTAGAATGATCTGTAGTATATCATCTGATTTGTGAGCAAATTATCGAGCTCTTCAGTACATGGAGTTCTGTGAAGCTCAGCTGGGCCACGCCACTTAGCTGAAATTATAGAAAATCTTAAATTAATGTGGCATGAATCAAAGTTCATTGCATCAAGGCACTCAGGTATGGAAACTTCCAGGCAGCCTTGCCACTCATCATTCATATTCTAAATTTAAGTGAAGCACATGGTCAATCATGATGATTCACTGAAATGAATGTTGGTGTGCTGAGAACTTCTAAGGCTTTACAGCTGGCTACATGGTCTTGTTCTGAAGCAGAAAAGTGCGTTCATACTGATATTATTAAACTTGTACACTAATAATTAATCCAGAGCCCCGTATTCCTTGCTCTAGTTGTTGCTGTTGTAATGTTGAATTGCACAAATCCAATTAGGCAAAGGGTTTGACAGTGTCATGACAATTGCCTTTTTTTTTTTCCTCTCTTTCTGCACAGGAGTTTGCTGAATTGCTGACCATGGCCGTCAACAATGGTTTTGAAGCCGTATACGAGCTGACCAAAATGTGCATTATCCGCATGAGCTTTGTCAAGGGCTGGGGTGCTGAGTACCACCGCCAGGATGTGACCTCGACGCCGTGCTGGATTGAAGTGCACCTCTCTGGGCCCTTGCAATGGCTTGACAAGGTGCTCACGCAAATGGGCTCACCGCACAATCCCATCTCGTCAGTTTCGTGACAAGACCCCTTGTTTGTTTTTTCTACCGGCAGTACTCCCCCTCGTCACTTGTTCCCCTGCCATTCACAGATCCCCTCCTTCCCGCGTTATTTTACAAGCAGTCTCGACTACTACACATCTCCTACGAGTGACAAGATGGCCTTCTCTTGTTTCCTCTGGCATGCTTGGTGTGTGTGTGTGTGTGTGTTTTTTTTTTTTTAGTCGGCTGCACAGCATGCTAGCTGGAAACTACGTCATCCTGGTGGGCTCTGCTCCGACTCGGTGCCATCATCCCTGGATGCTAGCGTGAGCACAAAGCAAGATACCTGTCTGTGTGTCTGTGGTTACCTCAGCTTCACCGTGACCCCCCCCCCCCCCCTCTTTTTTTTTTTTTTGCCAGCTTCCATTACGTGTTAGATGAACACATGGCACTCAGCATACGCAAGCCGAGCGACAGGCGCAGTTTGCGGGGGTTTCACCACTGCGCGGGGACTCGTGTCACATCCTCTACTGATCGAGTGCATGCATGTATCGCGTGCATTTTTCTCTTATGCATGCAAGCTTAGTATGTTGCCTCCTGGGTGGCAGTATCAGCACACACAGCGGTACATATGTAAAGGCGTGAAAGTGGGGTAGTTTGAAGGATGTCCCATCATTCCTGCGCTAATGGTTAAACATTGGATCACAGGTGCAAGTACAAAGATGCGGGAGAAGACATGTGAAGCATAGCAACATTTATTTTAGGAACAGCAAGAGCAAGGGGGGTGCATAATTGGGATCTCTGTTCCTCTCATCTTGTATAAACGCTTGCAAACTCAAAGGCTGGCAAACCAATTGCAGCCTGTTGTTGCCATTAGCGCAGGAAAGATTGGTGGCCCCGGAGCATTCTCTCTTTTGACCTATTTGAAGCAGGAAAAGGCAAAGTCAAGAGGTGAACTGATTGTGTCCTGTGGAAGATTGAGTGAATTGCTTGTAGAAGGTGGGTTAAACTTGTTCATTTTGACATGTTGAGAGGCTGCTGCACAAATGTTATTTTTTTTTCTTGTGAAACACTCGAAAAGCTCTGGAAGGTAGGATTGGGTGATTGGGAACTTTTATGTGCTAAGGGTCATGCACGAGGTGTACGATGCAGTTCTGCATGCTGTCCCACTGCGATGCCGTGCAGCTGGTACCAACAGCCACACCTGACAAGTTTCAGGCATCATTGATAAGTCGGGAGTAGCCGTGCCTCCAAGAATCCCTTGTGTCGTATCGAATTCTGTGCTGAACCATGCGTCTCTTGCATTATGTGGTTGTTAATGATCCCCCTTCCTCCATTGTGTGAAGAGTCTGCACAAGATACAAGGAACACAAGGATAGAATTACGTACGACCGTTTGCATATGTAATAGTGTAAAGGTGCTAGGAATTCTGCACTCTCCTCCGTCACAGCATTATTGCATTTGTTGCACCAGCCCTTTTTTTATTGTCGACTTTTGACAGATGTTGTTTGTAATTATGTGAGTGGTGTATTTTAAAAATATGCATGGAAATTGTGCACAAGAAACTAAGTGCAAGTCGCACATCTCTCGCACACTTTTCGTATTCCTTTTTCCCATGCTTCCCTTGCCCCCCCCTTTTTTTTTTCTGTCTTTTTCTTTTCCTTTTTCATGGTTAAGCAAGTGCATCCTGCTGCTAGCCACATGTTGTCACCATGGGCTTTCCTTAGTCTTCGTATACAGTTTTCATTCATCTGTTTCAGTTTGATGTTACCTACTTGCCACAGCAATTTGCATTGTGAACATTTGGCACACAATATTAGTATGCCATGTTTATTGGTGGCCTCTCAGAGGCCAACTGCTTGAGTAAGCAAAATTGGATTCTTAGTTACTTTGCAGGCACAAAGACCTGAGCAGTGCCCATTAATGATTTGTGGGTGCTTTGTCGACGTAACCTTTATGACTACATCCTTTCCTATGCTGCAAGATTTTTTTTTTTTAGCTGCCTGTTTGTATGTTTCCATTCATCTGTGCTGGTGCTTTAGGAAGTTGCTGCATCTGCTAATGACTTTTGTTGACTCTCTTTGAGTGCACGTTCAAGAGTGCAAAAAGAAGGAAAATGAAAAAGCAAGAAAGTCTCCATTATGCAGGTTACTTTGTTTTGTCATGTCGGCATTTCTTATTGTTGCTAAAAATATTTGCAACTTCAAAAGTAACATTAATGTGTCGGCCTGCTCCGAAGCCATTTTTAAGGACACCTGATAGTGAGAGCCTGCACTCCAAAATAAGTAATTGTTTCATATCACTTTCAGTTTTACCAGACTGGACAGTCGCAAAAGAAATTTGTGTGCCATGCAAACTTGTTTCTGTTAGAGCCATTATAATGAAATGTGTAGGGAAAAAAAATAGAAATAGTAATTTGTTTGTTTAACAGTGATGTTCTATTCAGTTAGTTCTACATTAAGCTGTCTTGGGCTATATTGCTTTGTTTCAGTGAGTGCATCATGGTGAACTACAAAATTTATAAATACAGAAATGCTTTTGCTGCTGCAGAATTTTTCTCTTTCATGGCTGTTGAGGGATTAGGCACCATATACAGGCAGTGCCCTGTAGTGCAGACTTCCTCTTGACTACAAATCTTCCAAATGTCCGGGGAGTTTTTTACTGCCCTTGAGGGTTAGCATGCCTCTGCTGTATTCAAGATAGCTCTAAGGCCTAGCATTGGCCTGATAATGATCTGAAGGACTTGAGCTAGTGGTGCAATGCATTTGTACCAAACCACCGAATGCGCTTCAGGGTCCCTCTAATACCCCATTTTGGACCTGCAGTTATGGCTGAAAGCCTGAAAAATAGGACGGTGAAGGGCTTTGGCATCAAAAATATCGGATGACTTTGTGCAATGGCTGTATGTGGTGTGTGGAGGCTTTGGAATTATCAAGCGTAGGGGAAGTCACAATGATCTGTAACCTGTGGGTTTACTTTTCACTTTTCCTTGACGTAGCATGCGACATGGCGTCATGTTCTACTGGCTTATTCATTGGCAGAACACTGAAAGTGATAGTGTTCCTAAATGTGATCATCCAAAGAATAGCGCACCTGTTCTGATCACCAGCTTGTTCGTTTTTGACATGTGCACTTGGCAGCGTGTGTTCGAGGGAAAAAAAAAAATCATAGGTGTCTGAGACATTAGAATATTCTAGGGTCAAACAACTGTTTGTCTTGTTCATTGGCGTGTATGAACAGTACAGGATAGTTATTTGGTTATTCCAGTCCTCATGTTGTGAAACTGAAATTAGTTTCTTTTTATTATTTGCAGTTTAGTTGCAGTGCTTTCCCTTTCATTACAGCCGTGCTCTCTTACTGGGAACTGGATTTGTAGCCTGGGGCTGTTTTGTTAGCTGTGGTATAATTCTGTACAGCTGCCACTGGCTTCGTTTGGACTCATGGTAGTCTGAGAAGCGATCCCTGTCCATAATTTTCTCTTTCATACCCAGGTTCAGTGTTGGTGAGATTGGCAAACAATCTTGGTCTTCAGTAAATGTTACCGGTCTTTTTTTTCTCCTGGAAGCATCTGATCTGATTGTCATTTTTTTCCCCAAGTTTCACTGTAACTGCCTGCTTTGGTTGTGCAGGGTCCTTTCAATTCTCTGTTCTGTTCTTCTGCACAAGCCATAAACATCACTGTTACATAATAAAGTTTAGTGTTAAAGTTGATCTGCACACTTTGGCTTTCATTTGTAGTCAGGTTTGGAAGTTGTGTAGGACATTGCAAGGCATCTGCCGGTGAAACAATAATCTACTTTTAACACTATCTAACACTATCTGCTAATAAAGCGTTTGATTGGTAATTGCTTTTCCCCAGTTTACTGCTTATGCAGTTACTATAAGCATGACAAACTTGACCTGATTGGTAGGAATGGCTTTAACTAGTACTACGCACACATTGGTTATATAGTGCCTTCCTTTGGCCATTGCTTTGCATATATTGTGCAGCTTGTTTAAAGTGGTGCATTGAGGCATTACTGGATACCTTTCACGTGTACAAGCCTTTGCTCTGGTCAAGGAACATTTACCGCACAAGGTCTATTCTGTTGGAGCAGATAAAATGGGGCAGCTCAAGTGGACGTGGACTATGTGTGGCTTGTGCATTTTATGGAAGTTGCATTCGGATTGTCCTTGTTCAGTTGTGCAGCCACTTTTTGTTATAAATGTTGGCCAGCTAGCCCATCAATGCACTTCAGCCATAGGAGCACCATTTCATGTCTGCTCTTTCAGCTGCACTTTTGGGTATGTGTCGTCTTGGATGTTTCCGGAGGGTGCCATTACAATTTTCGCCTATTAGGCCTTATATCAATGATAGCAGCTTTCACATTGACATTCTTCTTGCTCACCTGTCTGAGCTGCTTTGAGCAATTGTACTGAGCATTTCAATTTGTGTGTTCTTGGTTCTAGCATTATACAAAGTGAAGGTTAATGCAATAAGTCCTGCTCTTGAGCCTTTCATTACTGTTGTATTATACTGTTTTTGTCAGATTGTGTGCTGCAATATTTTTGAACAAGATCTACGTTTGTTCATTTGCGCAAGAGGAGGAGGTTATGCATGTAATATAGCACATAAGCATTTGCATTTTTTTTTTTCGTTGTGATGTAGCATTTTAACTTTCTTTATCATAGTGTTGATGCTGCTCTCATGTACTTTTTGCACTGTGTAGCAAGTTTGCATTAGTAAGGCAAGTGTTGTTGCATGCTGCTCGTTGTTGCCATATGTGTTAATGTGGTCAGAGGTGTTCTTTCGTGTGTATAGTCATTCACCAACCTGGTGCTAAGCATAGCCAACACATGTAGCACACGTACGCTTCTCATGTGTAGCATACATTTGCACACCAAGGTGAGGCAGATATGGTGCATGGCCTCGCTTTTCTTGAATTTCGTATCATTTGTAAATGTTTCCTAACTTCCAAGCAGCCCTTGTAGTGTGGCCCGTCTCTGCAGTGTTCTGTTTTTCTTCCATGGATGTGATCGAGGGCACAAGACAAGCGCGCCTTCAGTTTGACTTCAAGGTTGTTGAGTGCGCCTACCTGCTCCTTTTTTGCTGTTTATAGCCAATAGAAAGGTGCTATGCAGAAAAAAAAAAAAAAATTATATGCCTGAGCATTGCTTGGACTCTTCCATCCAGCAAGTGGTTTTGCAAAGTGCGGCCTTTGAAATGCCTTCTCTTTTTTAAAAGCTTCGATGAGATTATTGTTGCTACGTGCCTTCAGCGGGGAAAGCTGTTTTTACTAATTCTGTACCGCACACATTTTGTGCCATTTTTTGCGGGCTGCTACTGAAACATGCAGCCACATTCGGTGCTAGCCAACTGTGTGAAGAGCTTGTTCCGATTCACTTTACGTTTGCCGCAAGTTATTTTTTGCAGGAGCGTGTTGTGTTCGTGTCCTGAAGCTTGGCGGCTTTGTACAGTTTGTATTTGAAGCAGTTCAATGCAGAGCAATGTGTGTGTGTGTGTACGTGTGTGTGGTGCCCTTTCTTTCGTATTTGACTGTAGCAAGAAAATAAAAACATTTCTCTGCACATTTTGTCGTGGTGTTGTCATGCTTCGTGGGATACGTGCGGGTGCCTGTGTTGGTTGCCTGTGAATGGCTCAACTGACAGAGGACGCGTTCGACGTGCCGCTCTAAGTGAGCGGAACAGGCCCGGTAAGTACGGGAAAATCCGGTGGGAAAACCTGTATGGAAGCCGTCGGTATGTGAGAAGGGCGAGTACACAGCAGCGCGCCAAACCTCTCTAACCGCGCGCGCGCATGCGCTCTGTGCACGTTTTACGACGGTGAATGTCAGCTGAAATGGCTGAAACGCTATGGCATTGTTGTTAGTGGCTTGTGAGGAAGAGACTCTTCTTTCTACAGCCCATGAGGGAGCACGGCTAAGCGTCTTGGGGATGGGGAAGGGGGGACAGGAAGATGATGGGTATAGGTGAGTACTCGGGGAGAAGCTGCGTTAGAGTGTACTAACTAGCTGCGTCCTGGCTCGGTGGCAGCCGTCGGCAAGTGCAAAGGTGGGGGGCTCCGCCATTGGCTAAGGTTATGGCGCTTCGTGCCAGGGCTGGCAACATTGGGGTGTTTACAAGCGTGACGTCACAAGCTGGCGTTTTCCTGTTGCCCGCACGAGTTGTGATGTGATCGCCGATTGTGGTATGCCGAGCGCGTGTTGCCGGTGTTTCGCGGCACTGGAAGCCTGCGATTTCTTTAGCGCTCCGCTAGTTCAAGCCGGTGCTCCCAAAGAGCCTGCTGTGATCACCCTGCACGTTCAGAACAGGCACTTCCCCCGGTGAGAATGGTTTCAAATCGTTGCGCGTGTCTCAGCCGCCTACTCGGGCTCTGTTCTCTTAAAATCTTGGCGCGCGGTTATGCAATGTTTGACAGGCACTCGTGGAGCTAACTTGAACTTCGTCCGTTCGTGAAAAGGCGGAGGGTTCAAGGCAATTTTGTTCATTTTTAGCGGCCCGCGCTATCTAATCGACGAAGCCGCGCGCTTATCGTCAAATTTTTAGTGATCGCGGGCGTTTTTTTCTTCTTTCAGATCATGAGCTCTCTTCTGGTTGGAGTTCATGTGATTGGGGAAGCTGATATAAATCAATCTAACCAGAAGAGCGATGTTCTGGGCGTGATTAGGTTGTCCGACGTTAACGTGACGCTCAAAGATGTGAGGGAACTTATGGCCCTTGAGCTACCAACATTCCACCGCGACTTTCTGTTCCTAACGCAAGAAAGGTATGCACTTCTCTTACTGGATCGTATGCCTTGTAGTTAAGCGAGAAAAAAAAAAGAAAGAAAAGGTAGTTTCTCGTAACTGCATGAACTGTACACTGTTCTTGCACCGCCAAGAAGCAATTGCCGGCAAACTATTCGCCTGAATTGCGGATGTCTATGAAAAGCTTGCCTTCCTTTAGGATTCCAGTGCTGAAGCATCAAGAAGAGAATATAAACGCCGTCGATGTTTTGAAGGGCACCAGCGCTCTGTTTATTACGAGAAACTTTGGTAAGTACATGCGTTGCTGTTGTGGCACAAGCAAGGCGACCTACGGCCGTGAGAGATGTAACGTATATTCCGCACCTTGCTTTCAGATCGATGGCGAATAGGGATCAGGAAAGCCGGAGGTGCTGTTATTGGCTTTGTCTTTGCTGATCGGAACCTTGGTGTAACAGAACTCCGTTCCGAGATAAATGAACAGGCAAGCTTCGCTTTTGTACCGCTGTTGTTTCTGTGGGGCTATCTTTTTCAGCTGATGCCAGAGTTTCTTTTCTCTTTCCTATCCACGTGTCAACACAGCTTTTCGAAGGGGAGTTCACCTTCTGTGATAGGAATGGCTGGCCCGTGCTCAATAGCCAAGAGCATGCGCTCTTCACTTGGGATGTGATTTGTCAAGGTATCGTTACGATTCAGCTGCCACAGAACAAGGCCACCACACCATTTCATTTGCGGGGGAACAAGGACTGCAGAAAGCGTAAGAAGCATAGGTAAACTTGTCTTTTTATAATGAACATTCTTTCCTTGCAAACCATCTATTTACTTCTGTGTTTATTGACAGTGTTTTTTTTTTTATTGTTGTTGGGTTGCAGTACTGGCTTTGCAATAGAGGAGGTCTCGAAGAAGGAGATCGTCATAAGTTATGCACGTAGCGAAGCTGATGAACACGCAAGGAAGCTCAAAGCACAGCTAGAGGTTTTGGGAGCACAAGTATTTCTGGTATGTCATGAAAGTGCTCATTGTATGTTAGTTCTATTCTAGTTTGCCTTTTATCTGTGTTAAAATTTTGTTCAGAGATCTTACTAAGGGTGCTGCACTACAGGGCTTGGACACCTTCCTGGAGACCTCGTGTACCCTTCAGCCTAAAGAAAAGGAAATTTTGGGGTGTCTTTAACTAAATAAAGGGACCACAAACACAAAATCTATACAGTTCGCCTCATTTTCCTTGCAAAACCAGACACTTTGGTTCTTTCCGAACTTGGTTTCCATATATGAATGAACATAGGCTTCATTTAGTGAAATGTGATGGGTACTGGATAGCTCGATGGATGCACTCATGAAGCGGACACTGAAGAGCAAAACAATTTTTCTCCTATCAGTAAAACGCTCTTTTACAATACCAAGAAATACCACGGAGTACTTAGCCTGCTCAAGGCAGTACCCTTACTGTGCAAAGGTGCTTGTTAAGCAAGATTAATGCACAAAAAGAAAATACAGGTGGCGACGTCCCCTTGAGGTTCCTGCACCAACTTGCTGTGATGTCGTAGATTTTGAAGGTGCCTGCTAGGGCTCACATAATTATTCGTTGGTAAAATTGATTTGCATTGTGTTCGCATGTAGGGGAGACAGTTAAGGCGGCAAGTTTTATTGAATTCCATAGAGCCAATTCGGATAAAATACTAAAAATGGCGTTGAAACCCATGAAGTCGTGCTTGTGCATAGGTTTTGGCATGGATCAGTATCAAACCCACGATGACAAAATCAATGACAATGGAATTCTCAAAGAAAAGTCAGTCAGTATTAACTGATTTTGTTGTTTCACCTAGTGCCCCTTAACAGTAAACGAAAGTAAAACAGTAAATCAGTTTGGAATGGTAAAGTTAACTGAGGGTTCTAGTGTCTATGAATATGGTTGTACGGTGAGTATTATAAAATAAAATAAAGACTGAAGTGGCGAGTGCTAACCTCGCATTGAAACCCCAATGCCAGCATGTTAATGTGACGTCATAGCTTTCAAGGTACCTTTCCGTGTTTTGGCTGCATTGACTCTATAATTATAATGTTTTTGAAACATGCTGTCTAAAGTCTCCAGCTTCGTTAGAAAAACAGAGTAATAGGTTTTTACTGCTAAACAATTATATAGGCCAGGAGGCCTGTCCAAATATGAGACCTCATAGCAATCTGGTGCACGATCTTCGAGACACCCTTCTCTTGGAAAACAATGTGTTTGGTAGTGTGGAACGGTAATTTACTAATAATGTAAAAATTGCTTTTCTTTTCAGTTTTCCTTTATGACGTGTGCTTTGCACAATAGCTTTCTTAACCTTTGTGACATAAGCATAATTTTTAAAAGTCGTAAATAATCCATTAGTAATTACAGTAGAACCCTGCTGATACGTTTTTCACGGGACCGTAGAAAATAAATGTAAGAGCCGGGAAACTTAAGAGCCGAGAAACGGGAAAAATGGAAAAATGTGAGAAGTTGTGATCGGCACACAATTTTATTTCAGAGCTAGCGCTTTCAGTGCACGCATCGGCACACTCTGCTATGATTTCGTCGACAGAGAAAACCTCGGAGGTGACAACAGCATCATCGATGGAAACGTAATCACTGTACGCGATTCCGTCACAAACAGTTTGCACAGCTGTGCCATAATTTTGCTGCCAGAAGCCGGAAACGTAACGGGCGTCGCCCATAGTGCACCTAATACAGTCAAGCCAAGTCAAGCTACGTGAAAAGTCAATATTGCCGTCGGCAGTGGCCGCTTGGAGTGTCGATTCGCAACGTAACATACGGGAATGTTCCCACACTGCGACGTAACAGCGGGGTCCTTAATGCATTGAATCCTATGGGAGCTATGCCGGGACTGGCCCAAAACAACGTAACAGCCAGGAAAACGCAGCAGCCGGGAACGTAACAGCGGGGTTCTACTGTATACTTTCATGATCCTAACTTCAAATTTATTGCACACATTGAGCAATTTGGCTACCGGGGAGCACATTGAGGTTGCTGGGGTAGTGTAGCTAGCTTCGCAGCTGTAGTTTTCTTTTGAAATATTTCGGAGGCCAAGTAGTGGACCCCTGGTCTGAACCATGAGGCTGAGATAATTAAAAGAGTAAGAAAGGGGTCGAGGGCATTCAGCAGGCATTCTTTATAATGGGTAGCAGCTTACCATTGACCCTGAAGAGGAAAGTGTATAATAGCTGCATCTTACCGGTACCTATGAGGCAGAAACTTGGGAGGCTCACTAAAAGGGTTCAACTTACATTGAGGGCGACGCAGCAGTCAGTGATACCGAAAATGATAGGTGTAACGCTAAGGGACAAGAAGAGAGCGAGTTGGGTCAGGGAACAAATGCGTGTTAAAGACATATTAGTGGAAATTAAGAAAAAATGGCATGGGTGTAGATCTATGGGAGAGGCTTTGTCCTGCAGTGGGCATAGATGATGATTTCAAAGGCATGAGCCAGAACATCTACAAGCTGGTAATAATTTGTGATGGGTATGCCACACCATACCACCAAGCTTGTCATCTGTCTGTGCAGCTAGGTAACACTCATGCTCATGAAATTTCTCTGAAAGGACCAAGATGACATAGTACCTGGTGATGACTGGCAGAACAAATTGAATGACGCCATCCAAAACTGTACAATATTTGTTCCCTTGGTGACTGCAAGATATGGGAACACCACATACACCAATAAAGAGGTATGTTGCTGATTTACATTTCTTAATTTTTTCTTTCTGCACAGCTGCAGAATGTTATTTGCTTCATTCAGCTATCTTTTTCACCCATCCATCGGCTAAGCTGATCACATTCGCCAGTCTGCAAGTTTGACAGTGCAACCCACCTCCAACTGTTTCTAACATGATTTCTTTCTTTACTTCAGGTGACAGTGCTTGTAAACGATTGCTTGACTGACTAAACAATGCCACAATGAAAAGATTGCTTTTACTATGTGTGTGTCATTTATTTCTTAACCATTCTGAACGGGTGAAAAATAAAACTTATTTTTGTACTCGCAGCAGGCAGTGCTGCAAAGTAGTTTAGTATGATGTAAATCATGTAATTGATAATCTGTGTACTTTGTATATAAACCAGGTGTCTTCTTTCTTTAAAGGTCTATCCAAATATTTGCATCTGGAATTTGGCATAAATTTCCTTCTTGAGCTAATTTACATGAAGTGGCAGTTGTACGCATGCAGTAAATCAAAGAGAATTTTGTTAATTTGACAAATATCGGAATTTTGCCAGTCAACATTTGAATAATTGGTTTCTTAACAACGCACCATTTTAACACTTGGCATTGAAGCACAAATAACCGAAATTTCCAGAGCCCTCCACTATGGCGTCTCTCATAATCATATCATCGTTCTGGGACGTAAAACCTCCAGAAATTATTATTTATAAATAACTGGGACAGTTATGTACATGTCTCACATTTTCAAAAGACTAATTAAAAGTTGTTGACGCCAAAAAAAGAATATCCTATGTATGCAGCCGAACCTTGATATGGCGAATTGGGATATACCAAATTTTCGGGTATAACAAATAAACAAAAAAATTGCCGCTAGAGTGGTATTACACATATACATTTGTAACAAGTAACCAGATATAACGAAGCTATTTCCGAGTCATACTGAGTTCATTATAAAGGGGTTTGACCATGCCGCTGCTTTACCAACATCAAAAGTAATCACTGTAAAATCTCGTTGATACGATCCTGTTTAATACATTTTTCCTGATAATTCATTTTTTCTTCCCTGCCAACACCCCATTGGCGCATTGTATTTTCATACAGGTGACATGATTCTCGGATTATGCGCTTTATTTTCCGGCTCCCGTGAAGATTGTGCCAATTTCACTGTACATGGAAAACATTCATCATGTCCACAACGTTACAATGCTTATTCTGTAAACCCTTTTCTCACACCATGTCAATATGGATCTCTTCGTTCAGGTGAAGCTTGCTGATTACATTGGCAAATTTGTCATTCCTGTGAACTTCATGAAGTATTGGCCCCCCAACCATCTTGCCATACAGTTTGCCTCTATACAGTACATTGATTGGAGGAAAGCGCATGAGGTGCAGCAAGGTATGCGTCCATTTGCTTGCTTGTGCTTGTTATTCTCTGTAATATAGTACAAACGTCTCACTGAATGCTTTAGTATGGAATGCTTCTTGTGTTTTCAAGAGAGCCAGGGGAAAATAGCATCCTTGGTATGAGGCTGCCATTGCCATGCTGTTTCAGATAGTCCTCGTTGTCTTTATTTGGGAATGTAGCTGGTTGTCGCCAGAATAAGAGAAGCACTTCTGGCAGTCAGCGTAATGTAATGAAGTAAGTAAGAAGGATAGACACAAAATTGAGCTTTCTTTGGCACTTCTGTTTATTTACTTTATATGTATCCTACTGTGGCAGCGCTACCAACCTTTGCTGTTATGCACACTTCTAATCAAGAAGTGTAGTTTGGCCTGTTGGACATTTATGTCTGAAAAGGGAAGTTGTCTATAAGAGCTCTGTGTTAGAGAGCCACTTCACTTATGTGTTGTTATGATAACACACACAGAACCTGCGTTTATCAGTGGAGGTATGTCTGGCTTGGTTGTAGAATTGAGTAATAGATGGGCGGTCACGATTGATGCTCTTTACCGCTGTAGCCTTATCTTAAGGAACTAGTGATACTGGAGAAACTTGGAGGCTAACTAAGAGGGTTCAGCTTAAATTGAGGACGACGCAGCGAGCTATGGAACGGAAAATGGTAGGTGTAACCTTAAGGGACAAGAAGAGAGCCGTGTGGATTAGGGAACAAACGCGTGTTAGGGACATATTAGTAGAAATTAAGAAGAAGAAAGGGGTGTGGGCGGGCCATGTAATGCGAAGACAAGACAATCGTTGGTCATTAAGGGTAACAGAGTGGATTCCTAGAGAAAGCAAGCGTGGCAGGGGGCGGCAGAAAGTTAGGTGGGCAGATGAGATCAGGAAGTTTGCGGGGATAAATTGGGCACAGTTAGCACAGGACAGGGATAATTGGAGATCCATGGGAGAGGCCTTTGCCCTGCAGTGGGCGTAGACAGGCTGATGATGATGATGGTGGTGATGATGATACTGACCCTCTCTCCTGATCTTCTGTCGCTAAGGCTGCTCTCATATTTAGGAAGGCTGCTCTCATATTTAGGCAACTTTGCTTGGATGTCGGAAAAATATGCTTAACTTTCCCAGAATTCTTGATCTTCAGCTGACATTTTGTTTCGTTCAAACACTGTCAGGTTCTCGGGAAAGTGACAATGAAGAAGATGAAGGCATTCGAATTTGGGAGGCCCACTCTGTAGAGCGTGTTGCCAATGATATCTACAGTATATTGAGGCAGTGTAAAGAACAAGTGGCATTCAGTAATGCAATAAATGTGAGTACATTGCTTTCTTCTCTTTTTTTTTAGTTCATGCCTTTCAAAATGTGAGTTTTCGAGAAAAATTTGGTTTGTGCTTTGTTTGCATGTACTTACTCTGAGAGATGGAGTAAATAAAATGTTTTGGCTCCACCTCTAGTGCTATTCAACATGTCCGCTAAAGTGAAGCTATGTACGCTGTGTAGCACCATTGCATGGAATATTGGTGCAATGTAAATTCCAGAGGTGTTTTCAAAGTGCTGTAACATTATAGAAACCAGAGAAGGGGAATAGATCTAGAGGCACATTTTTGTGGGCAGATAATGAAGCTAAGAGAATCATGGAGGGCATTTATACCTACTTTTTAATTGAAGGGTACTTATGAGACAAAGAGAAATGAAGGTGTACTAAAAAACAATTTGCTCCTGGTGGAGACCAAACTTTGCTTTATTATCATTACAGGATATTTTAAAGCATGATGCAAAACTGGCAACAGTGTGCTTGAATTTATTTATTAGTATACCCTCAGGACCCTGAGGGTGTTACAGAGGGGCTGGGTACAGTAATTAGAAAACAATAATACAAGAACGAAAACATTAGCTTGCAGCTACACCAGGAAGTGCTCAGTAACTGCAGTCTTGAACAATGCTTGGTCCTCAGTGGTCGCGATGGAAGAGGCCGTGGTGAACCTGTTTCCTTAGCAAGGAAATGCACTTGGAGTTTACCCCACTTGCTTTATTTATTTATTCTTTTTTTTTTCCAGTTCTCTACATCTCTGCACAGTTTACATATATAGCAGACTTGTATAGTCAGCTTGAATGATCACAACTATGATTATTTTCAGTCTAATGTGTTGTGAATTTGCTGCACATCTTATCCAAGCAGTGCACTGCTTGGATAAAGTTTGCATTAGGCCACTCAACTATCTTCTTCTTGTTAGGACATTGAATTTCAAATTTCACTGCATGCCTGGAACATTATCTGCATTTAGATCAAAGCTGATTTCTTTTATACTAGTCCTTACAGCTGAAACTTGGCTGAGTTGTGCTGATGCGCTTCTTCTCAATTTCCTTCACAGCCACGTGCCCTTGTTGCACAAGCGGACAGCGCTACACCATTACTTTGCCCAGATCGTCACCCATTCATTGTGATTAGTGCCCATCCCCAAGACAAAGACTTTGTGAGTGTTTGCATGAATCACGTAAGCAATGTTAAAAATCAAAAAATGAAAAAGGAAATACTAAAATGCTAAAAGGCTTTAGGAGCCAACTACTGTAAGGAGAATTTGCCATATTGTATTTCTCCTGCATAATATGGTACATTTTTGCTACCAGAATACATATTAGTAGCTGTGAGGAAACGAATATATAGTGAAACCTTGATGTTATGAACTTCATTATAAGGAAATTCTTGATATAACAAAGTATTTGATCTTTACAGTGTGATGTCCGTAGACTACAATGTATTTTTTACCTCCATATAAAGAAGCATGTTTATCTGCGATTTCAATAGTATAAAGAAGCTTTACAGCTGCTCTAGAGGAAAATCAAGCTGATAGCTGGAAACTTCTGCAAGTGGCAGCGGTAAGATGGAGGAGTAGTGCGCAGCTTTCTTGAACGGCTTTTTCAAATTGTGCGCCGAGACCACCGACGAGGAGCAACTGGTTAGGGTAGGGGCCAAGAGGGAGCCTGAATTCTTGCATTCTCATGACCAGAGTGGGTGGAGATGAAGAGCATGCATGTGAACAACAGCCTCGCTGGCCTCACGCATCATACTGAGTGCGTTGCGTCCTTTGCAAGTGGCGTGGTTCCGTATTTCACATCGCCTGCATGCCAGCGGCCAACATGGTGTTTTGTTATTGCTGAGTGTCAACTGGTGAGCATGTTTAACCGTAGAAGCGCTAGTAACGGCAGCAGGCTCTTGTTTATCTTGCAAGAGATAGCGATCGTATAGGTGTCACTGACGAGGCTTTTAACTTGCAAGTGGTTGTAACCAGCAAGGAGAAAAGTCATCACTGCTTATGTCTGGACAACGCCTGGCTTAATTTTAATGACTCTTAAAAAAGAGTAGCTATTTTTAGACTTTCTGAAGAACAAGATACATTCACATTGAAAGCAATCAGAATTAATAGGAACTTTTATTGCAGACTGTTTTTCTTAGCTACTCGCAGTCACCCGATGCACAACTCCCATCTCTGTAAATTTATGTGGTTGTTCTGTGACAAAACACCTGTTGAACCAACGCATAATGCTGAAATTTGCGACGCCATGCCGGGTCTTGCTAAATTCTTCGCACATATGCGCGATGTCGCGAAAGAGGAAACACGGCCACTGTGAACTGAGGAGCAACAATTCCGGTTGTCACCTTGGGTGAATGCAGTTTTTCACCGAAGCTTTCATTTTGTGGTTTTTGATGCAATGTTTTTTGATGTCGAGTGTCCATTGCTGATAGCTAGCGCTTGGGTGATCATGGTAACTTCGGCTTCGCCTTCTAGGTTCAGGGAACACCCGAATTTTTTGTAGCAAACCCCTCGTGGTAGATGGATGTAATAGCATTGGTTATCACTTATCACATTCCGTTGCAGCCGCGTTTGTGTGACATATGGCTGCTGTGATGAGAGCTTTGACAGCGCATTATGTTGTTGCCGCCGGATCTCCACTTCAGCATAAGAATGTTACTGAAGTTAGATTTTTTTTTCACACTGTTTTATTGTTCGAATATTCTTGCTTCATTCCATGTAAAAGAGGAATAATTCAGCAGCTATATTTTGCATAAAAGCCAGAATTTCAATATAACAAAGTTTGACATAATGAATTGATCTGCCAATTTTACCAACTTTGCTATATCGAGGTATAATTGTATTTCCTTTAGTGCAACTAGTACTGTACCGTATCTTCCATTTCCCGTTCAAAGGTGTGAACAGCCACGTGCTTGCAAGCAAACTCTTCCACATATTTCACAAGCTGAAAAATTCGGCCAGTGTTGAAAATTTAGCGAGTTGGTATTGATATTCAAACTAGCTGCAGTGCTCCTTCGCCTCCTTTTCTGGCCCCTATGTATTTAGGCATCAGACTGTCACTGTAACAAGTCTGAAGGTGACCTAGGACTTTGCTTTGATTTTTACAAAAATAAGCTCGCAGAAAGGTTTTGCTTCTTGTTTCTAGAATGTTTCATTAGAGATCTTGTGGTACAAGGATGTCTAAAGTGCTTTCTTCAACAAGTGAGATCAGCAGCAAAAATAGTGCTGCAGTTCGCAGATTCAGGTTTGCTACAGCTTGTGCACTGCGTACTGTGAAGGTAAATCATTGTTACTGGCCCCAAGCATCGTTCTCTAAAACTATCGTCGACTACAACGACAGCCTTCCTTCAGGCTTCATGACTGCATCTAATCAGGAATCAGGAAGTGACCACGATAGGGTACGCCCACTGTTTGCTCGGACGAAAAAATATTTACACTCACCTTTGGTGTTATCAATAAACGAGTGGAACGCCCTTGCGCAGTCCCTTGCCAACATAACGGAATTAACTTCTTTCCAGTCAGCTCTACTAACGTACCCAAGTCAGCAATCCTGCCGTACTTGCTGAGCTCTCTTTGGTTATTAAATTTCATTTATTATATGTATTTATTTCTTGTTTTTGAAGCTACCTTTGTACGCTGTCATGTGCTTATTCATCACCCCTATAACACTGTACCCGACCTTGCATTATTGCGTTGTGTTATTACTACTACTTATATTTCAAAATATTCTTGTTCGTTTTCATTACTTTTCTTGTTTTTTGTGTGTTTGCTTTGTGATACTTGTTACTCCCTTCATTGAACCTTTTTATTGGTTGATTGAATGCACTGTTTCATCCCCCCCTATGTAATGCCCGATCTCTGGCCCTTAGGGAAAATAAATGAAATCAAATGAAATGAAAGTGCATATATGAGGGTAATTCGTAAAGTAAGGGTTGTTTTGTAATTCGTAAAGTAAGGGTTGTTTTGTTGTAAAGAAAAATATGCTGATTAGAAATTTCTTTTGTAGCAGATTTTGTTTCATGCAACCCTCCAGTGTTGCGGAATGGGCGCCTCCATTCCATTCCAATTCCATTCCGGGGAATTAGAACTTGCCGCAATTCCATTCCTTTCAATTCCTCGGAATGAAAAGAACTTAGCCCATTCCCACTCCGGGAATGGCCGAGCAGTTCAATTCCATTCCTGTAATTCCTCAACGTAGGAAAGGCATCTTGATACTTTTATCGACTTAAGAATGAACGCTCCATAAAGCTGATGTCATCACATACATTAAGAACTGCAGAAGTACTCAAAACATGTTACCAAGGTCGAGAGATAGTAGCTTGGTGACACATTTCGTGCAGTATGACCGCCCTACTAATTCACATAGGGGCAGTTCTCCCGCTATCTATAGTATTTGCATGGTCAGCGTGTTGGAACGAATGGTGATGTTTTAGTACTGTTTAAGCTTAAATGTCTTAATGCTAAAATGGCGACATAGCGTATTTTTATGCTGACAAAAGTAGTGTTCAGGAAGACTAAGCAGTTTTGTCACGCGTCTGGAGCGGTCGTGAATATGGAGAAAACTAAGATTTGTTTTATGGGGAAGAAAACCCCCTAGTTAGTTGGAACAGTGCACCGCTCGGACACTTTGTGCCTTTGCATCGAATACGGAACAATGGGCCGCACTGCTCGTCAGCACTCACGCTTGTCAAGCGCGGCTCGCAAGCATGGATGGGGTGAGGAGGAATTTCTCTATTCGCCTGTGCGCAGGTATGCGATGTCTTCCTTGTCGCAAAGGTTATTTACGTGTGTCAGGTACTAAAATGCTTGTGATCGAGATAAAGATCAGGTGTGCATAGAGTATTCGCTGCTTTCGTGTGGGGGTATCAATGGGAACCAACGCGCAGGGATAAGCCCACGTAACCGCGACCGCGGCCGTGGTTACGTGGGCTCTCCTGCTTCGCCTGGCTTCCCGAACCAATGCTTTCAAAAATTTATTCTCTCTCTCTCTCTCTCTGTAAGGAGGGGGAGGGTAAACAGTTCGTGTACGACTGTGTGCTGCGCTGACCTTGAGACATTCGCCGACAGAGTTTCGGGCAAAGGTGCTCATGTGTCTAGACAGGGGAGGGCAGTATTGCAAATAGGTGGGAAGTGGGGGGGGGGGGGGGGGGGGAGGAGTATGAGGTGAGACAGCGCGCAAGCTGTTATAAGAAAGCTTGCAGTGAACACAAGCATCCAGCCAGCGTCAATACGCGTCAAAACCTAGAGAAGCGCTTTTGGAATATGCGTCGGTCTTCGGCGACCGAAGCAAAAACAAAAAATTGAAGCGTGGGGAGTCAAAAGGCGCCAGGGGTGCCGATGAGGAAAAAAAATCGCAAGGCGTAAGGGGGGGAGGGGGTAAGCCGCCGCCGTAGTTCCTCACGATGGTTACGCCAAGAATAGAGACAAACGTCGGAGCAACACAGTCTATATAAGGACAGAATTGTAGTGGGCGCGTTGCTTATAAATGCACCGTGCTTGTAATCAGCCAAGCCATTTTAAAAATACTGCTTTATTGTTAAATTAGAGGCTCTGACTTACTAATGTTTGAAGTTTGAAAAACAGCGGGTAGACGAAAACGTGCTCTATTTTCGGAAAAAAACGTAATTCCATTCCCATTCCATTCCGAGCAAAAGGCGCTTAATTCCATTCCCATTCCATTCCTCCAAGCGTTGTCCCCATTCCATTCCCATTCCATTCCGGGGTCGCGAAAATGTGGAATGATTCCGGAATCATTCCAATTCCGGAGTGGCAACACTGCAACCCTCCCTTCACATTCCTGCAAAATTATTAAATTCTGAGCAACCGTCATAATGCTGCACCCATTTCTATCATCCATCTATACTGAAAATCACCACCAATGAATCGCCAGTTTGCAGCAATGCCAATACACAGCGACAGTCTTGATTTCGGGAGGCTTCGGTGCAGAAGAATGATGTCAATGTATTGACTGTTGTTTTGCTTTTTTTTTAGCATAGGATATTCATATCTTGACGCCTGCAACAAATTACAGTGGCAACCCATGTCCATTCTGTTGATAGTGGTTCAAAAAGGCTCGTTCACTTGGTATTCTTGGTTGGTGAGGGCGCCCACTTTCTCCCAGTTAGTTAAATCACAACCTTTATAATTGTGTAAGTAAAGGAGTGCCTTAAGAGAGTGAATTTATTAGTTCTTATATTGGGACCTCCTATGTCAATGACCTCACAGTTCTTGGTTCACTTAGGCAATTTCACCATTCAATAATGGACACCGCTGTTCATCAATTGCACTTGCACCGCCTTTTTTGAAGTCCTCACGTCATGGCCTAGTGTCTCCTTTACACAATACTACTATGAGAGTATAAGCTAGACACAACTCTCTCTGAATTCCGGCAGTTCATGATCTTCGTGCATGATCTTTATCTACTTCGGAAGTGCTTCCGAAGTACACCTGTTAAAATTGGAACGATATAAAGAAGATTAATGGCTCCCGTGCAAGAGGTGACATGCAAAATCGTGAAGTGTTCCACATTTTTTCAAGGCGGAGTCCTCAGCCCGACGCTATTCAATTTTGCTCTTTATGGGCTTGCTGTATACCTGCCAACTGCCGTCAAGATTTTAATGTATGCAGAAAACATCTGTATCTGGACTGCGGCAGTCACGCGTCCTCAGATGCATGTGTGGCTTCAAAGAGGAGCAACGCTGACAGCGAGCTACTTGTGTAAACAAGGTTTCAACATATCACCAGAGAAATGTGCACTTGTGGCATTCACTCACAAGCCAATGACATCTTATGTCATCTCCATCAACGAGCGGACTATTTCCTATGTCAAAACCCACTGGTTTCTTGGAGTAGTGAGAGACAGAGACCTCCGTTGGAGTGCGCACGTGACCTACATGGAACAGTGCCTGACAGCAATTTCCCAATTGTTAAAGTTCTTGGCAGGAAAGACATGGGGGATGTCAGTACACACAATGCTGGAACTCTACAGAGCGGTCGTTCTCGGTTTCCTGGGGTATAGTCTGCCTGTGCCGAGTAACACATGCAAAATAATATTCATGTTCTCCAGGTAGCACAGGCTCAAGCACTAAGAGTTTGTCTTGTTTTGCCCAGTTGTACGTCAACAGAGGCAACTATTGTGATTGCTGGGGACCATCCATTGCGAACTCGCATTACGGTGGAAGTCCTGAGAATGCACATAAGGCATTATGCACGTGCCCACTGTCACCACCTTGCAACACTGCCTTCAGACAGGTCCCAAGCATTGTTCTCTAAAACTATCGTCAACTACAACGACAGCCTTCCTTCAGGTTTCATGACTGCATCTAAACCTCCGATGCCCCCTTGGTGCCTTATTTGACCCACAGTGCATTTCAGCGTACCAGGAATCAGGAAAATGTCAGCTTTCATCACCTGTGCTGAAGTAACTGTGGCTGTTTCTTTTGCATGAGAGGTATGCAGACAGTGTACATATTTATACTGATAGTTCCACAAGCCTCAAGTGTTTATCCAGTGCTGTGGTAGTCCCAGCAACAGCTATTATCATCAGCTTTAACACTGACCACCCAACGACATTGACAGCTACGGAACCAGCTGCTCTGCACGCTGCAATTTTAGTCAATCAGGAACCATTTCGACAATGGTCGATCTTCACTGACTCTAAGGCAGCCCTGGAATCTGTGCTATCAGCTTGTATTCAAGATTAGATGTCTTCTCCAAACATCATGAACAAGAGAACCACGTGACGTTTCAGTGGCTGCCAGGTCACTGCGGTGTCACAGGGAACAAACGTGCCAATAATGCTGCTTGGGCAGCTCTTGCAGGAACACACGAAGAGACCATTCCACTTTCAGGGTCTGACGCTGCCAGCAGACTTCGAGTGCTTGCACAAGAGATCACACTCTCTCTATGATGCACACCAAACAGCCAGACCAGTCAGAACAATCAACACCACCTCTCCTCATTTATGCACCTCTGTATGCCAACTGGAATACATTGAAGAGGAGCCACTCTGCTTTATCGCTTGTTGGTAGGGGTAGCATTTGCGAAGTCCTATGCATTTCACATTGGAATGACCGACAGCATTCTCTGTGATGCCTGTCGTAGTGAGGAAATGCTACAACACATTCTGTGCGACTGTCCTGAATATGATGCTCAGAGACAATCCCTGGCCTCTGCTGTAGTGTGCCTTGAGGATACACCCATGTTTGTAGAAGCCATTCTTGTATGTCGTTGACAAAAGACTTTGCAGCTGAGGGCGACGAAAGCAATACTGAGGTTTCTAAAAGAAACAGACTTGGACAAGCGGATATGACTGTAATGTCGCGTACCACGCAAGAGTGATGGGCTGCGACTGTCTAACTGTGTGTGTGTGTACCATATTATGTGCTCTTTCTCTCTTTCCTCTCTTTTCCCTCCATCTTTCAATCTCCCCCATGCCATTCCCATGTGTTGGGTAGCATAGCAAGCCGGTTGTCTGTAACGGGTTAACGTCCCTGCCTTTTCCTCTCCACTATTTTCTCTTGAACATCAAATCTAGAGTGCTGGGAGGGGTGATTTTCATGGACATTTGTTATCTGCATTTTCCTTCAAGCAAGTAACCGCTGAATGAAAACGATGGCTTCATTGGCTTTGGGAACATTTGTTAGATAGCGCTGCATATGTTGAATCTTGTTCTATCCCAACGTTTTGTAAATATAATCAACCGGCCCCTGCTTCTTAAGTAACTGTTCTAACCTCAAAATGTGAGCGCTCAAGGCAAATCAAACAAATTCTGGCAGAACCAACCTTAGTTGTCTTCTGTGCTTGTGCAAGAGCTTCATTGGGTTGGGAGTAAGTGAGGAAAATGTTGCTATAACCATGGATAGTCTACATTAGTCATAGTAGCAAACATTTGCCAATAGTAAGCCAACACTCACCGCCATTTAGCCAACATTAACCTACACTGAGTAGTGTTAACCAGTTTTGATCAATACGTTAGACCAGCAAAACCTGCTGGCTGTTCACCAATTACAGGTAGGGGTGTATGCTAGGGGTGTGCGAATATTCTGAAATTTTGAATAACGAATCAAGTACTGTTCTGTTCGATTGATTCGGCACTCGAATCAAATAGTGCATATTCGAAATACTGAATAATTTTCTAATAGATTTCAAATAAGTTTCGAGTAATCAGCACCTTCGACAAAACATCAAAGGAACGAAACGATGAAACATCAAGGGGTAATTTTCCTCGTTTTATTTGCTAAGGTGCATGCAGCTACAGTTTTTACGGGACTATCGACGGCATATTGATCACCAGATGGAGGTGCTTTTGCTTGAAATTCCAGTGCCGCCAAAGCCTAGAAGCGAAAGAGTCCTAAATTCGCTATCATCATTATCATCATCATAAGATTGGTGGTTTTGTTGGCCGTGCTCTTAGCCATACATCGGAGTCCTCTCTCACGTGCTCTTGCTAGAGCGCTTTCGCGCTATACTCTTTTTTTTTTTTCGCCGTAAGGCAAAGCGCCGTTGCTCATTTGTGTTGTTTTCGGCGGACAACGCTCGCTGATTGTGTTCAAGTTCCTGCTTCGTACCATGGCGCAGCCCGAGTAGCAAACAAGAGACAACCCCAAGGAAGCAACGAAGTTCAGTGTGGAGCTTTTTTGACCGAACTGGGACTGGATCGTCAAAGTGTCGCACTTGTGGCTGCGTTTTGAAGACACCGACCAACACTACTACGCCATTGATAGATCACCTGAAGGCGCATCCAGCTGCCCACAAAGAGTATAGCAGTCGCATTGCAGCCACCACGACGACGCCGGCATCAAAAAATGTTGGTAGTAGGCAAACAAGTCGACGCACAGCTTTTCTTCCGCAGCTAAGCGCCAACAGTACCTGCTCCCAGGAGCTCACCATGAAAATTGCTCATTTATTACGTCTGGCCTGTACAGTTTTTCAGTAGTGGAAGAACGAGGCTTTGTTGCACTCATGGAGTGTGCAGTTCCGAACTTCACAGTTCCTAGCCTCACAACATTTTCCCGGAGTGTCGTGCCAGAATTGTACTCTGCAACAAGACGTTCTGTGTACGAAAAGTTGCTGCAAAGCATCTTGAAGACTTGCGCGGCATCCATTGAAATTACGACGGATGGGTTGACATCACGCGCCGGCGACAGTTTTGTAGCTGTGACTTGTCATATACTTAGTGAGGAATTTGAGCCACATAACTTCTTGCTTGCATACCGGTCACTCCGTGAGAGCCACACAGCAAGCAACTTGCGTTCCCTACTTCAAGAAATTTTGATGGACTGGGATATCAGTGACAACCTTCCATGTTTTGTTGTCACTGACAAGGCGAGAAATTTTGTTTCTGCCATTGAGCAGGCTCCGTGGGTTCGCATTCATGCTTCACACATACTCTGCAACTTTGTGTCCAAGATGCCAAGAAAGAAACTGTTGGGTTCGCCGACATGTGTGCCAAAGTGCGGACCATCGTCAGCTGCTACAAGCGGAGCAGCACTGCGAGGGCAAGACTGCAGGAAATACAGAAGCAGCTTTCCATTGACCCTCCACTTGAGCTCATCCAAGATGTTCCAACGTGATGGAACAGCGAATTTGCCATGCTAGCTTGTCTGCTCAAGCTGAAGACTGCTGTGACAATTGACCTGACCAAAAATGATTCAGTTGAAAACTTTACAAATGGAGAGTGGCGTCAAGTGTCGGCCTTTGTGACAGTTCTTCAGCCAGTGGAAGAGGCTACAACAGCTGCATGTGCAGAGTCTTAGCCGACGCTATCTTTGGTCGTGCCCCTCGTTTACTGCATGAAGCTGTTGCTCTGCGACAAAACAAGTGACTGTGACGAGTACGACTTTGTGCGGAACTTTCTGAAATCGATAAAAGCTAGGCTTCCGGCTGTAAGCACTGCTATGCCAAATTGTCTTGCCACATTGCTTGATCCACGTTTCAAAGATGTATGCTATGGTGATGAAGAAAAGGTGGAAGTGCTAACTCTGGTGCATGCAATGCTCAAAGAAATGTGTTGTCGTTCAGCAGACGTGGATATGCTTGCAGACTGTAGTGCTAACCAAAGTGGACAAGCCAGTCAGTGTTCTCCATTGTGGAAAGTTTTCAGTAGCTTTGCTGCAGAACAAAAAGGGGGTGCTGACCTATTAATGCAGGAATTGTCAGGTTATCTTGAAGCTCAACTGCTGCGACGTCAAGACAACCCGTTTCAATGGTGGCAGGACGTAGGAAAGGCAAAGTACAAAAATCTTGTGATGGCTGCAAAGCACTACCTTGTTATTTCTGCCACACAAGTGCCTAGTGAAAAGCTTTTCTCAGCCTGCCCTAATACAGTTACCAGCAGAAGGGAATCCAAAACAGAATTGCTTTGTAATGCTTTCAGCTTGACCAGCACGAGTTTGTGTAAGTAAATTTAGCACAAGGCAGATTTTGCAATACCCAAGTTCATGAAAAATTCACACATAGCCAGTGTTATTTATCATGTGAGTAGCTTGCATTTCTGAAGGTGGCCTACTTAAAGTTATTTTGTTTTGTGCTTTGTAAATATAAGCTCTTGCGTGTTGCTCCCTGTAATTTATTATCACTGCTGTATGCAACATTACCTCAATATACATAACTATGGTGTTTTTGTTGGTTAAATAGAACTGTCATGTGCCTCGTTAACGTTTGTGAAACTCGTTTTAAATAGATTTACCATCCTTGGGTGACTTTCAAAACCTGAATAAAGTTTATCTACTCGTTTCCATTCAAAATTGCTGCCTTACTATTCAAAACCTATTCGAATAATATCCTATTCATATTTGTATTCTATTTGGTTTCACCACTGTTCGATCCATATTCGATTCGGTTCTGAAATCCACTATTCGCACACCCCTAGTGTATGCTAGTAACATATGCTTGCACATAATTAAACATGCTATCCTTGCTTGGTATAATGTCAGCAGAGTTTCTTAAGCTAATATTTATGTTTGCAGATTGGCAGGTATTAATATACTTGTATGCATGTAAAGAATGGGCATCCAATTTTTATGCTTTCTTGGTTAAAGGGGCCTTCTAACACTTTTCAAGCATCTGTCTTCATTTGTGTGTTGCACAGGCTGAAAGACGAATAGACAACTGCTGCACGAATGACAGCAATATGAGCTCGTTGTCCAAAGTTACTAAACTGACAGCCTTCAAAACACAAGCGAACAATTCAGACCCTCAACTCGGGTTTTGCCACATACGACATAATGCCATAATGCGTTGCCATAGCAGCATACAGCAGATAGTCTGACCATGCCATGCTCTAAATTGTGAGCTTCTCTGACATTCTGGCGTTCAATGAAAAACCATGCAGGAGAAAGAATTATTGTTCTGTTTTCCAATGTAATGCTGTGACCACTTCTAATTTCACTTTTGCCCAAACACAGCCTTACACGTTATGTTGTCATTTCTGCCACAAATAGTTCTGGCGGGTGCCACTACACGTTGATGCAGTTGTCAGCAATGTGGTGATTTTTGTTGCATGATTAAAATAATAAATTAATTTATACGGGTGGCTTAGCCTGTGCCAAAACTGCACCCAGCCATCTGTCTACATGACCCGCATATAAAAAAAAACAGGTGCAAGAAAAGTGTTAATGGGCCCCTATAAATCTGGCAGTTTACTATTTTGGTGTTTGTTACATCAGTGTTTTACTATATCACTATATGGGGGATCTGATCTCTCCCTCCTTGCTTCTTTTCTTTTTTAACAGTGTTGCCGGCTTCAGCGTCTGCTTGAGCGCAATTGTTACGAGGCCTGGTGCTCGTTGGATAGCTTGGGTACGCTTTCGGGCCCTTCGGTCACTGGTGTCGCATCCAGCCCCAGCAGTGCAGGCACTGTGACACCCAGCACACCCCTGCCTTCCTCAGTGCCGACCTTTGGCTCCCAGGACAGTAGTCGAGGAGGCACATCTGATTCACAAAGCATGGGCCATGGACAGCCACGGCCACCCCCTTTGCTTCGAATTCCATCCTTCCAGTTTTCTTGCAGCATGGACACTGTCGGCAAGTGGTCTCATTTGTACTCTATGTTGAGCTATGCTGCTACTTATGCTTAGCAGGAAACTTTATGTGGAAGCTACCCCAATACTGCAGTCAATCTATTTGTTACTGTTTCAAAAAACAGGTTTTTTTTAAACCTGTGATCGTCATCTGTGCAGTGACCACTGCACATATAGTACACTTTCCTTCAACCTGCATTTGTATGATTATTCGAAATATGTAATACGTTATTCGGGCCATTTTGCACTTCCTGTATGTGAATTAACGGGGTTTCATTGTGAGCAAAGACAGAATACTGGAACCACCTATCAGAGGAGCATGTCACCTCATTTATTTGATAGTAAATAGGTTTGCACCTGAAGCCTTAGAGCCCCAGCTGTAAAGCAATAATGAGATTGCGCAGCATAAGCTGCTTATATTTTCAAGTCTGGAGAAGGAATGCTCATCACATGCAGTAATTTCTCGTTCCCAGATACCAGCAATCCCCAGGAGGCTACGAATTGACAGTGAATTGACAACTTGATCACATGCTTCAAGCTGTTGATCAGTTTGCCCTCACGCTGTCACTTGCTAGCCTCCTGGTAAGCTCAGTTGGCAGAGAGAGCTTTCTGGACAGGCGTTGGTCCCAGGTTCGAACACCGGACCAGGACAAATTTTTCATCATCTAAGAAGCTTTAATTTCTGAGAAGTCAGTATGCATGTTCCTTGTAGCATTGTGGTGTAAATTGGTGGATACTAATTTTACTTTTGATATTTGCCCTTGCAGAATTCCGCAGAACTCGTTTGTGATTGATATATTGATGTTTTTACTGTTATAGCTGCGTACTCGATTTGGGCTTCATTGCTGGGGAAATTTTTAAAGAGAATAATCACTCTAATCTTTGGTAAGCTGGTATCTTCCTGCTATAGTAATTCATTCAGAACGTTATTGAGCAGGAAATCTTGCATTTGTATGCTGCTATAGGTGTCACTGCAGTCTGTGAGCTTTTGAGAAGGGAATAGACCTTTTTCATTATTGTAAAGCTAGTTTCCCTGCGACTGCCCTACTAATGGCGGCATAGGCAATACTACTAACAGCATGTACAAGCGCAGTTTGCTAGTGATTGGGCATGTAACATGTCAGTCCTTCTGATACAAACATGCACAAAACATAAGCCTCAGCATGTGCACCTTCAATTTTGACAGCATTTCAATCAAGACAGCTGTCGCCATTAGTTGGGCAAAACTCAGACAAGCGCACTTGCGAATTATGAAAAGGGTCTGTTATGGTCGAACACATTAGTTTTGGAAATTTTGTCTGTGATAAAGTGGTTTGTTAATATGTATACATCATTTTGTTTTCTTTCAGACAGTGACAGCATGTCAAACAAGGAAAGCAATCAGAAGTACGAGTTTCGAAAGCAGGTGCTGCGGGCAGAAGTGGTTATCATCGTGCTCTCTGAAAGCTACCTGGAGTCCAAGGCATCACAACAGCAGGTCACTCATATTTGCTCTCTCGTGACCAGTGGAATGTTTCATTGGTTTGCGTGCGGTGTATGTAGCAGTCTAAGGGTTTTTGACATTGCGTCACTGAGGAGGCTGCGTTATTATGGAATCATCACACCTTAAATTAATGAAGGACCTTGCGGCAAGGCATCTATGGGCTTACTTCTGTCGCCTTCCTTTCAGTAACTGCTGCTCCTCTTCAACTCTCGCAGCTGCTGTCACTTGGCCCTTAACTACCTCACTTAGCTCTCACTACCTCACTTCGTTCGTGGTCGTGGGATCGAATCCTGGCCACGGCAGCCTCATTTCAATAGGGGCTAGATCCCAAAAACACTGGTTCCTAGATTTAGGTGCGCCTTAAAGGGATACTAAATAGAAACAATGAATCAGTTTAGGCTGATATATTATTATTTGAGGACTGTATTGACATTGATTTCGCCACCATAGGTTCAGTGTTAAAAGATAAAATGAAAGTTAGTTTCATTTGGAAATTTTGCTTCCAAACCTGAGCACCAGAACGTAAGCATGATGTCACGAACTTCAAGGCATTCTCTTCGTGTTTGGCGACATTGGCTCCATGAAATTTGATGAAACTTGCTACGTTAAGCCAGCACCTACAACACAATCTTTTAGCTGAAAATAATTTTGTGCGCTATAGCAGGCACCTTCAAAATTTGTGATGTCACGGCGAAGTTGGTGCGGGAACGTTGACGTGGCATTGCCACATCTATTTTCTTTTTGTGTGTTTTCTCGCTAAGTGTTCTCTCATAGCAAGAGTGGTGTTCGTATTGTGAAAGGGTGATTTAGCAATACACAAAGAATCGTTTTGCTTTGCTCTTTAGTGTCTCTTTAAAAAACCCCATGTGGTCAAAATTATTCTGGTGACCTCCACCATGGGGCGTGCCTCATAATCATACCATGCTTTCAGCACGTAAAGCTCAATCAATTATTATTTGTGGACTTTGCGTATCTGTATAGCTAGGTACAGTAATGTTGCTCGTCTCATAAGAAATAAGGGCGTGTATGTATTTCTTCTGACTGAGCTCATGTGTAGAAGTCCCAGGAAATCAGCAAGTCAGCGCATCGTCATATCATGATGTATTGAACCCTTGATGGAAGAAACCAAGTCTAGTTACTATAAACATTCTCAGCAAGTTATTTACTGACCAGAACCACAGCGCCTGTGGTTCTGGTCAGTATCTTTTCTACAGTTTATAAGGCTTTTCCATATTCAATAATGTAACAAAATAATTTTGAAAAAAAAAAAAAAACCTGTTAGTACGTTAAAAGCTGGTACATTTAAAACCTGGTATGTCTTCATTTCAGAGGTTTAATGAACTGAGAAAACCTGCTTATGGAGAACCACAAGGTCACATAAACGTGTCTACAAGAACCATGATATCTAAAATGTAATCCCTGTTATTAGACATACTGGTTTGTGTTTTGAGGATGTAGATGCAGTCACTGACCAAGTCAAGGTGAAAAACACACACAGACGTTCCGGGACCCGTACGGGTCCCGAAACGTCTCTGTGTGTTTTTCACCTTGACTCGGTCAGTGACTGCATCTACATCCTCATCATGATACCTGACCAGATGAACTTTCGTCGAACTCTTGACTGGTTTGTGTTTTGAATGGGGTCTTTGAATTTGTCATGTTTTCTGTCTCTTATGCATCGTGTCTCATTTCCTTTTATATATTTGCAGGCTTGCTATTGTCTTTTACGAAAGAAAGTGGTAGTTGTGGGCTGCACTGAAAAAGAAGTACCAGTGTCAATCCAGAAACGCTTGCAATTTGCAACTGTGGTGAACAAAGTGAGTTCAATGATGCAATTTTTTTACATCTGATCTAATGCCAACTATAGCCATGTTTTTCAAACTTTTTCAACAAGGAAGCCCATGCACTGCCTTACATTCTCGCCTCTCTTTTGGCATAGCGGGAATCTGATGACTGGGAGGGCCAGTTACTTGAAAGGATTAGTAGACTCTTGAACCAACCTGAAAAACCAGTCTTTGATGCAAGTTTGGAAGAAACAACATATCTGGTATGTTTTGTGATTTCTTCTTTTCAGTATAACAGACATTTCAATATTTTGGTTTGTTTGCAGAAAGGTCCCATCAGCATATTGATAAAGTGTACATGTACTCCCATCCATCAAGACCTTGAAACTCTTCATTATTAGTAACATTGCTTGCTTTTGTTCCATTGTACATCCTTCTGTGGGCCCCTTCAGACCTGGTGTAATCGTGTAGACAGACAGGCAGAATCACTGAACACCTTGTTGGACTTGGAAGGGGCCACAAGGATGACCATATGGTTGGAATGGGCACGATAGCAAACTCCAAAGGAAAAATTAATCTCCTCTTTCTTTACGATAGCACCACTGTGGAAAATGCATTTGCATAACTCTGCTGACCGTTGCACTTCATTGGAATACTAATCTATCTGAGATATAGCTTTGGTCAAGGCTCTGAGGATGTTCTGTGCTTTTCCTTTTGCATAGCTGTATGCATGTCACCACAACATTGGAAACTGATGATGCAACTTTTACTGTGCTATGCTGGCTGGATACTTACAGAAGAACCTTGTTATAATGAACTAATGGATACCTATAATGAAGCAATCATAATTCTCCTTTAAATTCCCATAGACAACATGGATATTGGCTATAACAAACTAATAGTTATAAAGGTAATTACACCTTCCCCTGCAACTTTGTTATAACAAGGTGCTACTGTATATTGCGTGAATCCAGCTTGGAGTTTTTAAGAGCGGAGTTCTTTATGCCGAGCGTAGTCTGGACAGAAATGATTACCATCATGAAATATGCGTGCGTGCACTCCTCTTCTATGAAGTGCACGACATTTGCATGTGCACTTTCTTCTCTTGAGCTTGTGCTCTCAGTCCACTACTGTGTAAAGGTGGATGCGTTTTACACTTTCTTCTCTTGCACTTATGCCCTCAGCCCACTATACTACATAAAGGTGGATGCATTTTACAGCGTAGCATACATTGGTATAGTATAGCAAGGGTGGGGGGGGGGGAAGGGAAGGAAAGTGAAGGTGAGGAGGAGAGGACATGGTAAAGCATAGCACACCCTTGCATGATGTCTAAGAAGGGGAACGGGAGGTGAGGGTGAGGAGAAGGTAAATGAGGAGAAAAGAAGGTGAAGCATAACATAGGCTGTAGGCACGTGCAGTACATTATAGGAAGTGGTGGGAAAGGGAGTGAGGGAAGAATGACGTGAGCCCGCCAAGCCAATTTGAACCTAGACAAGTGACCCAAATTATGTACCGTGACGTGACGGCTAGTCAGGTAACTTGGTTGACCTTGTAGAAGCCAGAAAAAGCTGGGTCGGCCACAAGCTCTGCTCTTAGCCCAGCCTTGCACCACTAGTGTAAGCTGCCCACATTTTTTGCTTTCTTTCCTTTTTTCTTTTTCTTTTTGTATGTACTAACACGTTTCTCTGTTCTATCGACTAATAGCGCAATTAGAATTGGAAGCCACTCATAAGTGTGAGTGCCACTTAACAGGGATCAATCTAGCCTGTGTTCATGATCTCAGGCCACATTGTTAGCCGAGGCTACTGTTTGTGAACATGTTCATTGCAAGCTTCCGAAGAATATGCCATCTCGTAATGAGCACCGCAGCGTCCTTGGCCTGGGCCACAGGGTCTAATAACTGTGGTTGCCTTGTCAGGTGCTGGCGATCAAAGTTTAGAGTTTATTGTTGAGTCATTTGCGTGTCTTCATAGGGGCCATACGACATTATGAAGGCACTTCAATAATGAATGCATGAGTTCCCCGCCACGGTGGTCTAGGGGTTATGGCACTCAGCTGCAGATCCGAAGGTCGCGGGATCGAATCCCGGCCACGGCGGCTGCATTTCGATGGAGGCGAAATGTTGAGGCCCGTGTGCTGTGCGATGTCAGTGCACGTTAAAGAACCCCAGGTGGTAGAAATTTCCAGAGACCTTACGGTCTCCGGAAGTTTCGACCACCTGGGAAAACATGAAGGATCAATCTAGACATCCCTATAGTGATATATATATGATCACATGTGGCTCATACCACAGTGTTCGGCTCAGGTTATGTTACGCGGGTATGTGCCTGTACTTTCAAAATTTCGTGAGAATCCACTTTATGTGGGTTGAACAAGACAAAGACGCACTGTTTGCTGCATCTTTCAATTGAAATGTTGATACAGGAGGCAGACAGCAGACAGACACAGACCAGCATCAATCCACCATGTGTTAGTGGAGCAGGAATTGAAGCCAGGATACTGAGGGTGCCAAGCAATCATGTTACCACTAGTCCACGGTAGCTCTTCCCGCGCCTCATATTGTAAATATACCTATTGCATCAGCACTTATGCTGATGGTGCTTGTGGTCAACTCACACACACATTGATCCTCTTTGTAACACTTTGCTGAACGCCAAACAGCTCGGCATAAGCAAAGTCCTTGGTGATTGCTTTATGTGACATCGATTCCGACATTGCATGGGCTGCACTGAATTTATTGGCGTGTGATGCTTGCTGACTCATTTATTAAGCCTGGGCGAGTGTTTCGCAGGCACAATGCTTCTTCTGTGACTAAGAGTGAGAATTGACTCACTTTCCACATGGTGCAGAATGACTTTCGATCTCTTGTGATCTTTAGGTGTGGAATGACATAAAAGGAGTCATTGGGCCTGCCACAGTCATTTGCAAATGTCGCCTGCAATGTCAGTGCACCCCAGCCACCAAAATGCACAATTTCAGCTGCTGAACTGTACTTTCTTGTTCATAAACACAGCCTATCAAAGGCACCTATGAGTGTACACAGGCAGGTCAATGTTTTCACAAGGAGGTAGCTGTGTAATGGCGTTCTGCATCCCTTCCCTTGATGTGTCATGATCTGGCTGCTTGCATTGCATAGTTTTGTCTACAACAGGAGAAATCTCTGCAATTACCATGACTTTGCAGAAACTAGTGGCGTATTCTGCACAAGATGCCATGGTATTGATGAACTCTGTCAACATCAGTACAATTTCATCACGGCCTGCTTCGAGAGAAGTTTGCAAGGCAACCTCTGGCACTGAATAGACATTCAATGAGCACATGATTAAACATAAGGCTTGAGTTGGTCCAATCCCACATATGAGTGGAAAGAAATGGAAAGAGCCATTGCAGGGTGGCTCTTTCCACAATTTAGTACGCTTTGTCACACAACACGACTGTGTTGCAGTAATATACTGCTTAAAAGTGGACCCATCATAATAGAACTCGAATAAGACCATCACTGCACAAGCCACCCACGTACCACTAAACACCTTGCTCACTTTTTCTCAGTGGCCATGTGGTACTTTTCTTTGGATTCAATGCTTAGTTTGACAGCATCTGCCTAAATAGTGCTGGCTTATCAGCACAGTTTGATACTAGAAAGGATCATGGTACTGCTAAGTGAAGGACACTTGCAGGGCTATGGTGTTTGAAATATTGAAAATGATGGTGAGCAATTTCAGTGTATGCTTATTAAACTGCTATACTTCTGTATGAGATTTTCAAGGAGATGCTACCACTGTTCAGAGGAGACAATTAGATATATCCAGATTTGACTGTGCACATGTACCAAAGCCGACTGGGAACCAACCACACTGGGCCATGTCGGCTGCATACAGCTGAGACTTGGTGGTAAAGTTCTGGGCTGGCTTTTAGTGTTGCCGTAGAGAGGAAATGCAAAAATTGGGGGACCCTTAAGCTTTGTGATAGCGAAATCCGGCCCCTAGTGTGCACTTCAACCACTCAGTGCATACTTATTAATGTGTGTTGTTACACACACACACGCACAGACACGCGCGCACGTGCGACGTATCTATAATAATGGTAGACATTTTCGATCTATTGTACTTCATGTTCGATCTTGGCAGACAATTTTTGATGAATATAATGTATTGTTATAATGTCATGTTACATTCCTGTAGTGTAGTTCCATGTGATATGGAGCCAGGTTTGCTAGACTAAAATTTGTTAAAAGTGCACGTTTTTGACTCTGTATTAAAGCTGAGACAGACAACTTTATTGGGTCCAGAGGAAGTACATTGGGGCCTGCTTATATTTCTGCTTGTCTCACTGATTACGACTGCCATAATGCATAGACAGTTTACAAATAATAAGGTGAAACTTTTAACTAGGGGTGTGGGAATATTCGAAATTCCGAATAATTTTCGAATAGCGCTTGCTATTCGATTCGATTCGTACTTAAATTTTATTATTCGAACTATTCGAAGTTGGTAATTAAGGGAGTAAAATACGCTATGTCGCGTGTCAAGTGGCCCATTCCCGCATGTAGTCCGCTTCGCTGCATGACACCTGTTTATTGCGGCGAAGCTGACATCCGTGTACTACAGCGAAGTTAACACCCTGTACTGCGGCGAAGCTAGCACCCGTGTAGTGAGGCGAAGTTACCTCAGCTTTCTGTTGCACAATTCTCTTTTGTACTGTTCCCCAGGACTTTGGAATGACACTGTGGCAGTACACTATAGTCATGCAATAAATATTCTTGCCTATGTTTAGTAGAACATTTTCCATAATTTGACATGGTATTAGCAAAGAAATATTTGAAAATTATTCAAAAAATATTCAATTCGATTTGCACTAGAACATAAATATTCAAATTCACTTCGCACACAAAATTTTGCTATTTGCACAGCTCTAATTTTAACCTTTTCTCTGCAGTGCTATTGGACAAGAACTCGCCTCACTGAAGTTTGTAAGCCTGTGCACAAGTGGTTTTTTCGGAGCTGAAGAACAAGTGGCAAGAAGTTTCTGTGAAGAGCGGTCGTTGACCGAGAAACCCTTCCATAGGGTCTTTCATGTAGTTCCTGAGAGGGATAAGAAGGTGTGTGTGGCTCTCCTTGAGAAATATTTTGTACTGGACAAATGTTTTCATTACGTAAATGGTAAAAAGCGTTTTCACTTATTTTATGTAAAAAACTTTGATGGTAAATGTGAGCTGGTGGTAAAAAATTAAAGGAGTGTAGACCCTGAAATCGTCTATGGTAATCTTATTATTTTTCCTGATATTTTGGTTGTTGGGGGCCATGAAAATGGCTGGCACATGTGTGATTGTGCCGCCGACAGTTTAGTCAAAATTTGTACGGTGAATTTCACGACAGAATCGTGCCAAAGGAGCAGAAAACTTGGGAGCGACGACACAGATGAGTTTTGAGTAATGTGGACTGCTGAAGCAGTAGTGACAGCAACCTGATGTGTGACAGCACCCAAGCACTACGGGCTCTGCGTCCTTGTGCTCTTTTGCCGTGTCCCTGCCTTCTGCTCACCAGGAACGAGCTGGGGAATTCAAAAGGACACTCGAACGTGCATACCCAGAGAAAACTCTCTCATCCCTAAACATCTCTGACATCACCCATCTTTGTCCCTGACCTAACATTTTGTTGATGGCTATCGCAATAAGTCCTGAAATAGGAGTGACACTCATTTCAAGACTTTAAAATTCAAATAAATGACAGTTAATTGGTCTGCTCGCTGTCGAAATTTACCACAAAGTTTCTTGTAAGCATACTAACCTGATGCTGCAGTCATTTTATCATTCAAATGTGGTGTCTACACTCCTTTAAGGATGTTGACAGTAAAACTGAGTTGGTGGTTGACAGAGTTCTCAGGATGCACATGGACACGTGCCAAGTGATTACCAGCTGGCAAACTCGGTGAACGAGAAACCTGTATATGAGAGATGATCATACTTCAGATGCAACTCAAAAATGTTTTAGTACTACTTACTTTAAATTGTAACATGTATTTCAGAATTCTCTGTTCTTATGAGTTATGTGCATTAGATTGCATACAACTGCCCTTGCTCTTTAAAATTTTGAAAGGTATGTAGATACGCATTCCTGCATATATATATATATATATATATATATATATATATATATTCGGGAATCAAGCTTTGTGCAACATGTGCTTGTCCAATACACAGTATCACCAGGCTTGATAAACACTTGATAAAGGCACATGGTCATATTGAAGTACTCCAATTCTTATGCCTGAACTAGGCTGTGCTATGAATGGCATTCATCACAGTATTCCATCCCTTCACTTTAATGAGTTTTGATAGGATCGGTCTCTTCACTTCTCATATACATAGACTATTTTCTTGTGGGCATCACCATGTTGCCTGTCCTTGATCTGTCAACTTGCTGGTGTATGCAAACGCTCATATTAGCATGACTGGTATACGGGTGGCTGCCATTGTGAACAGTTTTTAACAGCAAAGCTGTTCTAGCCGGAGGTACAATGTCTGTCGTGACCTGAAAACTCTGCATATTTTTCCACAGGGGCACTAAAAGCCTCAGTGTCCTCGCTGGTTAAACTGAAGCAATTCTTCACACCTAGTTTAACATTTAGTGCTACCAGATCAGAACACTTTAGTTGAAACATACGTTACGATTGTTTCAAGTCCTTTATGCTAACATCGCAAGAACGCTAGCTTGGTTCGAGCGGGAATCAAATGCAGGCCGTCTGCGTTGCAGGCAGGTGTTCTATTAACGAGGCATGTCAGCAGCTCACGCTGCTCCAGAAATAAAAACCCTATAAATTGTGAACAGCAAAGCATATCCGTGTATACTATGGTATAGCGAGGAGGTGGAAAAGGAAAGTGATGCTGATGAGGGGGAAGGAAGGAGGGCAGAGGGTAAAGCATAGCATAGCATAGCAAGGAGTGGGAAAGGAAATTAAGGGTGGAGAGGGAAACGAGGAGGGGAGAGGTTGAACCATAGCATACTTATGTATAGTGTGGTATATCAAGGAAGTGAAGAAAGGAAGTGAAGGTGAGCAGGAGGGAAAGGAGGGTAAGGTCACCAGTGCTGCAGTATTGGCCTCAAGGACATACTGTCGCGCCACCTACGCTCTGACGTCACTCATAGGATGCCGGGTTTTGTCGTCTGCTACAACTCCACGTTTCCTGCGTGTATGCCACTGCGGGTCCTTTTGTTGTGGGCACCGCGAGCGCTTCCCCCCTGCCTGATGACCGTCCTCCGAAAAAGCATTTTAGTGACCCGATAATCGGGGCAAGTGTACGGCGATTCCGAGCTCCTGGTGACATACCAGGTAAGGAATTGCTATAATCGTGAGCCATAGCCAACGCCATATGAGATAGACACGCTGATGATCCGTTATGGAATATTTTTGACGTCACATTTCACATGTCCTGTGTTGAACGAGTGCAAGTGATCGTGAAACAGCGAATAAAATGTGCCACTGAATCAGGATATGACCACCGTGAAAGCGGCCCGCTCGCACTGTCGACAGCATATGGGAATGATCGGCAGACTGGCGCGTTATCAGGCATGCTTAGGAGTGCTGGTTTAGCAATCGCTGCCGTTTTCTTTACGGTAGATAGGTTTACTTTTTGCATCAGCTCGTCGTATAGCCAAATAAGCTAGAATATTTAGGGCTAATTAGGCTAAGACTCCTTAAGGCAATACTAATGAAGCCAAGTCTACTAAAGCTAATGCTGCTCAAACTAGCACAATTAAGCTAAAGCTGATTATACTGGTCTTATGAAACTAATCAAAGCCTAATAAACCCAATATTAATTAAGATATATTTATATAAGGTAATTCTAATCAACCCAAGCCTAACAAACTTAAGGCAAATGAAACCAAATATAATTAAACAAGTCCTAATCAATTTATTACTAATTACACAAGCCTATTTCAAATAAAACTAAGCCGGACTAGGTACACTTAGTACATAGTCAGTAGCAAGGAGGTGGGAAATGGAAGTGAAGGAGAGTATGGAGAAAGGATGAGGGTGAGGCCACCAGCTCCACTGTAACCTGGACTAGCGCCACCAGTGCAAGCTGCCCACATTATGATTATTATTACTTTTTTTGTTCTGGCATGCTCAGTATTGTATGAATCGAGGCTGCCTGTATTGGAAATGAGTCTGTGAGATGTCCTGAATATTTTTAAGCACTTGATGGTTGATTATGTTGTTACACAGCACTGTGAACAAGTCCCAAATGATCGATGCCACATGTTTGTGGCATCATCTCTCTGTTTTGAAAAAGCAGCAATGTTGGAAACTTTCTTCTCGTGCAAATGCACCCTTCTGAGTGATTTTTCTTTTCTTGAACAGTAATTTATGTAGCTATATAAACTGCACCGATCCATGTGTTGAGCTGCAATTGAGGCTCAACAATAAACACGTCATGTTACACATAACCATACAGGGAACTGAAAACAATATCAGTGATTGACTTATACGTGTGCATTCACAAGTTGTGCTAAGACGTTTGGTACTTTTCCAGACAGGACCATACTTGAGCGCTTATGTGTGTTCTTTCACCTATTCGGCCATATCTGATTGCCATCTGACTGCATAGAGTGGCTGTCATTTTGAAAATTTTGTAGTAGCACTTACGGATTTGTAACCTGTAAATACTTGTAACACAACAGGAACAACGACATCAGCGAGAACAATGGGTTCCACAGCTGCAAGCAGTGCACGTCTGGTGATTTCCATCTTATACTTGCTGTGACAGGCTTGTTTCCTGTTTTTGTTAGTGCAAATAAAGCAGCACAATGGTTTTGTGCTGTCCTTCTGCTAGCTGCAAATACGATAGAAGATACGAAATTCTGCAAATTAAACTAAAGTACACATAAATTGTTCTACAATGCCGCACATCCGAGCATCATTGTGCTCTCTCCAAGCTGTCTAGCACACACCATGAGAGGAGGAAGGCGTGGGAGTGTTGGTTGCCAGAGTGATCTTTGTCCGGTGAAAACTGTCTATACCGTGTTACAATATGCCACTCCTCTCCGACTACTAGTACCAGTACATCCATTGTGTTTATCCTGCTTCTGCGTCACTGTGTGGTGCTGCATCTTGGTGCTGTTCTGCAAGCCAGCCTCTGTATTTCATGGCTGCATTTTTCTGTGCTTGGCTTTGTATGTACGATGTTGCATGTTATGCTGATAAGTGCCAGGGCTAACCTAGCATTTCATATGTTTTACGTTTTCATAGGACTGGAGCAAGAAAGCTTACCAGAGACCTGATGGCACATTTGGCGGCATCACTCATGGCCAAGTGAAAGTTGCAGGGAACTCCATGGCTGAGAGAGATGCTGTGATTGCACGTGTATTTGATGTTTGCATTTTAATAGAAGGTGAGGCTGCTTTGGTAAATCATATTTGCAGAGAACCACAAGAAAAGGGGGCAGGGGGGTGGTGTTGAATTGGAAATATATATCAGATTTCTTATGTCCTTTAATGCCCTTTCTATACGCCCTTGAAAATTTTTATGGTAATAAAAATGAAGGGAAAACAAATGTACTATTCTCCACTTTTCAAATGTGACAGCTTGTGCACAAGTGGCACATAAAAAGAACATAGTTGCATGTGAATTGTAAATAAGTGAACTGTAAACTTAGTTATCTCAACGTAGCAACAGATATTTTATTTATGAGCACCATTCTGCAGGAAAGGGATAGTCTTGGATGTGGGAAACTTACGGCTTATCTGGCATGTGTTTCCTCTTGTAGGAGGTCTTAACACAGCGAGAAGAGTGGCTGAGTTTGTGTGGAATGACAAACCGGTGATCCCAATTGTGTGCACTGGAAGAGCTGCTGCTGGCGATTTCAACCCTGGTATTGGTGTAGACAGCAATGCACTGAATGCAATATGGGAGGTAAGAGCTAACGTTTGTCTGCATATATGTATTGGACTGTGTGCCGCCCTTTGCATCCAAGTGCATTTGCATGGTGTTCAAGCAGTGATGATGCACAATTAAATCTAGAATATTTGGCATCAAGGCTCGCCCAAAAGCCAAAATATTGTCATCTTTGTTCCGAGTGCTACAGTAAGCTAAGAGAGCTTGCACACGGTAAAACCAATGTCATGTTTTCACCTTGTCCTGCCTCTTTGTTTCTTTTCTTTTTTCTTTCTTTACTGACCCTATGCAGAACCCCCCTCCCGGTGTGGACTGCTCCACATGGGCTGTCCTGAAGAACAGTTGCTCAACGGCTGAAGACATTGGAAAAGCAGTAAAGAAAATTGTGATCAACCTTCATCGCCATCTTAAAGCCAAAAAACGACCGACTGAACTTCCAGAGGCTTTGCGAAAAGTCAGTAGGCCTAGCTAGCATGCAAATTGGTAGCATCACCCAACAGGGACCACCTACAAAACATGGAAAGTTGTTTGTATCTCACTTATATGTAGCAGCATTCTTTTTCTTCATCTGTAGGTGTTTTTAGGAACTGTTTAGAGGTGCAGTGTACTTTAGTAAATGTATAACATGTCGGGGAAAATTTTATGTAGATGCATTGGTCATTACAACATGAAACTCTTGTTATTCCACAGTGAATGTTTGTTTTATGGTCTTATACATGTGTTATACATAATGTTATACATGATGTGTTATACATAAGTGCTGTGTTAGTGTTAGGGCACATTGCTGCAGGACACTGTGCGAAACATATCTGCCTAAAAACTAAATGTACTCATTCAGTGATGACATACATAACGACACTGGTCATCATGTTATGGCATCTGCCTACCCATTATTCACAATGTTTTGATTGTTTAGTCACCTTTTGTAGTATTCACACATCTGTGTATGTGCATCACTCAGTTCCATACATTGTTACCAAAGTGTTTTTACAGAGCTGTTATTTCTTGTTCATTACATTATCACAAGTATACCTCTGTTGTTGTTATCCCTCCAAAAAAAAAAAAGAAACTTGCTCATACCTAAATCTACAGTTTGGAGGGCATTTGTTTTCTTCCTCTTCACGGGTTAAGCTTGCTCTTATCAGTTTTTATCCCACACTTCAAACTTTGTAATTTTATGCACGTTGACTGTGTTTGAGGATTTTTAGTTTTTTGTCACTGATCGTAATCAAATTTTTTACCGCCCCACGTCTAAAGCTAAAGTTGCTCTTCAAAAATATAATGTCGCAGTGTGCCGCGGAGTTGTCTAATTTCGCTAGCCAGGCTGCGGGTTTTCTCGTGTCCTAGCCACAAACCTCCTAGGTTATGCCGGAGGCACAGGGTTCGATTCTCAGTCTTTTTGTTACTGATGAGCTGAAAATACCTTTTGCCGGCTGATTTTTAGGCACCACCTCTACTTCTAGGTGCAAAGCAGCTTTAAGTAATCTTTATGTTGGCAACACTGTGCAGGCGCCAGCAACTAGTTTTTATCGATGGTTTTTTTTTTTCCTTATCTTGAAACAGCTCGACTTTTGTGTAGATAGCGTAGATAGTGCGGTGCCCCTGCGACGCAGGAGCGTGATTTCATTGCATTTTGACATCGTTGTGTGCCTGCCCTCGATGCTCGTGATTTGAGAGTGGACTGTTGTGCAGTTTTGCTTCGCCTCTGTGATCAAGCTTTCCTCCGACGTCTTTCGTGCGCCGTCAGCAGCGCAAAGCGGGCGCGATCGCCGTTGCGGAGGTCCTCGATGGACAGCGACGTGGTTCGTGACGGGAGAATGATCGACAGTTGTCGACTCGAAGTGGAGGGAAGACAAGCTGCCCGACGAAGACATCGCCGTGCCGCTTATGGAGCTGCCGGACCCGGAGCCGGACAACAGCAACGTGAACGAAACTCTGAGGGAACAAGAGCAAAAATGGACTGACTTGGCGTTGAACCGATTGAACGAGCAGCCTACGTCGACATTACCGAATTGAGGCGGGGAAGCGTTAATTCCGCTGTGACACACGTTTTCGCACAGTTCTGTGTTTGTGTTGAGGTCCCCCCGGTGCCGTTTTATGCTTGCCTATCGACTGTGTTGTCACGTCCTGGCTTCATTTTGTACGATATTTATTTGGCCATGCATTTTTGATGGCATAAAGAAAAGGACAAAGAAATTTGTGGTGTGTGCGTTTTACTGTGTCAATTTTTCGTCGGTTTATGAGCGCTCGCACATAAAGCGGCGCTGTCGTCAATTCCATGCAGTGGCTCTCTTTTCCTTTTTTTTTTTTCTCCAGCAACCAATCGGAGCCGACCGGCCGACCAGTTACCTTGCTTGCTTGGGTATGGCGGTTGTACTTTACGCAGGTTCCCCATGACGGAATGAAAAAGGTTGGCAAAATTTGCGTGTTCTGCGCGTTACGTTCTTTTGCGCACTAGCAGCTGTTACGAGCGAGAAAGCGTCCAGGGCATGCTAATTTGCTGCTTACGTTTTTTTAGCTGTATCGAAGCAACAACCTGAAGAAAGGGTGGTGGGATAGTGGACCTCTGTTAGGCTTAGGCGAAGGTGACTTCAAAATTTTTTGCGCAATATATTAAATACATGCGAAGCTGAGCGTGCTCGTGGCAAGCAAAGAAGCAGTTAATTGATCCACTGCAGTAAGTTCAACGCTGTGAGGCTTCATTGGGAAGCTTGTTGTAGCGTTGCTTATATGCGCATCGCAGTACGGTGCCCCACATATTGTGACTATGCTTCGGGGCCGAAATACATAAATTTCACTATATTCTCTACTTCGTGTCTTGCAGTACTACCCCCGTTCAACCTCGTATGCCTGCGTATGTGCTAGATCGTTTTGAGAAGGAGCGCTGTCTTTGCCGGATAAGGCTGCATGGCGCCGATGTTTCCATCGTTCTTGTCCATTTTTCGGGCTGAGCGTGCGCACTAAGCAAGCAGACGGCGAAGCACGTTCCTTTGTAGTACGTGGGCATATGTGTGTGCCTGCCACCAGAAAAGCGTTGTTGTGTATTAACAAAAAAATACATTACGTAGTTCTGACGTTCGGAAGCTAGCACAGTGGGTTATGAAAAAATTGCATTAAAAATGGGGAGGGTGGACTTTGTCTCCATTAGGAGCAGAGCTTCTGCAAGCATTGAACTGTGGTGACAAAATGAGTGTGCGTGCAGATTTTGCGCGCATGTCAGGCCAGCTGGCAAGAAAAAAAGACGCCTGTTCACTTTTGAGGAAGGAGCCTACTGACCGAGGTTCGCGCGCGAGTTCGCAGATGTTGGCGCTGAGACGTGCTCCCGCAAGGGCTTTAGAAAATAGTGCTTTTTTTTTTTTTCCCCTTTCCATAGAACCACGTCTACCTCGCAGCTACACGAAATTACGGCTTTGCTGTAAAGACTCGCAGGGAACAAAGTTACTGGTTTGCTTGATGCGCTGTAGGCAGAACCAGTTTGTCCAAGAATGAGTGAAATTGCTGGTTTCTTAATTTATATGGTACATAGAAGCCATGTAAAAACATCAAACTGTCACGGCTAGCGTAAATGGGGTACCACTGACTATCGGGAAGCGGGGTTGTCACACATGTAATTGGTTGTTCTTGTATTATTCCAACCTTCAGTATTATTTTCACCCCCTTAATAACGCAGCCAAGCTACTCCCAGATGACGACCCGAATATGCCCTTAATTTAGCAAATCTGTGCCCGCACTGATGACCGTGTGCGCGCTTGTGTACATTTCAGCAATGGAGAGCGGCAATCTCTCGCCCCTTGGTGGTTCTGAGGAGCATGATCCGCTCTGCTCCATATGCAACACTGGTTACAAGCAACCTAGATTATTGGCCTGCCTGCACACCTACTGCGAGACCTGTCTTGAGTCGACATTAGAAAAGCAGGCTACGGCAAACAAAAGCAGCTCTGGGAAACAAGAACTTGAATGCCCCGAATGTGGCCACAAGACAAAAGTAAGTGCCTGCAGAAGTGCACGCACGCATGGGGAGCTGCAAATGCTGTTTGCTGCTATTAGGTGATGGCTTGCTTTTCAGAGGCTGCTGGTTTCACTCTAGACAGAAATATCGACTAATCAGCGGCCAACATAAACAAGAGGTGGCTTCGAGCACTAGTCGGGAAAGGTGTTGGGATGTTTTTGACAGAACCGGAGTAATTGCTGGTGAAATAGAGGCTGTTTTAAAGAAATAAGACGTTACTTGGGTGCTGGACGGCATTGAATTAACACTTCATTATATAAAAAAACAGGCTGAGGGGCTGCTTGGCGCTAGACTCTTTGAAATGTATTGCCAATGGAGATATGATTATCTTCATTGGCAATGGTTTTGGAAGAGACCAGTGCCAAGCAGCCCCTTGGCCAGTTTTTTTTTTGAATGAAGTGTTAATGGTGGTGGTGGTGCAGTTTACATGGACCGATTTTTCCAAAGTTGGCGACGGCTTGAAGTATATGCATATGGTGTTAAAATGGCACTCAAAATAAGACATTTGATATGTATTAGCGCCCTTCTAGAATTCATACGGGAAACCACTCTTAGCAGACATTTGACGAGCCAGAAACTATGCAAGAAGTTTATATGATGGAGGTAATTCACCAGTTAGCCATGTTATGGATTTTTGACAGTGTCTGCTCCCTCCCCCCTTTTCTTTTTTTTTTGAGAAGAATCGACTGCACCGTATTCGAAAGTAGGGGACATCTTGGTCGGCTATGCAAGTGTGAAGAGATTTAACAAGCCACAAGGTCCTGTAGTCTTTATTTGAGAAAAATTTGACCCATTGATATGTCAGCTCCCCCTGCCACCACTCGTCTTTTCGTCTTGTAAATTTATTTTGAGAGTTTAAGTGTTTGTACTTATAGCTCCAAAAGGGCATCAAATGAATGCGTGCACTTAAGCTTATGCACGTGCCAGCCATGCCATTTTGCAAGTAGCAATGGCCAATGCTCAGTGAGTGACCTTTAACATTAGACGTCGGCTAGCACACATGTAGCAAGGTGCTTGCAACTAATTCTAATTTGTTAAAGGCAGGCAACTCAATGTGTGATGCTGATGACTCTTGTGAAATGTGAAAGAATAATCATTGTTTAACGTTAACATGCAGCCATTGCATTCCTGGTGGACTCATTTTCTGATGCATATGAGTTTTATCAGTTACCCTGGCGACCTTGTGTGTAGGCGGCCCCACCCAGGGCACACCCAATGACTGGCGCACGAGGCATGGTACCTCCTTCTTTTGAAATGTTTTTTTTTCGATCCGGCATTGACCCCATCATTTTATACGTGTACTGTTCTCATTTCATGCACGTTGCACTGTGAAAGCCACTTCTCTGACGGCTCATGTTTGCAATGAAAAAAACGAAATGATGCACATGATCTTACGATATGAACATGTGCCGCATTATCTGACGTAACATTGACTCATAGTTTTATATATGACATTGTCAAGTGGAAGCTGTCGCTGATCTTATTTGTCTGTGAATGAAAGGGCTTAAACAATGCCACGACCAAGTGACGTGGTGCTTGTGCCGAAAATATTGTGTATTGTATGCCGCAAGCCTGAAGGTACACCAATATGCTGTGCGACGCTACTTTGGTCATGCTCATTTTCTTGCAATACTGTGGTGATCATGGTTATCCAAGCATTGGGCCTATCCAATCTTCACAGGGAAGACCCAGTATTTTGCAATGACCGAGTAAGGAAAACAAAGGTGTTTATGACAGCAGTGCACTGCACTTACTGCAGTCCTTAAAACTTAGTAGCCAGCTGCATAAGGAGCAAGGAGAGCTCGGGATGAGACATTTCTATTTTCTTCGGGCAAACGCTTGGCCTGTGGCTTTGCCTAAACATGATAAACTTCCCCGAAGTCCTACAGTTGTTCGCTCAGGACAGATACAATCTTCCTTTTCTTTTGAGGGTTGGGCACTTATTGTCAGGACAAGTCTGGCTACGTCACTGATCAGTCAGTTTTACTCATCGTCCTGCTGTGTGTCAGAAAGATGTATTGGTAATCACATCAGTTGATTTCCAAGACAGCTGTTTCCGATATGGGAGGGACAGTCTGTCAAGGACTAGCTATTGGTTTTAAGAAACGGCTGTCCTGCCCTGTTGAAATGAATGAAGCAGCTGTATTTTGCTTCGTGTGCCACTCATGACCGCTGGCTACACTGCCGGTTAGATGCCCTTGTAATCCCTTCGTTGACTGTCTCAAGCCATTTAGGTTGCGTGATTGATGCGAAAGCATTGCAGGGCTGATTGAGCAAAAAAAGCTGGCGTCTCCGGCAGTGAAATGGTGCCTAAATTCTCCTGGTTGTTGAAATGCAACATCATGTACACAAAAGCAACACTGATGCACTGGGCTTTGCGTGAGAGGAGTGGCATCACCATTACACAATGTCATCCTTGCTCCCTGAAGCCTTTGTTATCCGTGCAAGTTGTCACTTGAATTTTAGTCTGTTTGTTAATTGTTATAAGGAAAATAATGCATAAAAACACAGCAAATTTTTAAAGAAAAATAGGTTTTGAACCTATGACCGCATGTTGAGAGACTGAATTTATAGCAGGAGTGAACGGAGAGAGCAAGCATGTTTACTCTGCTTTATGACGTGCTACTTGAACGAAAGGTGTGGTGCCTCTGCTTGCTTTATGACGTACTACTTGAACCAAAGATGTGATGCCGCTGCTTTAGTCTCGCCGAGCTTAGTGAAACTCAGAGTATCGCTTAGTGCCATTTAACGTCAATGCTATTGCATTCACAACTCGCAAGGGCTTCAGTGACCTCCAATTCTTTCCTCCTGAATGGCACTGTCTACACAGTAGGGCAAAGGGTGAATATGTGAGACTGCATTTTTTATATAACAAGTTGCAACAAAAGTGAATTGCTCTGCCATTCAGGTAGAAACTTGCGCACTACAGAAAAGCTGTCTCATAGGTTTTTGGAAGTTTCACATGAGTATTGCTATTACACCATTCTTAAATGCTCCAAGAATTCAACACTAATACTCCACAGTACTGCACTGCATCTGCCATTAGTGGTTCTGAATCTGAAAACAATTCCGAAGTGATACTAACATTGCGTTAAGTTCAGCCTTTTTGTTGATATCACAAAGAGTAATGAATGTTAAGTTTAGAGTGTCAAAGTTGCACCTCTTGTCCTTGTTGTACATAAGTATATTTGACGTTGCATGCTCAAGAATGACACTAATCATAAACCTTTTGTGCAACAGTTCCCTGGGCACTGCTGTGTTACTTCCTGGGCTTCTGTAGTTCTCTAGGCTCTCCCTTATAGTCGGAACAGATTGTTCGCAAGTATAGCACCTAATCTTCCTCCAGTAACATTCCAGGCACTAAATGCTGCTTGACAAGCATGTGATGCATGTGCATGCCTTTTGCTCACTATTCTTTTTCTGTTAATGTCTCCTAGAACAGGCACACATTGTGGTGGAAGTTCCAGCTAACTCTTTCACCTCACTTTAGTGATTTTTATATGCTCATTAGAAAACCTCCTTAGTAATCTTGCACATATATTTATGGACAACCTTTCTCAGCAATGAAGTGAAGGTTACGAAGCCAAATTTTGTTTGTGTAGTCGCTAAGGGATGTTGTCCCACAATTGTGTCTGTGTTTCCTGTGTGAGAAATGAAATAAACAAGATTGGTTCATTTTCTGTGGGAAGCTATTTGAAAGAAGACTCGTAACGCATGCCACGATATATTGTCTGTTCTGCTGTGTACTTTGCATGAATGAGAACATTGCCCCTCACTGCATAGGCCAGAGTCAAGTTGATAAGAGTTCGTTCAGATGCTTTTGTCGCCCATTTTTGTACATGTTTGCTTTAAGTGAATTCAATTGAAACTTATGTGCAGAAAATGGGAAATGGTGTCTCCGTCTTCAGGTTGGCATTTGTTGCTTTTCGGCTCTTCCATCAACTCGCAGTGGAAGCTTGTGATGAACCTCAGCGCCAACTAATGGCTATCTGGTTCTTACTGAATTACCTTTGTCTGCCTTCAAACTTGCACGGGAGTTGCGGAATGTTCGTAAGCCAAAACGTGTGTCAAGACTAGAGTACTTCGTGTAGGAGTATACCCATACGGAAGCGCAGCACCTGTAGCCTTCCTTGCCAAGAAGAGTTGTGTGCAAGCGTTGAAGTGTGGCTTGGCTTGTTGAGAACAGTCAGAATAGCCGTGTCTTGTCCTTTGCAGATCGTGGGGCGAGGCGTCGTGGACAGCTGCCCACTGGAACATGTGATGGTGAATGAGCTGGATCGTGCGGCACTGGAAAATCTAAGCATGGTATGCACATCCTGCAAGGCAAAAGAAACGGCAGTGGCGCGTTGCAATGACTGTGCCTCCTTTTTGTGCAACAACTGTGTGACCGCGCATCGCTACATGCGCTGCTTTGAGAGCCATGCCGTGGTGACCTTTGAGGAGCTCGGGGGTGCACCAGACCCTGAGCAGATGGCTCAGGTGCACCGGCCACTCACCTGCGTCACCCACACCAGCGAACTGCTCAAACACTACTGCTTCACTTGCCAGGCAAGTGCTTTTGCTTCCTTATTTAGCTGTGATCTCAGCCTGGACGGGTTCGTGCAATGTGCCAAGAAATGGGAAGGTGCCAGTCCTATTTGAATGTGCCGGCTTTTAAAGTGAAATGCCTTTTCTTTAAAACATACAAAAACATATGAATCGCGTACAAATATCTAGCTTTGAATATCCGATAATTATGAAATTATGGAACGGCGGAGCAGCCGTATTCTCGTACACCAGCGTTTTGTAGTGTTACGTGAGATCGTGTCAAAAGAGTTACCATATACCACGCGTGTTACATTATATTACATGTTATTTCGAATGTGTTTGCGGAATTTGTGCACCTGCTTTTCAAAGCTTCAAAATTGCAAAAAAAATTGCGCAAGTTACGCGAGTAAATACGATAGTAGTAATTGCTTCTTTATTATTTAAAACGAACGGGCAAGAGTCTGCGGAGCATATCCAATGCATATTCTGGAATCTATGTTACGCAAAACTTACGTAAAGCTATAAATTAAATTCTTTGCAGCTAACGGCGATTTGTACAGTCAGATGACAGCAAGCACATGCACAGAAAAATAAGTACCACACGTATCACGCTTGTAGCTGATGGGACATACCCATACTGAAAAACTGGCTGACAAAGGTCTCCACGACAGTGTCACATGTAGAACTTCAGAAACAAGGATAGTAAAGCAAAAGAATTGGAAATATAATTCATGTCTTCGTTATGGCATTGGTGTGCTTCAGGAGTACGCGCCTAGGACCTGGCATTACATTCGCAAGTCTCTTATGCATATGCTTAGACATCATGCAAGGCTTATTAAGCCATTACGCAGGTGCATTCATTAAGCCTTTGTAATTGTATCTAGGAAAGTACCCGTAGAGAGAAGGAACACCTCAGTGGCCACATGATGACCATTAGAGTACTTTGTATTAAATGGAAGGAATGTATTCCTGAATTCCTTACTACAGATTGCCATAACTGTCCGGCAAGAGCTGCTGACACCCAAGCTGTGGTCAGCATTGTATCATTAACGAGTAAAAGCACGCAAAAGGACAGACAAAGGACTTCAGAGAATGAAGGAAAGAAAGCGGCTCATAGAATAGTTTTATCAACCTAAGCAGAGTCATCGTTCACTTGAGTATCCTTTCAAGACGGGCTTGCATTGTTGATAAATATATATGCATAGCATTGAATGGTATCAATTCATTATCGTTGCCCTGACCAACATGCCTTATTTGTACTGTAGTGCCGTAGATGGTGCCTTGACAAACAGTAAAATTTCATCTCAAATCAAATTTGAATGGAATTGTGCCTAATGGTGGCCAAAATTCTAATATCGAATACCAGTGCTTTCATCTGAAATTCAAAGAATGAAAAAGTAGATTACATACTGAAAAACATATGCTCGTGTAGATTTACAGATTGCCAACATGATGCCAGAAAATGCTGTATCGGAATGTTTTTGATATAATAATTTTCGTGTTTTTTCAAATGCACAGGGAGGTTCATTTCCAGCAACAAATGTACGGTGTAACAGCTGTAAGCAAATGTCGCTGCCGCGCTGTTTGATTTAAAGCAACTGTGTTAGTGGCAGCTACTGCATTTGCACGATTTCAAGTAGACTTTAGTGATTTCCACTGGCGAATCTGGAGCGGTGCGCCGAATCCACGACGGAGCAACAAAATCAGTTACAGAGCGATCCGATCCCCATCGGCCAGCGAAAAATAAACTCGCTCTGGCAGGGATTACAGCAGAAGTTGTCGCACGCATCCGGTTGGCCCTTGTTGCTAGCCTTGCGTTGGACTACGTTAGACCTCGCACAAAAGTATCATACCTTTCTTCGAGTATGCGTGTGCAGTCGACTTTCGCTACAACGAAATTGACAGTGCGCGGGAAAAATTTCGTTGTAGTGAAAATCGAAAAAATATAACTGACCTGAGCTGGTAGAACAATGAAACTTTTATGCCTCAATCTTGCGCGCGGCACGCGGCGTCACGGCGGTAGTCAGAAGGGTTCAGAAACCGCGAGTACTGAAACTATACGTGTCAAGTTTAGAGAAACAGAATCCGGGAGATTTACGTATTTACTCGATTCTACTGTGCCCTCGATAGTAATGCGCACCCGTTTCCCGGGACCAAAAAAAAGTGAAACATCGATTGTAACGCGCACCCTCAAAAAAAAAAAAAAAAAAAAGTCCTTAGTAATCAACCTTCTGACATTCATAAAAACAAATGTACTCGTGTAATGAACAGACTCGCATAATAAACAGACCGTCGACTTTGGACCCCTGCAGTCCTTCGAACGGCCGTGCTGTGGCTTTCCCGCTTCACTTGATCCACGTCGTCTTGAAGACGTTTGGCGCGCCGATTCATAACTCCTGCATCCCGACAAAACTGCCGCACGTTGCCGGGCCTATCCGCGTGCAAGCGGCAGTAACATCATTTACTCGCAGTGATGTGTTCTCCGTGCTGTCGCAGTTCCCTCAGGCTCACTGCCGCGTGCTGGCATGCGTGCTGCGCAAGGGCGTGGTCTCAGAGATTGCCGCGATGCAATCTCGGACGTCATGCAGCGCGCACGACTGAGAGGCTCAGGCTCAGCACAGATATGAGGGAGAAATGATGAGCCGTTTTGCGTGCGGTGATGGGAAGCATCTTTTCCCTCGTTACAGCCGCCTGCGAACGCTACCGAAAGCTGCTGCGGCTTGGGCATCTCGGAGATTGCATCAGCGACGTAGCGACTTTGATTGGCCGCAAGACGGCCAAGCCAGCACGGTATCGTCGGTCTACGCATCATGTGCGGCAACATAGGAACTACAGAAACTATGCGCGCCAAAGACCGCCGCGTCGCTAGTTCGTTTTTCGCCAGTGACCGTTCGACAGTGCCCGAAGCACGTAGGAGGCAGCCATTTTGATGCCGACGGCGACATGGTAACATTGTCTTTCGTTTGCACTCGATTCTAACACGCGTACGATTTTTGGATGCATTTCGTCGGAAAAAAGGTGCGCGCTAGATTCGAGTAAATACGGTACTTAACGGGAGGTGCATGCACCATAAAAAAATAAAGTTGTCGACCCTGGTAGAGGAGTTATTGCAATGATATGGACACTGTTAGCGGGTTTTTGCAGTCGCCGTTTTTCTGTACAAAGTCCAAATCGATAACACTGCCTACGCATCGTATGTTCTACGCGCGAGTAAAAGCGCGCTAACGCTAGGGACGAACGCGGTTGAAGCAGAGATGAAACGACCCGGCCCTCTCCGCCGAACGAACTGAAGAATGCGATAACATCGCACCGCGCGTGTGATGGCTGCCGTCGCTTGCTTCTCAAACAGAGAGGAAACGCCCAGCCCTCTTTTCGTCGGGCGAAGGACCAAAAGGGGCACCGGTGGGAGAGGGGGTGGTCGTGCGCGCTATCTCGACGGGCATCGGTAGACGGCATCAGTAGACATCGGTAATCAACCACGCAATCAACAGCGGCCGTTTCTGGTGGTGCCAACACGCGATTTCGACTTTGTAGACGCATTTTTATCTTCTGAAATGCACAAAAATCTTTCGGATTGTGCTTACTGCATACCAAATTGAATTTTCGAGACTGGAATTGCATCGTCAAATTTCGTTGAAGCGAAACGGCACAAAAGAATGTGTTCGTTTTGGCGAGCATATTTATGCATTGACTCCTATGGACTGCTGATGGGGATCCGAGAATTTTTCGTTGTACCGGAAATTTCGTTGAAGCGGCGTTCGTTGTAGCGAGAGTCGACTGTACTACTTCTTCGACGTAGCCAAGCATTTTGGGGCATTTGCACGGGGACTCTGGAAACAGCTCCTTAAATAATGTTTCGTACAGTACGTATGATTCTTCTTCGCTGCTGCTGCTTTCCGACGTAGAACTCTTGCTGTCGCTGAGAGCGAGGAGCAGTCAGTTCTCTGTAGGGTCGAACAACGCCATTCCAAAATATGTAAACAAACGCCCATGGTTATCAGACAGCGCTTAAAAAAAAACGCTGAAAAGAGAATCGCCGTGCTCGGCTGATCCGGAAATGACGATGCCGTATTGCTGGAGCTCCGGCAGAATCCGGCTCTACAAGACGGATCAACGTGGAGTGCGCTGCAACGCGGAGCAAGTTGCCCCAAATTGCCCAGTGGAACATGCGACTTGCTCGGGATCCGCCAGTGGAATTCAAATTCTCGGCCACGGAGCAAAAAAACTTGCTCCAGATCCGCTAGTGGAATTCACTATTATATTATCCAAATTCAAATATCTGGACTTATGGGAGGGGCCGACTTTCAGTAAATGTGTGCTGCTAGTCATGACAAAACGCTAGCAAAATCAGGGATACCACAGCATGGTTGCAAGGTTACATCTGCATCCTGTAGCTACCCATGGCATATGGTTATTCTGCACGTGTGTGCGGAAATTGCTTTTCTTTTCCTAAACTTCTTACTGCAAGCACCCCTGAGTTCAAAAATGGTGCCTTACTGCTCTTGTATGAGTGGCAACAGTTGGTGGAATAGCCGTTTCAATCAGCATTTGCACCTCTGAGAGTGCCAAATGGTTCAGGGGCCACTTGTACTTGCCAAGAGAGCTCATCCTTTTGGCTCTTTGATGCCCTTTTTTCTCTCTCTCTCTCGCTTTTTTTTTTTGGTCCACATGTTGCGCTTGACCGTTGTCACCATTATGATTGCTCTGAGCCCATATTACTTTAGGTGCTCGTTCACTGCAGTGTTTAAGAGAAGTGTTACTTTTATGCGAAACAGCCAACTGTGCTGCGGGAGGCAACTTGCAAGTTTCTATATGTCCAGTTTATGCAACTGCTACATGACCAGAGCACAAGTGCTTATGTTTTTGTGGGTTGAATTTCAAATCTTTTGGCATTTGTGACCGAACTAAGTGATCGGTACTTTATAGCGACATTTTGGAGTGGTCATGCAAGCCAGTGTTTTTGGAAGGGGGAACACTGAGCATGCTTTTTAAAGCCAGCAGTACCACGGCTCAGTTATCAAGTTTTCATTGTGGAATGCACTCACATGTAAACTCATAATTTTTCTTTGACGTGCATTAGGGTGGTTTTAGCCAACCTCATCCAGTCTCTACATTTACTGCGTTCTCGATATTCATCGTGTTTAATTACTCAAGTAACTGCTACTTTGTACGAATTCAAAACTTGAATGTTCGCACACCTCTAATTAATCTCCTTGTTCTGGACTGCTTATGTAGCAATCAGGAGCACTCTTGTCTTTTCTTCTCTCTTGCGGTCTTGTGGTGCTGCTTGTGCAAAAATATGCCAACATCCTGTGCTGCATTGTCCAGGTACCTATCTGCAACGAGTGCACACTAGGTGAACACAAACCCCCTGATCACGAGTGTGAGCGAGCATCTGAAGCGGGCACCAAGCAGAGGGAGGAGCTGACTGCATTGATAACGGAGAGCAAGAACCATCTGCAGTCTGTTGAAGAGTCACAGGAATCGCTGCAAAATGGTCTCACAGACCTCCAGCAACAACGGGACACAGCCAAGACTACAATCCAGGTGTGGGAGGTTTCTGTTGGAAATGTGCCTTGTTGATGCTAGCCTTAAATTTTGTTGACTCATAATTTCTGTAATGTATCCTGTGACAGAACTATTGAGAACAGATGTCCTTGCTTGGTTGCTTACAGCCACATGGCTACAGGAAATTAAAATGATCGTGTCGTAAGGAACAGATAAATGTAATGTATCCTTTGACAAAAATATTGAGAACAGGTGTCCTTGCTTTGTTACTTACAGCCACATGGCTACAGGAAATCCAAATTCTCATGTCGTAAGCAACAGATAAATTATTCTCAGGCGGGAGTCAATCCCATACACCTCCAATGAGTTGAGTCATCCTCTCTCACTGATGGCGTTTTTCACTGGCAGATTCAGAGCAGGTTCTTTTGCTCCACGGTGATGGACCCGTGTTTCACTAGCACATTCAGATAACTCAAGCCACACCAGAGTGCTCCGACTTGCTCCAGTGCCAAAGTGTAGATTCAGGCGGAAACAGGTCGTGTCATTGTGCCACTTCCGTCTTGTCTGTCAAAATGGAAGTTAGGTTTGTATGACGTGTTTACTGACTTCTCGTATACTTGCTCATGGAGCATTCTTGCTTTTTGCTGGCAGATTCGGATTCATGAAATCCGAGAGCACTTGCTCCAGCATTTCGGTGACCGCTCCAGATCCACCAGTGAAAAACGCCCTAAGCTACTTGGCGTGCTCATCCTCCCCTAACTTTCTTGGCCGTTTGTTTGTTTGTTTGTGTGAGTGTGAGTGTGTGTGTGCGCGCACTACATCTGATGTTCGTAGTGTTACAGTTAGCCTTGGCATTTTTTCACGTACTGTGTACATGTGCAAAGTATGTATGTGTACGTGTGCAAATTTTATTTGTATATCTGGGTGAATTTAAAACCTCTTTCGCAACGTAGAATAATCTCGCGACTAAAATTTCTTTACCAGTTATATCATGGCCAGTTCCACATTTCACGTTCGCGTTATTTGCAAGACCCTCCTAAGCATTCATTGCGACTAAACCATTCTAAAGCAATCCACCAACCATTAAGTCGTGTTAATGCTCATAAACATTCCCTTTTTCCTTCAGCCATTTACCACTGGAATAGATTATCTAATCATGTTGTGTGCTCTAACACCATAGAATCATTCATGAATCTCATACAGTTTGTTGATTTTGAATAATGAGTTCACAATATATGTATATTTTTGTACTTTTGTCCCCACTCCTGCATGGGCCGAGAAAGGCCTGCAGTATGGCCAAAAAAAAAATTAAAAAAATATCGGCTTTAAGAGTAAGCGAGGCTGTATGTTAGTGGGCCCACATTGCCCACTAGTATTTTGGGGGGAACAGGGGAAAGGCACTTTCTCGTGGGTGACATAAAATTCAAAGGGCAGCCATTCAGTCACTGCTACAGCTTCGTGCTGGTGTGTTTTATGTTTGGCATTGTTTCTTATGAAAGCCTGAATGGGCCTGCACAGTAGGTACACTATGCCTAAGTGACTAGGGATTCATACCTAAAAAGTGTCCGCTTTGTAACCACGAAATTTTCCATAAAGAACAATGGAGTCGGATCATACATGGTAGCTGGGGATCTAATGTAGTGTTTTGGGAAAGATGGGACAAACCATTGCTATATTCTGCCACCCATTTGGGTGCACAGATCGGCAGGGTGGATGAAATGTCAGTGATACAGGTGGAGTTTGTTTTACATGTTGCATATTGCTGCGATGTCAGAAACTGAGGCTGTAGAGCGTGCGCCGACAAGCAAAGCAGCAGGTAGCCTTTTTAGTGGAGCGTGCTATCATGATTGCTTTCTCTGCGCCTTCACTACAAGTGCTCGTGCCAACAGTCATAGTCTTCTTCATCGGTGCACCTGTATGTGAAAAAATAAGTTTTCGTCATTGAGCTTGTTTCATGGGAACCTCGGACGAAATGCTTCCTCCCTAAAGATTCAGGAAACACGTGTCAGCCTTTGGCTGAATGTATCAGTGCTTCTAGCTTATTGCTGCTCTAGACTGTTCCGTGCTTCACGAGTCCTGTTCATACCGCAGGAGACATTTGAGAAGTACAAGGCTCTCTTGGAAAAGTGCCAGGAGCAGCTCCTTGAAGAACTGGAGAACTTGCACTCCGAGGAAGAACTGCACATAATGGACTCGCTGCACCTAGCAGAGAAGACTATTGAGCGTATTGAAGAGGCCTGCAACTTCGGGAACCGCCTCTTGGAACACGCAAATGATGTTGAGCTCCTGTCTCTTAAACAGGCAAGTTATAGGTTAGGTTACTTTAGTTCCAGAAGTACTGTGCTTACTCTATTAAGTTAGCCCATCCTACTTTCAACGGGCCCTGAAACCAAATTTTAGTCGCAATGTTTTGCATCGAAACAGGTTTCTGACAAGTCGCAATGTTTTGCATCGAAACGGGTTTCTGACATTGCACTGAAACTAATGCAAAAAGAGTTCTCAAGATTGATGCGAGCAAACAAGTTATTTAACTTACACATTCAAAATAAAAGCAGACGACAAATATTGGCATCCCCTTTCCCATCTCACTCACCCAGAGACATGTTTTCCGCTTCCAATCAAAAAGCGGCTTACATCTGCGATACCGGAACCGTGCTTTCTGATGGCATCGTTGCCTTGGGCTACAGCAACTACCCGTGAACCATGTTGGCTGCACAGTGCTCCCTGTGTTAATTGCGCACAAAATGACATTGTAACATCGTCGCCCCACGCCGCTGCTCTCCTGGGCTCGGTTACCATGGGGCAGGCATACAATTATGGGTACAAGGGTTGCTCTTGTCATCTGCCGCAGGTTTGGAGCCCTTTTTTATTATTATTTTGTTGGGGCATCTGCTATGCTACATCAAGTTCAGGAGTGCGTGCTTTATTATTATTATTATTATTATTATTATATAAATGAAAAAATAAATGGCCGTTTCCTCTCAAAATAAAACATAACTCGATCTCCACTTCCACTCACTTGCCGCGGACTCGCTTGCTGTTTTCAGCAGGTAGCAATGTTGTTACTTCCCCTCTTTTTATCTCCATCTGTCATCTTTTCTTCACAACGTGCATTTCTCTGCATTGTGTGGGCCAGTGACAGTGCTTCCTTAGTGCGTGTATTTACTTTAGAATGGCTGGCCACACGGGGCCTTCGACTGTGGACGGGAGTGATGACAACACCATTGCACTGAACTCCGGATATCTCGAAACTTAGGCTGCAAGAATGCTGAAAAAGAGACAGCATCGAGACACCTTTTATACTTTTTTTGCAGCTGGGGCATCGCCGCAAAGTGAAACTCGTGCCAGTACTTTGTAGCGGTGCCTTTGCATGCTCATTCAGCGGTTATTGCAATGGCTGCTCACGTAAACGGAATGAGACAGCTGGACAGGTGAATTACCATCCACCATTTGGTGGATGATAAGAGTAGCATAGAATAAAACATAACGTGTCACTGCAAAATACCTGCCTAGGTTTGCAATTTTGTCCCAATGCCTTTTGCTTCAGCCTCATCTGTAGTTGGCTTGCTGATCCCGTTGATAGTGCAGGCAGACCGTTGCTGTGAGTGCTGATGCATGCAAGGAGTGTAAGAAAGAGCAGCGTTGGAAAATGCGTCATGGTGATGTTGCACGTCCGCCACGGTGATTTTCCATCAATGCAGCAACAAAGGCATGTACCGCATCCTGACGTGCCAGCCACGTACAACACAATGCTTGGAGGCAGCTTTTGTATGTGGCTGTGCTGACGGTGGCGAGCATTCTCCTGTGGCGTTTGCTCGCAACACGCAGCTTGGAGCTTTCAAGGAATACAGATCTTTGTTCAGCTCAGCAATTTTGGAAGCCGGAAAGACGTAAACATCAAGCTTTGGACAGCGTCTGACCCATCCCAGGAAACCCATTATGGCAGTGCCCACTTGGTCGCTCGCGTTTGTGGTGTTGTCGGCGGCACGCTGGCCTCTGCTGTATTGTCCGTATGTTAAGAGATGGCTTATCCGGAGCAATTAATTTTCGTGCTTTGTCAGTGGTCCGAGTGGTGCTCTGTGGAGATTATACCCTCTTGAAAAACCCAGGGGAAGCGGGTAAGATCCTGAGATTTTTCAGCATTTACTTGGTCTTGAACACGGCGTCATTAAGCATCTGCATTTGTGCTTATATGTGCCAAGTTCCCCATTGCCTCTATACTACCAAAGTGTCAATTGCTTGGTCGCACATAATATCATAAAGGTGATCTAAAAGTACCGCTCCTGGTACATAAAGTTTTTGCGAGGAAGTGGGCCGTCACCGGTACCATGTTGGAGAGGCTATATCGAAACTGTTTATCTCTAAAATTTTTTCCTGTTTCTACAACTTCGAGTTAATGGGGTATTACTGTATTTTCTTCATTAGCAATACCTGTAGAGCACAAAAATATGCATATTCCATTACTATGTTATATTACATAGTAACTGCAATCAAATAAATTGCTGCATTCAGGTTCTCTGATATTTCCGAAACTAAGCCGATACTAGTGGTGTATCGCTGCCGAACACACCCGACAGTGAAAGGGTTAATAATAAACCATGCAATTTATGGGGTAGAAGTGCGGTCTCCCATGCTCAAAGAACAAAGGACACGCAGTTCACCACAGTGCCAACCAACAAAAAGGCCATTGATTTGCACCTCCTACATATAATGAGCTACATATAGGAACTCATGCAGTAAGATCTCGTTAGTTCAACCTCCATTAATTTGGAATTTCGATTAATTTGGCTGTGACGTTGTGATAGGGTTCTTTGAAAAGAAGATGGGAACGCACGTTGCGTCTGACGACGACAACGCGTTCTAGAATATGGCGAGGCTGTTCTCTGCAAAGACTTTATAAGAAAACTAATAACAAGCAACGACATGGACCAAACACACCAAGAAATGAAAAATATTCAACAATATGGAGCAGAGTTAAAGGAGAACACAAAAGAACACGCGAGTAGAGTCAGACTTCGGAACAGTCTCACCGATGCCGACGGGCTCAGGGCGATGAGTCTCGGGAGAGAAGAGTCGGCGCGAGCTGGAGGTTGTCGCTGTGGCTCGTCGATGAAATTTAGGCGGACAGCGATGATGCGGACCAGGGACGGGGACGAGGAGGACGACGGGCACCGAGGTCACGAGAAGCGTTGCGTTGCCGCTCGGGGCTCGAAGGAACAATGCAGCACTCGGGTCTACGCCCGACCGTGCTGCGGGTGGCACAGGCGGCTCGTCAGGCGTTCCGTGGACAGCATTGGGAGCTCGGTGCCAAGCGGAGCCATACACCCCGACTCTTGGCAACCGCCAGCCACTCGGGACTACGCCGCGACCGTGGCTCTGGCGGAGAGCTCCTCTGCCACGTCCGCGCTGGTGGACTGCCGCCTTGCTTCTTCTCATATGGCGCCTCGCGCCCCGCTCCACGTGCCACGCTCATCTTTTCTCCTGGCGGCCGGACTTCTCCGCCTGTCGTCGTTCTCTTCACCGCCTCACGTGCAGAGCCGGCACTTCTTTGTGGCCGCTCTTTCCGTTGCGGGTTCGCCACAGCAACAAACACCACAGGCGCGCACTTCTCCCATGACAGACGTCTGTTCCAGTCCAAAATGTGCATTTTTCTGTGACTAAAGACTCTTAGTTCGAACATTCAACTGCACTTTGGATCCGAAATCAATGGCTCTTCTAAACAACTTCAAGATAGGATCGTGGCCTTTGAGATTTAAAATGAGGTACGAATGAGCTTTGCGCCTCGGAGGCACACACACAAACACAGACACACACACACAAAACCATATGGCACTGGTTTAGCAACCAAGATGAAAAGCAGTGCATCGCTGCTATCGTCGGCAATGGGCAACCGACGGATCTGCCTTTTCTTTTTCTTGCGCGTCCAACATGTTTGCATTGCGGTTGAGTTGGGTTGTTCTGCAGCTCTTAAATTTTTTATTTATCTTTGTGCATGATCAGTGTTGTCCGCAGCCTTATGGTTTGTTTGTTTTAAAAAGATTGCAGGATTTCTTATTTCATTTTATCTCTGTGGTTTTTATTTTGGTGTCTATGCGGTCACCACCACCATGCGAGCGACGCCGGGATGGATTCCCTGCGTGTCCTGCCCCGGCCCTCGCAGTGAAGAGGGTGAAGTACAAGACAAAGGATTTGACTGCGAAGGTGCAAATATTGAAGGCATTGCAAGCGGGAGCATCTCGAAAAGAAGTGATGAGAAAATTCGTCAATAAAAGCACGCTGAGTAGCTACGTCAAGAACAAAAGACCAAATTATGGAAGCATATAATGGCAACATGTTTGGTGATAAGAGAAAGAAGCTTGGCAGCACACCCCAAACTAGAATTACTGTTGCGCGCGATTGCAATCTTGTGCAATGCGCTTTTGCCTTTTAGCAGGCCCCTTATCTGCACACAGGCAGAGAAGTTTGCTCTGACCATGAACATTGCCTCTTTCAATGTGTTGGAAGGGTGGTTCGACCACTTCAAGAAGCGATGCGGGGTGGTGTTTCGTCACTTGTGTAGTGAAAAAGGTGCCGTCAATGAAAGTGTTGTGCAGGACTGGCGGTCTGGACTTGCAGGAGTTATGAATTGGTGCGCTGAACGTCTTCAAGACACCGCAGATCAAGTGAAGCAGGAAAGCCACAGCACTGCCATTTGGGGGAATGCATGGGTTCAGAATTGGTGGTGCATTTATTATGCGAGTATGTTCATATGCAAGTACGGCAGTTGTTTTTATGAATGTGAGAAGTTCTATTATTAGGACTGCTCCCCCCCTCCCTTCTTCTCTCCCCGTGTGACGAACACGAAAAATGGGTGTGCGTTACAATCGGTGTTTTGCTAGAAATGGTGCGCGTGACATTTGGGGGTACGGTAGAATCGAATAAATGCATTATACAGACAGGCACGCTGATGTAACACACCACACGGAAACGATTATGTTCGATTCACCGCAACAGGATACCAAGCGAGTAGTTTTCACCCCATGCCAGAAAACTAAGCCTATGTTGCTCGTGACTCGCGAATAGAGGCACAGTAGGAGAATGGGAAAGGCGTCCATGGGATCGTCCCAGTGAAGCCTGTTGTCACCGCACGTGCAAGCGTCAACCGCGCGCAACGTCGTAAGCCACCAATGGAGCGAGGCTCATTGCCCATGGTCCCACGAATTGTCACCACCAGGTAGCGCTACCGCGGGAACACCAGCACCATGGCCAGGTGACGGCAAGCTGACGTCGCGGCTCGTGCCCCGTGGGAAAGTCACCTTGGCGTAGCTTTGAGGAAGCGTCGGCGCCACGCGATAAAAACTTGGATCAGGGCTGTGAACGTCCTCACGAGTTGTAGAGCGCTGCATTTCATGTGCTGGAAATTATATGCCGCATTTTCTCATTGTGACATGGCTGCGCCGTACCGGCGCGTTCAACAGTCATTGTGGCTCTTACATGTCTATGCACTGCCGCACTGGTGAAGTTGGAATCAATTATAGGCGCTGTCAGTGTCACGGTAATCTTTGAAACTCAGCTTCTGATGTTGATTGTGACAGTTGCAGTACAAGGTTCATTTTGGTTTATGTTTTGTTGTAAATTGACAGTTTTCTTCAGTACACATAATATTATTTCACTGAAATTCAGATTGCATGCTACAAGCAGCTGCAAAATGAAATTTTATCTGCTCCAAAAATAAAAATTTATTTTTCTCCAAACTACAATTTTTTCTGCTCTGAACTTCTGCAAAATGTAATTTTGCCTGCTCCAAAAATTGCTCTGAAATTACTTTGGGCTGTCACACCCCTGGTGATAACACTATAAGCACTGAGTTAGAATTTAGCTTGTATCACCCACACTTGGAGTTGGAAATGTTTTCAAGCTCTGTTCAGGCACATTGTAGCAGTGCTATTTATGCTATGGAGCTACAGCTGTATTGACCCCTACCTGAAGTTTGGTAGTATAATCATTTAAACAGCATAATCTTGTATAAGTATGACAGTGGTGTTTGTCTTTTTTCTGTCCAGGTGGTAAGTGCACGTCTGAGGAGCCTTATTGCAGACACCCCAAAGCTAGAAGCACCAGGTGAAATAAACTTTGAGTCCAACATTGAGCACTTTGAAAAAGCGCTGCCTTCCCTATGTGGCCAGCTTCGACGACCTCGTGCTGAATCTGTACCTTCGCCGCCACCGTCAACACAACAGGCCCCCCAGTCAGCATCGCCTACTCCTTCCTCGTCTCCCGTGGGTTGTCTTGGAGGCAATGCTTCCTCGCCCATACATTCTGCCTCTTCATCTATCGGTGGAGGCAATGTTTCCCCACTGCATTCCGCAGCGTCGACACTTACGGGCGGTGTTGGTAGTGCATCCATGGTCGTTGGGTGTGCCAGCATGTCCCCTATCCACACCAGCGCATCTCTGGCTCCAGGGGGCGGGGGAAGTCTGTCTCCACCACTCCATCACTCCGGAGCACCATCCTTAGAGGATGCGGCGGCAGCTGGCGACCCGTTTGCTGCACTTTCTGCTGGAGCACCTCTGGACGTTGGTCTGCTGACAAGTGCAGCGGCACAGTACAACTTAGCCCGCCTCGCAAACATGGCTGAAAGTCCGGACGACCCAGAGACAGCAAGTGATGGCACCGTCACCATGGCAGACCTGTTGCTGGACCCGTCTCTTGGGGTGTCGGCAGCGGAACAGAATGTGCTGAACAACCTCACTGCCCTTGCCAAGCTTGGCTCCGTGTCACTCAACAATGCAGGTTTGTCTTCCTATTCTTAAACATTTTTCTTGAGACTCGGCATTTATTTATTTATTTATTTGAAATACCCTCAAGGTACATGCAGTACATTATAGAGGGGAGGAGCAAGAACACGATTACATGTAACGTGGATCAAGGTAGGATGGAAGAAAAAAGAAAACTCATAACAATCAAACAAGTCAGTACAGTATCAATGTACAATAAAGAAAAAAAAAATATTAACACCGATTTAAACACTGGTTATACAGAACTTATCACTCGATTGAGTAAATCAGGCATCAGTCTGTAATAATAGGATAGCATTACACTATATTTCGGACTTCGTGTACCCTTCCTATCGTGACGTGGCACCTGCTGTGGTAGCTTAGCCTGTAAGGCATTGCACTGCTGTTCTGGAGGATACAGGTTTGATTTCTGACAATAGTGGCCGCATTTTGATGGAGGCAGCGTACATATACACGCTTGCACTTAAACCTTAATAAAAGTGCTCAAAGTTCATCAGTAGGCTTGCCCAACGGTATTCTTTTATACACGGCTATCGTATGGCCATGTATCACCCAAGGATTTTAATTCTTTTGTCACCCCCCCCCCCCCCCCCCTTTCCAGGCCAAATCATGTTGAATGGCCAGGTGGTACCGGGGCTGACTCTGGAGCCAAATCCACAGACTTCTCCTCCTCCCCCCCTGCTCACCTCTGGGCGGCCGAGCAGCAGCAGTAGTATCGGAAGCCTCGGCTCCCACCAGCAGCTGCTAGACTCTCTGCTCAATGGCTCAGCATTGTCCCCACGAACCTCTTCTCGTGGATCGCCCATGCTCGACAGCCTGGTCAATGGCAGCTCCATGTTGGGGCAGAGGGTGCCCATCCTGGCAGCTGGCAGCGGTCTTGGTCAGTGTCCTTGGCCATGTTCTTTGCTACCACAGTCAGATCTTGTTAATTTGAAAGGATGTTGTGGTCCCAGCAAAGTTATGTCTGTCGCAGTGCATGAAAAAAGCCAGTTTTTCTAAATGCAAGCCTCTCGATAGTTAATATGAACGTACCACACTCTGCGAGCGAAACTATAATAAAATCTCATTAAGAGGTTCCCGGTTTGATAGCATTAATGGTTAAATAGTAGCGATAAATCCTTGAATCATGTATCCGCTGACTGCTTAAAAATTTTCGTATTCATTTCGTATTCATATTTTTTTATTTGTTTTTGTACAAATACAGTATAGCTCTAGTGCTGTAGCTGTAGTGGCTTGCCCAATGCCAGCCAGTTAATGCATACCATAGTCCTTCATTTCACACAGGTTAATGGCGCCCCTCAATTCACGGTGAAATCATTAGCCTATCGGTCTCTTCAGCACATCAGAGACCGGTAGGCTAATGATTTCAACCTCCGATTATGGTAATGCCTTTATGGTAAGGTTTGGGTAGGGGCTAGTTGTTATTTCACCTGCTGGGCAGCTGCTGCCAAACTTTATGGTAAGCATCAACAAATGAATGAAAGCTAGAGGGCAGCAGCCAGTGATTGTGCAAAGTTTAGTGTCAACAGCTCTGCCACAATAAGCATCTTGTCTATCTGCTTGGCAGTGTGTGTGGCGCATGTATCTTGTGGCAAATGCATGCATAGATACAGCAAGCGTCTTCACTGCGACGGCATGGCCTGGGTAGTTGATGTGCCGCCCACAACTAGCCAGCTAGAATCAGCTACACAGCTGAGTAGCAGGTACATACGCATATGCTTATCTGGGAAAGCTGCCGATCTGCACTGTAGAAAGGATCTCGTGCGTGCCCGTCTTGATGTAGAGAAGGTGGCAGCTGTGACTGGCAGTACCTACATCGAGCACCGTCGCTTTCGTCAGTGTCCATGCCGTGACATCACTCACAGACCTTACAGGAAGTTGTCGTGCCATGTAAACTTCAGAAAAAAAGAAAGAGAGAGAGAATACGTCGCCCTCTGCTCAGGTGTTGGAAAAGGCAGGGAAGGAACTTGGCTTGCGAAGGCTAGACAGGCCAAGCGGCAAGAGTGTGGAGCTCTCTTTCTTGCATCTTGTTTTCTTTCTGCGCATATGCATCGCTGCAACATATTTTTCTCCGCTTGTAATGAACCGATTTGAAAAATTCTTTCGGTAGAATGCTTTCTACAGTGCATGGAACAACTTACACTGTGTATCTAAAATTTGCCAAGTGACCCGGTGAAGGGCCTTTTTAAAGCAGTTCGTTGCATTGGCCACACCGCAATTGAGGATTGCAATTAACCTTTGTCAACAGAAAAATATGATTGCAGTATGCACTAAGTGGTAGGTATAAGACGAGCCATTGTATGTTACCATATACATTACACAGAATGAAGACCAGTTTGGGGATTCATTGTAAGGAAGCTTTGACTATAGTCTGTCTTTAATGGTTAAAAAATTCGAGAACATTCAGATATGCATTTTCGAAATTCACACTTCAAATAAGGAAAGTATTTTATTTGTATTTGTAATTCCAAATATCTGCGCACTCATAGTAAATACCAGATTTACTTGCGTAATGAATGCACTTGCAAAATATTAGCACCCGAACTTTGAACCTCTGCAGTCCTGTGAACTGCCGTGCTGTGGCTTTCCCACTCACTCGATCTCTGGTGTTCTAATGTAGTTAGGGAGCCGTTCGGCACAGCGATTCAGAACTCCCGCGTCCTGATAAAACTGCCACGTTTTGGCGCATGTAGCAGCGTATGAGCAGCGGCAACATCATTTACTAGCATTGCTGCCCGCTTCCGTGCTGCACAGATTGCCACACCTATGCCTAAGCATGGTCGGGACATGGTCTCCGAGTGTTGAACGTCATGCTGAACGCGAACAACTGAAGAGACTCGGCACAGATATGAGGGAGAAATGTGATAGTGAGCCGTTTTGTGTGCGGTGGTGGGAGACATTTATTGTGCCGTTGCATCTAAAGTCCAATTATTGAGGGACTTCAGTTATGACCACCCGTGAACGCAACAAAACTCTAATGCAGCTGGCAGGGTGTCGGAACGAAATGCTTTTCGTTCCGGTTTTCGTTCCTTTCCACAGAAAAAAGTTCCGTTCCGTTTTCGTTCCGGAACAAAAAAAAGCGTTCCATAACGGTTCATAACGTTTTTTTTTTCTTTTTCAATAAGAAAAGCGAACAAAATACTTAATATTAAAAGTGTCCTTTAAAAATAGCAAAAGATACTGAACTAATACATAAAAATGCAACAATAATTGTTGGGGTTTTACGTCCCAAAGCCAGGATGTGACTTTGAGGGAAATCGCATAATGTTTCGAAGCAAGGCCACAACAAAAACTTGGTATTTATTTTTCCTGAAGTTTGAATCCCGAATTTTCGTCAAGGGGGGGGGGTGGGGGGCACACGATTTCAGAAGCAGCAGGTCATCAAGTGTACTCGCCGATAAGCGAGACCGCTGCTCTGACAAAATGCACTTGAGTGCCGGAAATGCCTTGTCAACGCTGACTTGTGTGGCTGGCACACCAAAGGGCCACTAGTGCTAACATGTACAGCTCCAGTTGCCGCTTTTTGCGCTCGTCCCAAAATTTCAACACATTCAACACGTAAGCGACGACAAAGCCTTCTTCACGACGGCCTGTGTGAGAGGCACGCGAAGGTCCGCTTGAATTTAATACAAACAGCTGTGGTTGCCACTTTTTTAGTTTCCTGCGTTATTTCAACGCATCTTTCCTTTGAAATACCTGCCCGAGATGCGAGCTGACTTTGAACCCTGAGTTATGCATTATTGCTCACGTTGCATGACCTCGGTTGTTCCGGATCGCAAAGTTTTCCCGTGAACCGAAAAACGATAAAAAATATTTCGTTTTTGCTCCGGAACGAAATAATAAATAACGTTCCGGTTACGTTTTCGTTCCGGTCAAAAATATCGTTTTTTTTTTTTTTTTTTTTTTTTCGTTTTTTGTTTTCGTTTTTCGTTCCGTTCCGACACTCCGGCAGCTGGGCATCTCCAAGATTGCATCCGCGACGTAGTGGACTTCTTTTTTTGGTTGCAAGCTGGCACAGCAGCTTGCAACAAAAATCATTGGCCTACGCATCTTGTATGTCATGGTGTCGCTAGAGGTGGGACTTATGGCTACATAGAAACTATATGTATAGCTAAGACTGCCACATGAAGCTCGTTCATTTTTTTTTTTTTTTTTTTTCGCTGTTGGCCGTTCTACAGCGTGCCATTTTTCCGACTTTGTGGTGCTGTGGGCTGACCACGCATTAAATGGAAGTGAAAGGTCATCGAATTAGAACACAATGTAGCCGCTATAATGGCTGTTGTGGCGAGTGCCGAGTCGTGTGATACAAACGCCATAGCTCCTTTTAGATGCGAAGCAGCTTATGGTGGAGTTCAATCTGGTAGTGGTGTGCGGCGTGATGACCCTTACTGCGCATGTGCAAACCCTCTCCACACACCTCTCCACTCCCCCTTTCCGACAACTCGTCGGTAAACTCGCGCCGGAGCGCTTGCACGATTGCGTTCCGTTGGCGTTCGTTGCGCATGCTACCGACCTCGGTCAGAATGTTATCGAACCAAAGTCTCTCTTTACAAACGCATTTCTCCTCCTCCAGCTAACATTAACGGAAACACCTAGTTAAACCGATGCAAATGCGGTGTGCACCCCCGTGCTGCTTTGCTTCACCTCATGGTCCCCTTTAGCGGGAGATGGTGTAACTTTTTACTGTTCTTTAAAGTAAAATTTCGTAGCACGTGTGGCTTTAAGCATTTCCACGGATCACACCACTGCTTCTTTTGGACGTTAGTGTTTGGCTCACCCCGAAAAAATTCTTGTAGAATTTACCCTGCGTAATAAACGCACCCTCTAAATTTGCATTCGTTCTTTTGGGAGGGGGGAATGTACATTCATTATGCGAGTAAATACAGTAATAAACACTTTTGCTGACTTCTTTTAACCTTTGCTTAGTTATAGTATACCAACATCAAAATAATGACTTATCGGAACATAAAAACACTATTCCTGGTTATGAGAGACCCCTCATATAGGGACAATAAATGTTCTGTGGTACCCCCTGCCTGTAAGGGTTTTAACTGTACTTTGGGATCTGTGAATAACTAGTGCAGAGATATATTGGTGCTGGTGGGCCGAATAGTGATGCTCATAGTTTTTCCCGTTCACATGTGTTGTGCTTCCAGTGTCTCCATCTCTATCAGTGCAATCTGGATACGTGCCTCCTCCACGCAGTGCCAGCACGAAGGTGAACACGATGCAGATAAGGTACCTGTCACTTGTGTGCGTCCCATTCTGTTTTTTACACTTTGTATGTAAACACATTGCTGTTACATGAAGTGTTTCCTGTTAGGGGGTACCGTATTTACACGATTGTAAGTCGACTCGAATGTAGGTCGACCCCCCTAATATTGCATCCCTCAAAAAAAAAAAAATCCAAGCGCATTTTACACAAGGAAAATTTATTGACGTGGTTGCTGAGGGTTACTCATCGTCACTGGAGTCGCCCTCACTGGTGCTGCTGCCGTCATAGCTGCTGCGGTCCCACAGCACGTCGTCATCAAGTGTGAGTCCACACTTCGCGAACGACCGCACCACGACATCGCATGGTACAGCCGCCCATGCAGAGAGGACCCACCCGCACACAGTAGCCAGGGAGGCCCTCCTCACACGCCCGCTTGGCGTAAGTTCCCGGTTTTCTGAAGAAATCCACTCGTTGTATTCGCGGCGCAGGAGGTCCTTGAATGGCTTGTTGACTCCCACGTCGAGAGGCTGAAGTTGACCCGTCAAGCCACCGGGGATTACAAGCATGTCGGTACGCTCCTTATGAAGCACCGCTTTCACCTTAGCGGTGAGGTGCCCTCGGAACGAGTCCAACACTAGCAGGTTGGGGACGTCTTTTTTGAGGGATGCCCCCGGCCTCAGGAGCCACACCAGACGGTACCACTCCACCACCATGTCATCCGTCATGAAGCCCTTTTCGTTCACCCGTACCACAACGCCTTTGGGAAGCACCTCTTTAGGCATCGTCTTCCGTTTGAACACGATGTACGGGCGAAGTTTGGTGCCATCCGCCAAGCATGACAGCATGACAGTAAAACGGAGCTTTTCATTTCCCGTTGTGAGTAGGTTCACATCGCGTGCACCCTTCACGTTCACTGTGGTATTGCTCGTCATATCGAAGTATACGGGAGTTTGGTCGGCATTGCCGATCTGGCCAAGCAAATACTGCCGGGTGTCACGCAGTCTAAGGAAGTGCCTATGGAAGGCAAGGACCTTTTCCTCGTATGCGGCCGGCAACTTTTGGCACACGCTGGTGCGTCGACGCAGAGAAAAGCCTGCCCTCTTCATGAATTTCGATGCCCAAGCCCTGCTAGCTTTGAAATCGGCCTTTGGTATCCCTGCCTCAGAAGCATAGACACGGGCTTGTTGTGTGATCATATCACAAGTGACCAACAGCGATCGATCGCGTAAGTCAGTCACGTATGCCGCAAGCTTCTTCTCCAGCTCCGGAAAGCGTCCTGACTTTGGCCCGCGAAAGCCACGGCGCTTGGAGTCGCATGCGAAAATTTCCTCGCGCTGAAGCCGCCACTGCCGCACCACACGTTCACTGACTCCAAACTTGCGTCCTGCTGCGCAGTTGTTGGTCTCCTCGGCATGGAGAATAGCAGCCCGTTTGAACGCTGCTGTGAACGAGCGCCGATGGTTCTTGTGGCCCTGGGCACTCATGACAGACAGGACGACTCAGCACAACAACACAGAAACACGCGGCGAAGTTGGCGAAGTGTCCAACGTGTCTGCTTAGAAAATTGCACCACACAAAGAGCTCTTCCGTCAACTACCAATACCCCCCCAAACGGTGGCTCTTCCATCAATGATTGGTGCTCCCATAAGAGCCGTGCGCTCGGTAGATTTTAAAAAAGAACAGCTTTTGTATAAAAACGCGCAATAACCATGCGCTGTGCGTTGAGCGGCAAACTTTATTCGCAATTATGAGAACACATTCGCTGCGAAATGACTCCATCAAAGTCACTGGCAGTGGCTGCCGCGCGATACCAAAACAAACATGGCGGCAGGTGGAAGCGGCCGCTCGCGATTTCCATTTATTCGTGAGATCGTTACTCGCATTCAAGAAGCGTTTTGTTTGTCTCAAATAAACAAAATGAGTATTAGCGAATCCTTTGATTCAATGCACGGCGCTAACGTAGCCACAATCATATCACGTTAATACACTTCCGAACGCGACGTTGGGAGGTTAGTCGCTCTAGGTACGGTGACCAAAGCGCACAGATCGGCAACGCCAACTTTCGAAGTCGGCATCACCTTTCCTTGCGCCAGAATGTATGCAATGGTAAATTAATACTCTACTATTCGGCCGTAACCATGGAAACGAGGTCTCGAAGCTGTGTCCACCTAGTAGCACCCCTGATTTCTCGTTTCTGTTGCTGTTACTAGCGGCACACGGTTCGACTTCGATTGTAAGTCGACCCCCCAACATTGGATTATCAAATTTGAAAAAAAGGGTCGACCTACAATCGTGTAAATACGGTACGTGGTTTGTGGGGATATTTCCTGTAATTTATGACCAAACTTGGTGAAACTAAGTTAGACCTGTAGAGTTTTTTATGCTTATTTCATATATGCATTCTTTTTTTTTTTTTTGTGGGGCAGCTAGTTCAGGAGACGGATAATGTTGCCACTCTGTTGTTTCTGGAGGTAATTGGAAAAATGCTGCTCCATAGAAAGTGAATGTTATTGCAGAGCTAGCTGGTATAATATGCAACAATGACAACACTGCAAACAGTTCATATCTAATCAAGTTTAGTCGCTGTGTATTATCAAAATGCATTGTTTACACCATGACCACAGTAAAGGAAAAGCAAGATTAATTTTAAAAATAAATGTGCATCAAATTAAATTCTGCTCCCAGCACGTTGTATGCAGGTAGGGTGTTGTCTTAAAAAAATAACAGCTCTAGCTGTTCTATATCACGAGATATCACTGCAATGACCAATGAACATGCCAAATTCAGCTCATACAAATTGCGTAGAACTACAGTGTAAATGAAATACTAACCTTATGACAGCTAAATTGAGTTTTAATGTCAAATAATACCTGTATATTTTAAATATGTAATAAAAAACTTTTTTTCTTTTGCGATTTTTTTCACCTCCACTACCTATGTCACCCCTAAACTGAACTGAAAGTTGGCGCTGTTATAAGAAAACTAGCAGAGGAAGTGAAACAGGCATGAATCCATAAGGATAGTGCCCTTCTTGAGAAACATTCCACACCTCAGTATTCAAAATGTCGAAGTTCTCAACCCTCTCATCACTCCAGTGGAAGGGGGGAGGGTGTCGGAGTGATACAGTTTATAGATAAGTTTTGTTTTGCCTTGGAATTCTAAAGCACGGTGCCTCAAGCTGTAACGTGACACAGATAGTGCCCTGCTGTGAAGCTTCACCTGGAAGCAAATGTGGTGTGTAAATGTAAATGTACTCTGCACTTAAAGAAACACTGATGCGTAAAAATCTTGCATTTTGTTTTCTTGGTTGCAAAAAGTCATTGAGGACCCACTAATCACGTGTCTTAACCTGCTTTGCTTCATTGTGCAAGTGTTATTAGACATGTTTTTATGGTAGCCAGTTCAAGTTTCAGTGGCCACCAAGAAAGGTTATCTGTTTATAAACGCACCTGGTCGCACAACCCCAGGAAACTTAGCACACTGTGCTTGGCAGCATGTGCAAGTGCTTCACTCTCTTGCAGCCAATAGGGCAGCCAACAATAAAACTCCCCGGCAGGGGAGCAAACAACAACAGTACTGGACATCCTCAAGCGAACAGCACACTGCAGAGGCAGCATCAACAGCCAACACAAACTGGTCACGGGTGGTCGTCGCTCGTTTACAGCAAAACCTTTTAGCTGTTGATTCTGTGAGGTTCTTCATTGGTGGCTCACTTGCACTTCACAAATTTTAAAATTCATTCTAATTATGTTGTAGGGCCTTGCCTTGCTTGCCCCCGTGGCACTTGCCCCACGAGTGTCCAGCGTTTGTCGCGGAAGCATTTGCCAGAATAGGCCCGTCTCGTCAGCATTGAAGATTTGGTTCGGCTCATACTTGGTGAGAACTCTGGGCCACTCGTGCTCAAGCCACTTCTGAATTTCTTCATCATTGGCGTCCTCACTCTCTCCCGACACCGTCTTCCCGACAATGTCGAAGCGAGTCTTGAATCGTTGCAGCCAACCACTGCTCGCATTGAAATTCTCGGCGCCGAGAATGAATGCAAAGTTCTTTGCCTTCTGTTGCAACATCGGTCCCGATATAGGAATATTTCTGGCCCTTGCGTCGATGAACCACTTGTGAAGCGACTTCTCAACATCTTCTAAGGCAGCTTTGCGTACATGCCGCACGCCCGAGTGCCGACTCTTCTCGGCCTTGGCCTTTATGTCGCCTTTGTTTTTGAGCAGAGTACTCAATGTGCTCCTTGGTATGCCAAACGCTTCTGCGACGCTCAACTTCTCTCCATTCTCCACACACTGGATTGCTTCTAGTTTAGCAGCAAAAGTCAGGGTCGTCCGTTTCTTAGCGTTTGCAGCCATCGTTACACACACCACGACGTGCGACAGGCCTAACTCCGCTCACACGAACACTACGAGGCTACGAGCACAACGATCGATGCGATGAAGGGGAGGAACTAGTCCAACAAGTGCAGTGCGTCGACGCTGCAAGGATATGCGGCGTGCGTACGCCGCTACGTTCAAGTGGCGCTCTCGGCGCCATTGACGTGTGCAGCAGTCGTAAACGCCCACCGCGCTGCCGCTAGTTTTGAGAGTGTTGCGGGAAAGCTCGCCGCCTGTCAACGGAGCGCGGGCGGTCTGGGGTGGCCAAGTTCGATATATCCATTATGCGTCAAACTTCGTTCGAAATAAAAAATTAAAAATGCATGCAATTTCCCGCGTGATATAGGAACCGTTCGATATAGGCAATAATTCGATATATCCGTGTTCGATATATCGAGGTTCGACTGTACAGTTTCTCAAAAGCCAGCTAGATTCTATTCATCCAAATAATTTTCATTGTGTTCCCCTACACTGTTTCATTACAGGAGTCTACTGTCTTACTTTTCCTAAAGGACAAGAGAATTACACCAGTTAATAAACTGGTACTGACACCCAGAAGCTTTTTGCCTTTTAGTGTCCCTTCAAAGATGGATTTTTGTGGACACACATACAACACCTGCAAAATGTCAATGGCAAGTACAGCCTACAACATAATTAGAATGAATTTTAAAATGTGTGAAGTGCAAGTGAGCCACCAATGGAGAACCTCACAGAATCAACAGCTAAAAGGTTTTGCTGTAAACGAGCAACCACCACCCATGACCAGTTTGTGTTGGCTGTTGTCGCCAATGCTGACAGAGACCTCAAGCTCTGTGCGGAATTGACTGAGGACGAAATCATCAGTCAAGTTATAGAGGATTCCGACAACTCCAACACCAAGAACGAAGAGCTAGTGCCTACATAGCCGACAAGCTTGGAGTTGATGTGAGCACTGATGATACTGTCATCGGTGTACAGCAACAGCATGACAGCTGAAATTGAGGCAGACATCATCGCGGGCAAGCGGAACACCGTGCAAAAGAAAATAAGTGACTTTTTTGCGCCAAGGTATTGGCCGATGAGGTAGCGTCGGCCACCTCATCGGCCATGTCGGACCCAGTACTCCAGCCGTGACCCTCTCCCTCCAGCCGTGACCCTCTCCTGATGGAGAGGGTCACGGCTGGAGTACAGGATTCCTCTTTAAAATGTGCATTTTCGCATGCATTCGTTTTTCCAGACTGCAGAATTTTCCGGATGTTTTCACAGTCCCTTGCATGTCCGGGAAATTGGACGTCGACTGTGCTTGCTTTTGAATGGTACATGAAGCTTCTCACACTGAACAAGCGTAAAAAATGTTATTAAAGGCATGATTTCAAGTGGAACAATTGGTACTAAGAGCAATAGTGCCGAATTTCATCACAAAGGGGTGGCTAAATGTGATAGATTTCTGGTGTCGCACTGCAGTAGAGGAAATTAGAGGGGGTGACATGCAAGCATAGCACTGCGTTGCAGCTGCTTATTAAAACCTTCCAGGTGCTCAAAATACACACTGAGATAAGCCAGGTTATTTTCGATATGGAGCTTTGGTGTTTTAAATGTGCACTTAGCTTATTTTGCGGTCTTTGCTTCGGTGATTGAATGCCTGTACACTCTGTTTGTTCAGCTGTGGCTTGAGCAACTAATACCCATGTCACACAGGCACACTTGGACGGCCTCGCAGTCTTCGAAATGCCTTCGAAATGCCAAAATGCTGTCAACTTGAAGTACAGTGAACTCCCGTTAAAACGAACTCTGTTAAGACGAATTCTCAGATATAATAAATAACACAGGTATGTTTGTTTGATTTTCCATGGACTCAATGCAAAAGAAATCCTCTCAGGACGAGCCCTGTCACAGGTAACCTTCTGTTAAGAGGAACTTTCCCAGTGCTCTGGACAGCAGCCCCTAGTTTATTGTAGGGGGCCCCAAGGGCTGGACACCTGTGTTCTTTTGTTGTCTCCCCAAGGAGCGTACAAAAGAACCAAAGACTATGTAAGCAAAGCCACTTAGGTGCCAGAAATAATTACAGAGTTTTATTGTTGGGGCCCCAAGTGCTAGGGGCACCCTGCCTTCTTGGGCCTTTTTGTTGTCTCATCACCTGGGGTTCTTTTATTGTCTCCCCACCTCCTGTTCAACACCTACAGGGAAAGTACACAGGAACACAAAGCAAAAGAATCGAAGAGGGCTTACACAGAGAGACTGGGTACTTGAATAAAGTTGCCCTCCTTCTTTCCCCCCCACCCCCAATTAGTAGAGCAGTGGTAAAGCAAAGCAGAAGAAAACAAAAAGGAAGGACAGGGGCCCACACAAAGGGGGAAAAGGGGGGGGGGGGGGCGGATATAAAAAAAGCGAATGCTGCTTTTTATCCATAACAACAAAGTGTACACATTAGACCTTTTGGCTGATCAGCACCTCCTGGGGCAAGTGCAGGAAAACTGCCCTGAAGAAAGACAGGCCTAGTTTCTAGTCAGTGCAGGAAAGGGGTCCTTGCTGATATGAATGCGTATGTGAGTATCCTCAAAGGTGCGCCACAATGCCTAACAGATTGGCTGGCAACACAACTGACATGCTCACTGAACAAGTGCTTGAAGCACTTTCGAAGAATACTGGAAGTAGCTTGTGCCTGCTTAAGTTCTGTAATGAACAACCTTTCCCAGCAGCATGGAGGTACTGGAAGATACTTAAAGTCATTAGACGAAATGTTATTTATGGCTGCTTGCCAGGGCTTGAGAGTTTTCAAGTTGGGTAAAAATATGGTTTCATTTGTAATTTTTTCTCATTTGCAAGTCTACTTGATTGACTTTTTGAAGTAAGATGTTTGGATCCACCTGGGCAAGTGGCCAATCCATTCTTGGAGGCACTTCTCATAAGACGAACAAATTGTCATAGACCCCTGGAGTTCATCTTAAAGAGAGTACTGCAGTTGTGGTCTGCTACATGGCAGTAGCAGGCCGTTTTGTGGTTCAAACATTTCCTGCAAGAACTGTGTGAGGCCAAGGAGGTGAAAAGGTTTGTAGCATGCATTCCATGTGATGGCGACAAGCTTTCGCTACATCATGGACTTGGGAGACCGCTGCTCTAATATTGGAACTCATCGTGCTTGATAAGCGTCGTACAATTGTACTGGCAGAGTTCTTCTGCAGAAAGGGATAAATGAAAAACTTCAAGTCAAGATGAAACACTTCGAAATGAAGAACAAAAGAAACAAAAGGAAGGGAGTATGCAGAAAAATTTAAAAAATTGCGCTAATGTGACGGGAGTGACAGCACAATGAGCGCAAGTGTGCCGCTGTTGTCAAGAGTATGTGAAGATCGCATCTTCAATTGGCAGAAATACTTCATTGAATAATTAATGGGTCTCACGTACATTATTTTTAGAGGATTTCTTTTGCAGGATTCCTTTTAATCACAGTTCAAGCACAATGTGAGCGAGAGGGTACGTTTGCGCTGTTTCCACTTCCATTGCTCTATGGCCTTCAAGGTTACGATATAGGAGTCCTTTATTGATTGGCTAGTCTGTTGACTCGACGGCCCTCAATATCGCCCATGTAGCAGCTCAAAATTGATCTTTGAGTCAGTGGACCAGCGGTTGGAGGGCCTTCCAAATGCCCATGTGACATGGGTATAAGTTAAAGGTTCATATTGTAGCCTGAAAAGAAAATCGGGGCTGGTGGTGTAACGTTGTGCTCTGAATTTTCTTCAACTGCAACAGGTGCAAGTTTGGTCAATTAGGCCCGAGCAAGGGTCAGTTCAGCTCGCCACATGGCTTCTGCTTGGGCCTAGAAGAAGAAATTATCGTAGCCGACACCAACAATCATCGCATCCAGGTGTTTGACAAGTCTGGAGAGTTTAAGTACACCTTTGGAGTTGCTGGAAAGGAGGAAGGACAGCTGTGGTATCCACGAAAGGTGCCGCTTTTATATCATATTTGTGACTGTGTATTCTTTAAAAAGGGAGGCGCTTCTCTTTTTTAACATGTGCAGTAAGTGTTGGTGTACAGAATTCTTACATTGCTACCAAACAGGTTAATTTACCAGTAACCCTGCTGAATGGATGGCATGACATTAGGATTTACAGTAAAATGGTAGCTGGCTAGAGAGCTTTAATCCTAAATGATGTCTTTATGCTGTGCACAGCTTGCATGTCCTGCAAACATCATGAAGTCTTGGGTATTTTTGCTTTTCCAGGTGGCTGTTATCAAGAGCAGTGGAAAGTATGTCATTTGCGATCGAGGGAACGAGCGGTCACGTATGCAGATCTTCACCAAGGGTGGCCACTTTATCAAGAAGATTGCAATTCGCTACATTGACATTGTAGCGGGCCTAGCCATCACTGCAGAGAATAAGATAGTTGCTGTGGACAGTGTGTCGCCGACAGTATTCGTCATTTCAGAAGCAGGCGAGCTTCTGCTGTGGTTTGACTGCAGCGAATACATGAGGGAGCCCTCGGACATTGCCATCAGTGGCAGGGAGTACTACATCTGCGATTTCAAGGTGAGCCTCTCTGTGGTGTCATGCTTGTTGGCAGTGTGCTCACTTTCTCCTTGTCCCTTTCTTTTATTTTTTCTACAAGTGCTTCTAGTTCCGTTCATACACTTCAGTTTAGCATTGTAAACTCCGAGCTGTAATGCCTTTACTGGAACCCTATGCTGCGGCTTACATGGCAGGTTGTACTCACTGTTGTATGGTATTGACTTGTGTAAGGGCTGCACCCCTCAACTTGACAGCTTCATACATTTCGGGGAAAATGTAGGTGTGTGCTAATATTCAGAACTGTGAATAATTTTCGAACAGCATTCACTGTTTGATTCAATTCGCACTTCACATTTACTATTCAAACTACTCGAAGTTGGTAATTGAAGGGAAAACGCTGCATATCGTAACAAGTGGCCCGTTCCCGCATGCGGTACCCTTTGCCGCAGAACACTCTGGTACCGCAGCGAAGGTAACACTCGTGTACTGTGTCGAAGCTGATGCTCGCGTGCTGTAGCAAAGCTTACAGGTGTACTGTGGAAAAGTGAACACTCTTATAACTGCGGTGAAGTTAGCTCAGCTTTCTGTTGCACAGTTCCCTGTTGGACTGTTCTTCAGGACTTTGGAATAACAGTGTAGGATTACACTAGGCATACAATAAATCTTTCTTGCCCATGTTTAGGAGTAAATTTCTCTGTAATTTGACGTGGTATTGTTTAAAAAAGTATTCGGAATTATTGGAATTCGCGTTGCACACAAAATTTTGCTATTAGCACAGCGCTAAGAAAACGTTTATGTAATCCCAACTGGAAAAGAAATTGAGGGAGGAATTGCAGCTGATTTATGCCAGTTATTTAATTCTTAAGTTTTAATTTCATATGCTTTAATATAGCAGGGATTTCTAGCACTGTGGATGGCATGAAATGGTAATGAATCTGTAAACAGGCTGATGAACCAAACATGCGTAGAAGTGGCAACACTATCAAAAACGAGTAGGTGGTAGCATGGTGAATGAACATATATAATTAGTATGAAAAGGATAGCATTCTCTTTTATGGTGGAGGGAAATTGTCGCTTAGGGCTGTATTGGATTTCATACAAGTAGTCCGGAGAAATGAGCCCATGGCCTTGCCCCACGTAAGAGCCATAGGTTATTGAAGTGCACCCCGTATACCACCTGTAGCTGGTATATGTAGCGGTATAAGCGAATGCATAGTGATGGTATGCAGGCTGCATCACTCCATTTTGGTTGGACACCTGCACTGTTTTTGCTCTTTAGTGATGTTTCGTGTTTGTTCTGCTCCGTAAGCATGGTGCAGCCAAATACAGCCACATTAGTATGTGTTTGATGCTCTTTGTTAATGCAGTAAACTAGTACTTGCCAAAACTAGAGGACAAGTTCAAATTATGCAGTTTTCTGGAATAATGAGAGTTCGTTGAATTTTTACTGCATACCCCTTCTTAGATGTCATTTTCTTTCTTTTTCATTTTTTTTTTGTCAGGGCCACTGTGTCATAGTGTTCAATGATGAAGGTCACTTTATCCGTAAGATTGGCTGTGACGGGATGACCAACTTCCCAAACGGCATCGACATCAGCGACGCAGGCGACGTGCTCGTGGGGGACAGCCATGGCAATCGTTTTCATGTTGTGGTCTTCTCGCGTGACGGCTTGCTTCTGTCCGAGTTTGAGTGCCCCTACGTGAAAGTGAGCCGCTGCTGTGGCCTCAAGATCACCTCAGAGGGGTATGTGGTCACATTGGCAAAGAACAACCACCACGTGCTTGTGCTCAACACTCTTTACATTGTCTGAGAGGGGTTGGTGACAGGATATCTTTGGCACCTGGTGCTGCCACTGTTGGTAGTGTGTGCCACCACCTCTGCCCCACCTCCGAAGCGACGTATTTTTGGCTGGCTGGGTCCTTTTTTTTTTTTTCTTTATCTTTTTATTTTGTTGGTCCATTGTTAATATCACTGGGCAGTCTCCCATGTGCTCCTCGCCTTTTTTTTTCTGCACACGTTCACCTTCTCCTCCCAACCTCCTCCGGCATCCTTTTGATGCAGGAGTGTCGGCTCCGTTTGGCCGCACCAAGGAGGAGGTGTGCACCTTCGAGCGTGGCATTCTGCCTTCGGTTGATCACTCATTGTTTGTCGCCCTGTTGTTGTCCTTTGTTGCATTAGGTGCCTTATCATGTTTTTTTTTTTTTGCTTGTTATCTCCACTGCCTCCTCTCCCCCCCCCCCCCTTTTTTTTTACTCTTTTTCATAGCCATCCCGCATCTTCCTTTGTTTTGCTTGATTGCTTCTCACTTTGTTCCATTTCTCTTATATTTTGTTTTATTTCGCAAATTGCAAAGCACTGGCTCTTTTGGAACTATTCCTGGGCATTGTTACTCTTTTTAGAATAGCCTGACACCAACGCTGTTTCAAAGGCATGCAAGCACAACTGTCTCAGCCCCACCACCTACACCCCCATCATCATTTTTATTTGGGTGCTGCTGTTTGAAGCCATAAATGAACTGTTCCATTTCCATGATTAGTCTGTATTTCGTGTCGATTCCCAGCAGTTTGGCAACTGCTCTGCACTGCACTGCTGGACGTATTTTTAAATTTTACCATTTCCTTTGGCTGCACTCCCATATTTCGCCTGCCTGCTCCGTGTGTTAACACTTATTAGCTAGGCTTCCAAAGACACACTAAGTAATAATTTCTTACACCACTTAGCTTCTTTCCTCTCGCTCTTTCATACCCCCCCCTGCACCCTCCTTACTACGCTTCGCTGCTGTTATTGTCCACTTACGAAGAGCGCAAGTGAGTGCTTGGACGGTGTTTTGTTGTAGGCAGTGTTCTCCACTCCTGCTATCAGTTTCCCGGCCATCTACTGTTCTCGCACATGAGCTTGAGAAGACACACAAATTGCTAACTGTGATATTCTTAAAGTGTATTTTGCTGTGGAGTTAGCGTTGTTAACATTTTTTTTTTCCTTTAATTTTAGCTCTTTAAAACCAATAGTTTCTTGTCTGGCCTGCAATCTCATCTTTAAGGTTCAGTCGTTCTTTCCATTTTTTACTTCAAGTATTTCTTCTGGCCAGATGTTCTTGCAAGTGTAAGCAAGCATTACAGCCTTGTAAGCTATTCCAGTACAAACATTTGTTTATTCTTTCTTTTTGTTTTTCTTATATGATATTTTTTTTCTTGATTCTTCAGTGTGCGTCGCCGTGTCAAGGCACGACATTCCCTGCCTTAGCTAGGAGCTTTTTTTGTGCTCCTGTTAGTATTCTGGGTAACTGTCTACTTAGTGTGAAAAAGGAAAAAAAAAAAGGCATTGTTTATTAGCATGGCTGGTCTCTCAACATTATAGCAGCTATGTACGAGTCTATCGGCACAAATGGGGCAGTTTAGAAGCCTTATGTGCTCAGCATTTGCGTCTGTTGCATTTTGCAATATTTGCAGTGGTGGTTTTTTTTGTGACCACGTTCATAAGTATCCAGCTTTACAGTTGTTGACATGGCCCCATTATGTATATTTTTCTAAGTGGAAAGGAATTGACTCATGTGAGGCTATGTTTTGCTTCTTTTACTGCATAGCATTGCAGGTACGACAGTTTCTTTTAATGACATCAGCCCCTTGTAATTGCTCTTAACATTTACGGCAGAAAAGATTAGTTACAGATTAGGCTTCTTTTTCCCGTTACTGCTAGGTATTCTCAGGTTCGCGTCAACCGTTTAAAGACACCAACTGTCTAGAAGGATCATATGAATATATATATATATATATATAGTATATGTATACAGACAACATATATATATATATACCCTTGTGCCTAGTCCTTTTTACTATGATTTAGTGGTTTTTATACACATATATATATAGTATATACATACATAGTGAATGTGCCATGTGGGTTCACTCCCAGCTCTATTCTGAAGCAAAAGAAAAAACAAAAAAAAATATAAGACAGTATGTGTTGCACTATGTACCATTACTCGCAGGTATATCACAAGAGTGTTAACGGCTGAAACTGTATGTACACACGGGCAGCAGCAACAGCCGTCGCCACCACTGCAGCAACATTGTTATAGTCGTTGAAGGAGATTTGTCACACAATCTTCTCACCTTAACTTCACTTCCTCTCAATGTGAGCACTTGCATACCTGTACTGACTACTACATGTCCTCCCAAGTTTCTCTTCTGCACCTTTGAGAGCCAAACAAAAAAGGGGGAGGGGGAAGGAAGGAAGAAGGCAGATGCTCAAGCGGCTCTTGTGTCTTCTCATGCCCAGTACTGGTTTCCCTGTCCCTCCAGCACCTTTGCCTTTCTTGCTTTCACTGTGAATACTGTTCCTGCTTCTAGACAGTTTGGTAGTGAGCAGCAACATTGCCATCTTTCCTGGTTTGGCCTGCGTTTTGAGCCTTAGTTGTCTCCTGCCACTCTTACCCTTTTTCCATTGTCATTCTCGTTGGCTGTTTGATTTTTGAGAACAGCATGTGGGGGCAGATGATCGTGCGATAGGTGTCACATTTTGTTCATGTAGTGTCCGATTGCGTCTCTTCTTATGCGGCAGCGTGTTATAGCCTACTCTTGCTGCTGGTTTGTCCTCAGGCTGAGGGTGTAGTGCGGAGGAGGAGGAGGTGTGCGTGATGGCTTTGGAGGTGGGGCTGACAAGTGGGCTGCAGTTATGCACTGTTATCTTTCAGTGCAAAGAGCAAAGGGAGGGGAATACTTGCAGCCAAAGTTCCTGTATTTTTTTTTTCGTCCATGGGACAAGCTTGTTGTGCTTTACATTATTATTATTCATTTATTTTCACTAGTGCACTTGTGGTCTCTTACATGCTACATTATTTCGGGGCTTCATTGACTTGTGTATGTGTGTGTATGTGCAGAGGTGTTTGTGTTTTCTTTCTCTCTCTCTCTCTTTTGTGTACCGCTTATGCAACCTGTACGAACCAAGGCGGCTGCATTTGGCCCCGCCTTTCTTCATTGTTGGCACCAGTGCGTTTGGTTTTTCCTTCGCCGAAAAGTAACATCAATAAGCGTAGTCACAGGGGTTTCGTTGTTGAGCAAGCTGAATTTCACTGCTCAGTTTCATTCCTAGGTGTGCACTTTTATTGCAACTTCTATTGCGGCTGATTTCCCGCCAATCCCACTGTTTTTTTTTTTCACACCACCTTTCCTTTTGCAATGCGTGCTTGCTTACTCCTGCCTCCATTCACTCTGTGCACAGTTAAATACTGCACACACTTTACCTGGTGTGTACACATTTTTCTACGCATACCTCAATTTCGCATCATCTTAATTTTGGTATCGTGCAGCTATGCAGCACGCGCCTGAAACTGTGGAACAGGAGCAGAAATGCGCTTCTCTTTGTTATACATTTGTTTTCCTGCTTTTTGTTATTTCTCATGCAGCCGTTCGCCACGTTTGCGGTCTTTGCAAACAAGGAAGTGTATATTTCTCCAGATTTTTTTTTTTTTCTTGAGATTTTACAATCAGCTCACCTTGGTGTGTTGTTTCGTTTGACTTGTGTCGCATGCTGCCTGCAATAATCTTCTGCCTTTTTTTTCTAGTTTTGTTGAGTGTACATTCTGAGAAGATAGGACAATTTACCTTTAGAGCTTTTTTCCCTCTCTCTATTTTTCATTGCCATTTCTCTTAATCATTCACAGTGCATTTGCATCTCTAGTGTGCCTGGTGTTACGTACACATACACAAATATATATGTATATATATATATATATACACACATATACTTACCATGTTATTATTAAAGGTGATGGAGTGTTTGCTGCCACCTGTTCTACTCCCATGTGGTGTTTATGCGCTGCTGTGTTGTTGCTTTGCACTCTAGCAAAGTTAGCGCATGTGTTGCCAGCAATATTGTGAAGGGATGGGATGGGCAGCAGCAGTCAAGTGCGAGCGCTTTCACCAACATTCCATGGCAGCCACTTTTTAGGCGCTCTATATATTTTTCTTTAAAACTGTTGAGAGAGGAACTTGCCTTCTTTTAACGAATCTTATACAACCTCGTCCTTTTTGAATAACTTCCCACCTTTCCCTTCGCCATTGTTTTGAGGAGTCTCGCCACAAATGGCGCTGCTTGATGAAGATAGGCGAAAAGAACATCATCATGTTGGTTGCCTTTGATTGAGAGACAGTACAATGCTTCTTTCCCAGTAACAAGTGGCGGCAAAACCCATATTTACACAGTGTTCATTTTTATAACTTCTTTTTCCTCCCTTGTTTTAAAAAAGAGCCCTTGCCTTTTCTCTTGTTTGGTGCCTTTCTTTCTTTCCTTTGCAAATTTTTATAAGGCATCCATGTGTGCATACATTTAAATGCATCTAGTCAGAATCTTGAGCACGTTCTGTGTGTTCCATGTTTCTTTTTTTCTTTTCCTGTGTGAGCTTATTAGAAAGATGTTGACAGAAGTGTACCGTGCTTTCCTTTTGGAAGCTGACCCCCTATGGCTTTGCTGGTTTATTGTCATCTCTTCCATTTTTTTTTCCTTGTTTGCTCTTTTATTTGATGTTATTTTTAATTGAGGTATTTTACGCCTATTAAAAACTTGGCAGTGTCTATTATAAGCATGTGGACCTCGCTTTGGAAAGTGCTTTTCTGTAGTGTGCTTTACAATGTGCATGAGGTTTGGCAAGTGTCATATCCTCACAAGGGCCCCAACTGTCATACAAGTGCTTGGCATTTCCTTCGGCACTTTTGTCTTCTTGAAGAATGTGGAGCATGTCACGCACCAGGTGGCCTGCTTGAAGCATAGAATGGCTGTGTAGTGTTTCGGGAGCATCCAATTGGTGACAAAAGAGGGAAAAAAAAGAAAGCATCTGGGCCGGTATCAACTTGGAGGAACAAAGTTAAGCATAATAAGACTTCTCACATTTACAAGAATTTTGTTATTTTTCTCGTGTCTTTTTTTTTTCTTTTCTTTTTGTAAGCTTGTGAGTTGTAAGGCTTTATTTTTGCAGGTGTGTTTTTGTGCGCATGTGTGGTGATACGTTTTTTTTTTTTATCCAGCTTGTTTTACAAATCGCTGTGACAAGACTGTGACACTCATTTTTATTTGTCAAATGTCCGGGGAAACAGACATTTCCCCAGCTGACAAGCCTTTATTTGCACGTAGTCTGCCAATACTATGATTGTACAATATGAATATACTATTGTATATTATACATTACCTAATGGGGATTGTTTTTTGGGGAAAGGGCAGTATTTCTTCCAGTTTGTTTTTGCAGGGTCCTTAATATTCTGCCTTTATTTTTGTGTCTTTCAGCAAAGAGAGGGCTGTTTGTGGAGTAGGTAGAATGTGCCACTCATCTACTTGATATGGTTGATGAAACAAGGCCTTTTTTTTTCCTTTTCTTTTCCCTGTCAATATTTTACAAGCCATGCAAAATTTGTTTTTATCTTTACTTTTTGTCACATAATCTTTGTTGGCAAGTAGCTTACTGTATACTGCACTGCTTCACAACATTTACTGTTCTTAACCTTCGCAAGGTCATCTTGTACTATCTTGCACCATATCTGCTAGTGCCTTTCTGTTGATATTGAGCGAAGACTAGCTCGTGCAGCTTTCATTTTCTTTCACTTGCTGTTGTTCATTGCGATTGCCACAACTCATCAACTATGCATACCATTGCTCTTCTATTGGCAGCGTATATCTGTTATCTCCTGAATCATCTTGCCATAGCATTGGAAAGAAAAAAAAAAGGAGCAGTTCTTAGAATGTCGGTATGAATTCCCTCTCTCCTTGCACATTTTTTTTTTCTTCAGTCCACACCTTACCCACTCTTTACGAGATATATGTATACATTTTTTGTCATTTATGACACTTGTTTACTGCTTAGGCTGTTTCTGCAGCTTGTACTACCAGACTAGTCCATTTATATTGCGACAGCATAAAGTGAAGCTTACACAAACTTAGACTGAATGAGTGAGATTTAGGGATGAGAGAGAGAATTGGTAACCAATGTGCTGACCCCCACCCTCAATTCCTCTAGTTTTTCGTTTTACTGTTTTTTTACTGCCTTTTACCTCAGTAGCCCCACACATGCACTACATCCCTTCTCTGTCGTTGGGTCCTCCACGTATAGCAGAAATCAGATGTGTCTGGTGTGTCACGAGCTAACCACGCAGTGAACAAGAGGCCATGTGTGTATGTGTGTGTGTGTAGGAAGATAGCCTATTTTTTGTGTTTTCTTTTTCCACTCTTAATCTATGCAAAGATGTTATTTTGCCTATGACATGCGCTTGCAACACTGCTTGGCCGCTGCAGTTTTGCTGGAAGAGCTCAGTCAGTATTCCAGGGGCCCAGTCTTGCTCGCTGCTGTTGTGGGCATTCTTTCTCTCCCCCCCCATTTTCCGGCGCCCTCGTTTTTGCATTGTGGCATTGCCAGCTTTTCAAAAGGACGGGCACCTGCCCCCTTTTAACACTCGAATAATTCTAGAGCAATAAACAGGAGGCGTGCTAGATGCTACATGGCGAGGCCCCTTCTCCCAGAGCAGTCAACTTTTTTCAGGCCATAAAAACCGCTCTTGTTTGCACCGGCACAGTTGCCACCACTGCCGTGACCGGGATTCCCCCCTCTGCTTCCCATTTCTCTGGTTCTTGCAATCGGGGATGCTTGTTGTCCTGGCATTTGCAATGGGAGAGGAGCCTAGTGTAGTGGCTGGCATGCAGTGTTGAAGACGAAAGCCACGTGAGTGTCGTAGCAGCTGTCTCATTTGGCTGCACTGTAAAAAAGCGTTTGGCATATTGGCTGTCACCGGCATGATTCTAGGGTGCTCTTCTTTGCTCTAGTGCTGGCGATAGAGCTTGTGGTCGATAACATTTGCCACCTGTATGTGAAAGTGGTCGCAGTTGTTGTGAGGTTTGCTGTTTCAGTGCCTCCTTTTTCCTGGCGTGTTTTGAGGCTTTGCGTAATTGGACACACTCAGCTCTAATGCGAAGTGCTGGGCATGCCTAGCAAGTTGTAAGGCAGCTCGTAGCACTGTTTGGAAAGAAGTGTACCAGAGAATCGTGCCAGTGAGCGGAGTGTGACATGACGCAAGTGCTCATTTGGCATAACGTTTTATGGTGTGGCTTAATTGCACAGGGTTTGGAAATGTCTTGTTGATATTGTCAAGCGTGTCCCCACGGGCAGGCAAGGCAGAAGCGTCTGATGTGCTGCTTATCCTACGTGGCAAATGTCTTTCAACAGCATGCCCCAGTGCAGCAGTGCGTGCAGATGTTAGGGGTGGGGGGAGATGTGACTTCGCATTGCTAGCTTTCTCCAGTGCTTCCGGGCGTTAAATATATATATATATACACATACTATATATACACACTTTTTTTTTCTCTCATTCCTTGAATTCACTCAACCCCTACTGCACCACGTCAAGGCAGAGGAGACTGCTTATCTCCTTCACTCGCTCTCTCATTGTAAAAGCCGAAAGTAGACCAAATTCCTTGGGCCATCCTTGTTGCAAGTGATGTCATGTGGTAGTTCTCTGAGGTGTTGCGAAAAATATCGAAGAAAAGTGCGAAAAAAAAAAGAAGTTATTTTTTCTCCCTCTTTTCAATCCCCCCGATGTTTCCGTGGTTTACACTTTTGAGACGTTTAATGTTTATGTATTTTACACAAGCACTGATATATTTTTGGTGCTGTTTTACAATGGCAAGAATTTAAAGTGGTAAAAATAACAAAAAAAATATAGATGTGCAGTTCACCCAAGCTTGCATACTGCAAGTGTGTTACCATGCTGAGCAGGAGAGGGTAGGAGGTGATGAGAAAAAAAAAAGTTGGAGCAGCCATTTTTTTGCCATCCAAGCTGGATCTTGTTGAGATTTTTGCGCTGGCTTTGTGCCTACGTGGCTGTTCATCACATAAGTGGAGGTGATGGAGAAGAGAAAAAAAAAAAAGCAAGTTGAAGTATATATACATATATATGTTGGTACAAAGCAGTTTTTTCTTGTCTCGGTTGCATGGCTCCCGTGAGCGTTCAAGACACTATTGTCTGGGCATTTGCCGAACCATGCGTCCGAGATGCTCGGTTATATTGCATTTACTTGTACTATTTTTGGAAAGCAGTTAAATGGAAATGATTTGTAACAATGTTTCATGTTAATTCCAATAAAGGCAGTTGCAACCGTTAAACTTGTTTCTTGGCCCTTCTTTCTGTCGGAGAAGCGTCCGTGGACCTTTGCTGGCGCTTTTTTTGCGAGATCTTTGTCCTATTATCAGACGAACTCACAGGAGACATCTAACAATGGTTTGGTAGTCGTTGTGGTTTGCTGTTGGAGATAACGCACAGGGAAATGTTGCCGCTGTTGAAGTAGCTTTAGCGAGCTCTTGCTTCTGAAGTGCCTGCACAATGAAAGCTGCGTGACCTGCGCGTTCGTCGTAGCATTGCTGTCGGAAGCTGTTAAATTGAAATGTGCGGGGCCTTCAAAGTACTTCGTTGTATGGGCCGCACACCGTAACATTCGCAATACAGCCAGGATGTAATTAACCGCTTCCTTCACGGTTTGCACAATTTAGCCATTGGAACGTTTAAAGGGACTGTCTACCGTCCTTCATCGCTCCCGTTTTTTGGCTCAACACAAAGCGTACCTTTCGAAGTGTCCCAGCGTGCAGTGGTTTCTCCAGAATCTCAATAGAAATTATTAAAACACAATTTTTTTCATCCACGAAGTCGCTCCCTTCCTAGTGTAGGCATGCCAGCAACACTGGGTACCGCGCATGATGCGTCGTCGTCTCCCTGGAAACCCTTTCGGGCGCGGGAGGCATCTCAACGCGAACTGGCTTCAAGGTCGGCATTCCAGAGGCGACGACGAGGAGGAGAGGCGAGGGAAAGTCGGCGCGCGGGGGTGCGTCTCGGACATGCAGCGCCGCATGCATGACAAGCGCAGTACTACGCGCCTCCGCAGGCAGACGAATTCGAAGACAGCGCCACATGCGCCACCCCGAAAGCAGCGAAAAAAAGAACGAATTGCTCTTGCACGCTATAACAAGGTGTCTCACAGGGTGAAGTACGCATGTAAGACATACATAATAGTTTTTCAGCAGAGTACGCATACCTGCGTGGGCTGGTTCTCGTACACTTGGAAAACGACGAACACGCTGTCGGGTGTCGCTAGCAGCGTTTTTTTCACCACTTTCAGAGCGAAATTAAAAACATAATTCCTTTTTTGTGGGGTGAAAGCGTGCTCGTTCCCGTAAATGTGACGCACGATCTGCCCAATTTTACCACAATCTCAAAAAATTTTCTGAGCGGTAGACAGTCCCTGTAAGACAACGCAGACTGAGATCAACGGTACATAAACGGTCTGTTCTTGCTGAAAGAACGTTGCTAAAGTAAGTGGCAAGTGCTGCGAGTGTCGTCGGAATTTCTAACACATGGCTCAAAGCGTCATCGGCTATGGCACGTGGCTTTGGTCGTTGGGTGTTGACTATAGTCTTGTTTCTGAAGTTCCGTGCAGCACTGGACGCTACAAGCCCCTTTTACCAACCAGGGGGGCGAACGTATGTTAAATCAATGGTTAAATGTGTCCTTCCGCGGCTTGCCATCTGCCAGTGGCGGGCGCTGCGGTGGCAGCTGCAGTAAGGGGCTTTAAGCTGCAGTCCTGGAAGGAGAAAGATGGAGCGGGGTGTGCGTGTGCCGCCGCGGTGGTGTAGTAGTAACAGTGTTCGGCTGCCACCCAAAAAACGCGTGTTCGATCCCTTTCGCGGCGGTCGCATTTTCGATGGAGGCGAAAATGCCAGAGGCCTGTGCTGTGCGTTGACAGTGCACTTTGAAGAACCCCTGGTGGTCAAAATTTCCGGAGCCCTCCACTACGGTCCTTCCTTTCTAGCTCTTTCACTCCCTTTCCCCCACCCCCCACGGACGCTTAGCCGTGCTCCCTACATGGGCTGCAGAAATTAGCGTCCTTTCCTCAACCTAACCACAATCGATCCGAACAATGGCATTTCGTCTCGCCTCGGAAGAATTCTGCGCTCGATGGCCTCCTTGTCATGGCTCTGCTGCACGGAACTCTTGAAACAGACTATATAGAGGACAGATGTTTAGCGTTGAAATCGTGGGTTTTAGGCATCTAAAAATAGGCACTTAGAATTATGCACGATAAGCCTTTCAGTGGGCATGATAAACCGCATATCAGAACCCGTTTTATGCATTCAATATATCTAAGCAGGGTTTTGGAGTACCAAACATGGGGGACTGCATCGCACACTGTACATGAGCGCCAAAAAAATGTGTTGCCCTATACCCCTGTCACACGGGTCGTCTAACCTCAGTTAAGCATGACGGCCGTTGGCTGTATTGTGTTTTCAAGTCAAACGTACTTGCTTGAATGACGTTCCTCCACCCCTTAGGACTATGAAAATTCGATTGTGCCAGAATACCTTGCATAAAGTACGGTCGCAACATCTGTTTCCCCCCACCCCATTCAATTTAAATTTCCGGGTCGTAGAATCCGCTGCTTGCAGACTGAAGTATACTTTTTTTTTTTAATGTGGCACGTACCTTTGGTCATAAACACCCGCCTGCAGAGTGACATTTGCGGGCACGAAATGTTTTACTGACAATTAATGCTCGCATTCTGTAAACACTTGGCATTGAAGCGCGTAGAAAAACTGGAATTTACCCAACGTTCTTTCTCCAACGATAACCGCTCACGGTTGAGCTAACGCCAGTCAAATCGCGGAAAACTTCGATAGCTCTCTCTGCGCGTGCCGTATATGTCTTCACGTGGTTAATGACGTTCGCCGGTGTTTTGTGTCGCTGACTGTCGTGGGCAAACGGTGCGGTATGCGGTTTCGTCAGCGGCGTGATAGCACGTATCGGGTTCTGTGGGCGCGTGTGTAACCTTATCGAAACGGTTGCAGTACAGGCCTTGGGGTGCGACAAGCGAGCTCCCGCCCGTTCAGTTGGTCAGTGTTGATCGCGATGGCGTCCCTCTACATAGCCTTTTTTGTGGTCCTCGGTCTTGCAACAGCCAGCAACGAGGTAAGGTACTGCGCATGCGCCAGTCCGCGCTGGCCCGCCTCGTATGGCAATGGTCCGCGCGTTTTTTGATTGCGAGGCCAGAACGCGTCTCGCTCGGGGTCGTTCATAGCTGACGCATGAATTGTGCGCCGCGGTAGTGACGGAAGTGTTGCGAGGTCGTATCAATGTGTAGTAGTAGCGAGAAGTGCGTATATAACCGTGAACAACAGTGAGGTATGTTGGTGTTGCTCACGCTTGTCCTTCGTGCAATCGGGCGTTACGGGCGTCTGTCAATCTTGCGATATAATGCGCCGTTTTGCAGTTTAGCGAAACACGATTTTCGTGAGCTGTAGGCTCAGATGCATAGGAGGAACATCAATGCATTTCGTAGTAAACTTATTGGATAGAGGGTACGGCACGTTTACAGCCGACTAGGCGGACGGAGGCTAACGACACTAGCGGTGTATGGTTAGTCCTATGTCCCTCGTCCGTGCAGCCTGCTGTAAACCCTCCCTCGTATGTGCCAGAAACGAGCTTAGGCAAGCATAGTTCTGAACTTTGGGCAGGCAGGCAGGCAGGCACAGAACTTTATTTTTGTCCTGAAAAACTGCAGTTGGACGTCCCCTTTTAGGGGGATCCTGTAGCAGTTGCGGGCCGCTCCCACGCAGGGACAGGAAGACCGTGGCCCTCCGCCCTCTCGCAGGCTCTCTGGACAGCCCGAAGTTGAACCGAAAGGTCGCCGCTTCTCAGGGCTTCCTCCCAGTCCTCTTCTTTGCTGAACTCTGTGTCACGTAACGCAGGACATTGCCAGAGCATGTGAGCTAGTGAGCAGTAAGCCTCTCCGCAGTTCGGACAATGCGGTTCAACATTGGGCGAGAAGTTACTAAACCAGCGTGTCTACCGACCGGGAAAACCGGGAAAACCGGGAAATCTCAGGGAATATGATTAGTCTGGAAAATCTCAGGGAAAACTCAGGGAATTTGGGCTTCTCTCCGGGAAAATCAGCTCAAGTACGAAAGTCGCGGTAAATCTGGCTTGAACAATGCACCTTGCAATTGTGTTTAGAGCGTAACTCGCAGTAACTGAAGCGACGAGTGCCCCCCCCCCTCCCCTTTTCATCGCTCTCCGTCGCGCGAATCGGCTGCTTTTTTTATTATTGGCTTTGCTTGTTCTATGTAAAGTCCGCTGTATGTGTCTGGACGCGCTACGGCGCGCACACAGCCCGTGTGTGCGCCGAGCGTTGTTATATTGTGCGTTTGCTTGCACGCAGTCTTTTCCACAAATATTGTGGAAAAGACTGTGCGGAGGTAGAGTACGCGCGGCTACACGAAGCTGCGCGCCCTCTCCTTAGGGAGAGGACGCGGCGCTGATTCTACACGCCACGCGGTGACGCGTTGTACCGCGTGCGTGTGGTTAGGGCAGTGGGTTAGGGCTTTGCTTTCTTGCGGAGATAAACAGAAATTATTTCTAGCTTGGGCGCGTGGTGCGGCCTGCGGCAACGCCGCTGGGCAACACCATTTTGTGGTTTCGGATTCTCAGCGTGATTACAAGGAGGCGCGTGAAACTTGATGTTTATCTTCATCGGCACAGCACCCCTCTGTAGAGGCGGCGGAAGTCGATTTTTCATCTTTATTGGCTTAGCTTTCAGCTTGTTCGACGCTTATGATCCGAGGGTCGCGGGATTTAATCCTGGCCGCGGCGGATGCATCTCGATGGAGGCGAAATGTTTGAGGCCCCCGTATACTATGCGATGTCAGAGAACCCCGGGAGGTCAAAATTTACGGAGTCCTCCACTACGGCCTCTCATAATCATAGCTGGTTTCGTGATGTAAAACCCCACAAATCAATCAATTATCGACGCTTACGAGGGATTCTTGCTGTTCTTGATTACTGAGTTTACTCTGCCCAAGGCACCCACACGCAGAGAAGATACCGTGTGTGTGCGAACACAGCTGGTTGCTCCAAGATGAGAACAGAGATGCATTTATGTGTTTACTCTAATGCACACTTCTTTTTCGATAAAACGGGTCCAAAAATCGTATGCACGTTACAATCGAGTGCGAACGAACGACACCGTTACCATACCAAGGCGCGTAGGAAAATGGCCGCTTCCTACGCGCTTCGGGCGCCGCCGAATGGTTACTGCCGAAAAACGAACTAGCGGCGCGGCGGCCTTTGGCGCGCATAGTTTCTGTAGTTTCTATGTCGCCGCCGGTCCCCCACGCAACGATGCCACGACGCACATGATGCGTAGGCCGATTATAATCGCCGCGCCGGCTTGGCCATTTTGCGGCCAACCGAAGTCCGAGATGCCCAGCAGCGCGAACTTTCAATAGCGTTTGCGGGTGGCCGCGGGTGGCCGTAACGGGAGAATAGATGTTTCTCATCACCTTACGCAAATCGGCTCATCATCGCATTTCTCCCTCATATCCGTGCTGAAGCAGAGCCTCTCACCCGTGCGCGCTGCTTGACGTCCGAGATTGCTGCGATGCAATCTCGGAGATCACGCCCCGACCATGCTTACTTAGGCTTAGCTGCGCAAGCCTGCGCACCACGCATGGCAGCACGCGGTAGCAGGCGTGAAGGAACTGTGATTGCACAGAGGAATGCACCACTGCGAGTAAATGATGTTACCGCCGCTTGCTTGCGGCTACGCCCGGCAACGTGCGGAAGTTTCATCGAGACGCGGGAGCTATGAATGGCGCGCCGAACGTCTTCGAGACGCCGCGGATCAACTACTGCAATGGTTTAAAGTTAGCGGTGCTTTTATTATACGAGTGCGTTCATTGCGCGAGTACGGCATCGATTTTATTAATGTGAGAAGGTTGATTACTAAGGTCTTCCTAGGAAGACCTTAGTAATCAACCTTCTCACATTAATAAAATCGATGCCGTACTCGCGCAATGAACGCACTCGTATAATAAAAGCACCGCTAACTTTAAACCATTGCAGTAGTTGATCCGCGGCGTCTCGAAGACGTTCGGCGCGCCATTCATAGCTCCCGCGTCTCGATGAAACTTCCGCACGTTGCCGGGCGTAGCCGCAAGCAAGCGGCGGTAACATCATTTACTCGCAGTGGTGCATTCCTCTGTGCAATCACAGTTCCTTCACGCCTGCTACCGCGTGCTGCCATGCGTGGTGCGCAGGCTTGCGCAGCTAAGCCTAAGTAAGCATGGTCGGGGCGTGATCTCCGAGATTGCATCGCAGCAATCTCGGACGTCAAGCAGCGCGCACGGGTGAGAGGCTCTGCTTCAGCACGGATATGAGGGAGAAATGCGATGATGAGCCGATTTGCGTAAGGCGATGAGAAACATCTATTCTCCCGTTACGGCCACCCGCAAACGCTATTGAAAGTTCGCGCTGCTGGGCATCTCGGACTTCGGTTGGCCGCAAAATGGCCAAGCCGGCGCGGCGATTATAATCGGCCTACGCATCATGTGCGTCGTGGCATTGTTGCGTGGGGGACCGGCGGCGACATAGAAACTACAGAAACTATGCGCGCCAAAGGCCGCCGCGCCGCTAGTTCGTTTTTTCGGCAGTAACCATTCGGCGGCGCCCGAAGCGCGTAGGAAGCGGCCATTTTCCTACGCGCCTTGGTATGGTAACGGTGTCGTTCGTTCGCACCCGATTGTAACGCGCATACGATTTTTGGACCCGTTTTATCGAAAAAGAAGTGTGCATTAGAGTAAATACGGTATAAGTTATGCTGACACCAAAATACAGCTCCTGATTCTTTTTAAAAAAACAATGCTTTTCTGACCTTACGCATTTCGTACATTCAAAATCCGCAGTTTCACAAAGTGACCGTCTGGGAAAGCTTATTTCTTTTTGTTTGTTTGTTGTTTTTTTCGTTTTTCTTTATTTGACCCTCAAAGAGCTGAACATCCTTATTAGTGATGACACTGGGTGACATGGTGCCTACCCGCATCGACATGAAAGAAAGTTATGTCCCACTCAGGGAATTTCGCAGAAATACTCAGGGAAAACCTGGAAATCTCAGGGAATTTAGCAATGTCAACTTGGTAGACACCCTGCTAAACCTGCCTCGCGAAGGGAAAGACCCCGTTTGGAGCATCCTGAAGGCCGAAGACTGCGGACGAGTGAGTTTAGGGTGAGGAAGGCGCCGTGGCTTAGCTGAACTTTGGGAACTCATGATCTTCGGAATTCCAATTCCACTTAGACATTCAAAATCACCGGCTAATTCAGTATGTGTCGTAAAGTGATTAGTTCAAACGAAACTTCTTATTAGTTAAATATTCGTGTTAATTACTCGTGCAAATCTGTTCTTCTCGGGACCAAAATGGTTCAGCGCTGGACTTTCTGCCAACGATAAGACATCCTCCGTGTGAAAAGCAGACGCGCTTCACTGTCACGTCGGGACATACAAAAGAATAAATTAAAACAGGGAAATTAGTACTGTGCCGTTACCAGGTGCACTCCGAGATAAGATGAGGCAACGAGAGGCGGCGTCACACGATCTCGAGGTCATACCGATAATTATGGGCGGTACGCATAGCGCGTTGTTGCTCGTGACTCGCGAGACCGTCGGCTTTAAAGGGCAACTCGGAGGGTTTTTTCACCATGTCCTGATATCGATGTTTTCCAATGGTACTGATAGTCCTGTAACAGCCGGGATGGTTCAGTCTGCTCAGAAACGCACCAATAATTTTAAATAACCTAATGACAGGCGTGTTCAAATCGAAACCGAAACGAGTAGACGCTTAGTGCAGCGTATGCGATGACGTCACAGCCTTCGTACCATCAGAAATATGGAGCCAGTGCCAAAAAATATGACAATGGCGAGGCCATCCGACGATGCATTGCGCAATGGCGGCTGTTCTGAACTTGACAGTGGCGATTTGAACGCTGAAGTGTGGCCGTTTTGCTTTCGACGGCCCGCTGGCTCGTGTAGGCAGCGTTGAAGGTGATTACGTCAGAAACACAGGGTGGCCCGCGGGGGAATCCGCTAAAGATTTTAAAAATTAATTTCCAGGACAACTAATAACTTGCAACTGCCTGACTTGGCATATATTGTTACAGTAACGAGGGTAATATATATTGAGAATTTCATTGAGATCTGTGGACACTGAAAAATCGCTGTCAAGACCAGAAAAGCTGGCATAACTCAATATATCGTCACATGACCTCGCCACTGGCATTCCTTTGGCGCCAGTTCCATATTTCTGGTGACGAGAAGGTTGTGAAGTCACCGCACACGCTCGACAAAGCATCTACCCATTTCGGCTTTGGTTTGAATACGACTTTTAGTTGCTTATTTAAAATTGGTGCGTTTCTGAGCAAACTGAACCACCCTGGTGGTTACAGGGCTGTCAGTACCATTGGAAAACATTGATACCAGAGCATGGTGAAAAAACCGCCGGAGTTGCCCTTTAGGTGCAGAAGGGAGGCGGGACGCATTAGGTTGCGGACAGGTCTTTTCATATTCAGCTACGTGTGCACGTCATATAAATCCGCAATGAATGGCCACTTCGCTGTGATTGCTTCCTGACCTAGAAGATAAGCGTGAATCATGCTGCTGCTAATGCGCGCGGTCATGCAAGCAACGCCCGCGTATTTCCATAGGGCCCGCCATGTCCACCGTCACGCAGAAGGGAAATTGCCGGCACCGTCGCCCTGAACCCACTAATACTCTTGCCCACTGCTACCTTGCATAGTGATTGTGCGAAGGACAATATAGATGGAGATAGAATATTTGATTGATTGCTTTCTGGAGTTTTACGTCCCAAAATGATTATGCGAGATCATGTAGTGGAGGGCTCCGGAAATTTCGACCACCTGGAGTTCTTTAATGTGCACTGACATCGCACAGTACACAGGCCTAAACATTTCACACCCGTGGAAATGCAGCCGCCGCAGTCGGGATGGCCACCCTAGCCGGGATTCGATCTCGCGACTTTCGGATCAGCGGCCGAGTGCCATATATCCACCAGACCTTCGTGGCCGGGCGAGATAAAGGAAGGAAGAAAGTTTCGTATCGCACAGAAGGGAAAAGCTGACCCGCGGTTTACCCTCAGCCCACTGCTACAAGATCGTGAACTTAGTGAACGTCTTCGCTGCTTCCAGGGTTAAATTCCGGGTAGTAAACACAAGGGGTATTTAAACACAAGGGGTCCTTAAAGAGACTGGCTACCGTCCTTCGTCGATTTCCGGTTTTTTATCGCAATATAGAAAGCGCACCATTCGAATTGTACAAGCCTGCAGCGGTTTCGCTAGGAAATCGGCAGAAAATTTTAAAACTCAGTTCTTCGATCATCGTGGTAACCGTTCTGTATGTGTAGGGGTGTCGGCAACACTGGTTACTGAGTTTTTGTAACATTAATTTAAAAATGCACGTTACTCTCCGTCGTGAACGAACACCACCAGATGTGTGTCAAATACAATCGTAATGATTTTCTTTTTTGCTTTTAAACAGGATAACCGAACCTTCATGGGTATTGGTTTTTTGTTACACTCGGAGTTCGGCACTCGATCATAGCCGGAGATGGCGCCACCGGTCATTTTTCACGACTTTCAAGGCGAGCAATAAGTTAAAAATGGTTCTTTTTTTTTTTATGGGGTACTAGCATGCTCGTATGTAAGGAACAATCTCCTCATTTTCATCACAACCGAAAAAAAAAAATGATTACGAGCAGTGGACAGTCCCTTTAATATCGGGCGTATTCCTCTGCATTTGATAGGTGTTTCAGGGTTTCATTAAAAATATCAAGTAATAATGAAAGCTTATAGCCTCGACTCTCTTGCAGCAATGGGGCTGACCTTAAAGATAAGTTAAGATGCTCGAAGTCTTTCTTTCTTTTCTTTTTTTGAGGTGCTGAACTTATAACCTGCCATGATAGCTTTGCCGCTGATGTGTTGCACTAGCTATACTAATGGAGCTACTAAGCTTGACGACGCGGATTGAATTCTCGCCCACAGCGGGCGTGTTCTTATGGAGGCGGATAGCAAAACGCCAGTCCACTTGGATTTATGTGCATTGTAAAGAATTCTTGGTGGTTAAAATTAATCCGCAGTGCCTATACACTACGGCATGCTTCATAGTCATATCGTTGCTTTGGCGTACCCCTGAACTCAGCTCCCATAAGCGGGGGGGGGGGGGGGCGAGGGGGGAATCACACGCACAAAATCGATTTTGGGATACGATAGCAATATCGGTTACGTGCGCAGCTCGGCGCCGCCGCGGCCGCTTATTTTGCTCTCTTTTGCGCTGTTGCAGCATGACATCAAGTGTGAACGTGGTTTGGTACCGCTAAACAGGTAAGTGCTAAAAATTATCAATCCTTCAAAGTAGCGAACGTAAGTATACTTCGGAATCAAAACATATGGCGCAGCCCTCATATGACGCGAAAGAAAATGCAAGAAAAACACTACTGAATAACGCGTTTATATGGCGCTACATAGTCACGAAGAAGCTTGAGGTACTTACATTAATACATTTAACTATAGTTTAATATTAACTGCTAACAATTTTGCGAGTGCTAGCGGGCCATGCTGCCTCAAACCATAGATTCCCGTGAGTTTTAATCTTGCTATGCAGCTGTAGGACAAGAAAGGAGTGGCCTCTTATGCTAGGGAACACGCGAGTTTTGAAGCTGGGTGCTGTGCAGCTCGCGCTGCACAGTGCCCAGCTCACAATGCAACACCCAGTGTCATAATGCACAATACCTGACTGCACAGTACCAACGATTGCACAAGTGGCATACATGACTGCACAATACCTAGTGTCATGTCCCAGCTGGCCCGTGAAAGAACTGTTACAGAGCACGTCAGCGCGTGGCCTTTTCTCTGTGGCCACTGCATGCGGCCCCAGCGAGTGGAAGCTAAACAAATCACATCCGCTTGTGGCGGTATATATTGACGGGCATTAGGAAACTATCGGAGGAGAGGATATACAGACGACTCCAAAAGCCGACGTATTTCCTCTGCATCCCATTTTCTGGCGCCCCACTGCGGAGCAAGGCCACGCGCTCGCGTATTCCCTTTCATAAAGGACTACACGCTGTATACACGGCTACAACGCGAAAAGTATCTCGTTGTGCGGTAAAACTACGGTGGCTGTCTGGCCACCATAGCGAAGCTGCCTATTTTTTTCCAAATCTATTTAGCCCCAAGTTTCGCTTTCGAGTGCGGTTTGTCAGCGCTTTTTATGTTACTAGGGAAAGATTGACTGTTAGGAATTCAGTGTGGTTCAACATAGTCCTCTCATTAAACCAACTTTCGGAAAACAGTGCTTCCCGCCTGATGTCCAAACAGGTTTCTTCAAAAGTGTGCATTTCAGATGGGCGGAAGTCTACTTGGCAGTACTGGGATAATGTCACTGTACGGTGTACGGTGTGTTTCTCCTGTGTCTGTCCTTTATTATTTGCGCTAATTAGTATCCTTCGAAAGGAATGGTTAAGTACACGAGAAAACTACAAGAGCTGTATATAAGTCCCGAAGAACGTGCAGGTATTAACTTCTTAAAAATCTTCGTATTCCTTGCATTTATTATTTGACTGTTCTTGTTGTGTAACTGCGCTAGGCAGACATGAAGTAGACCTTTTTTAATCAGTACTTTCAGCTTTCAAGCAGGGTGGATCGGAACGAAATGTTTTTCGCTCCGGTTTTCGTTTCGTTCCGCAGAAAAATGTTCCGTTCCGTTTTCGTTCCGGAACGAAAAATAAACGTTCCGTAACGGTTCATAACGTTATTTTTTTCAATAATAAGAGCGAACTAAATACTTAATATTAAAAGCACCTTTTAAAAACCGCAAAAGATACTGAACTAATACATAAAAATGCGATAATAATTGTTGGGGTTTTACGTCCCGAAGCCGCGGTGTGACTATGAGGGAAGTCGCAAAAAGTTTCGAAGCAAGGACACAACAAAAACTTGAGATTCATTTTTCCTCAAGTTTGAATCCCGAATTTTCGTCAAGGGGGGCACACGATTTCAGAAGCAGCAGGTCATCAAGTGTACTCGCCGATAAGCGAGACAGCTGCTCTGACAAAACGAAATTGAGTGCCGAAAATGCCCTCTCAACGCTGACTTGTGTGGCTGGCACACCAAGGGCCACTTGCGCTAACATGTACAGCTCCGGTTGCCGCTCTTTGCGCTCGTCCCAAAATTTCAACACGTAAGCGACGACAACGCCTTCTCCACGACGGCCTGTGTGAGAGGCACGCGAAACTCCGCTTGAATTTAATACAAACAGCTGTGGTTGCCACTTTCTTGGTTTCCTGCATTATTTCAACGCATCTTTCCTTTGAAATACCTGCCCGAAGATGCGTGCTGACGTTGAACCCTGAGTTATGCATCATTGCTCACGTTGCATGACCTCGGTTGTTCCGGATCGTAAAGTCTTCCCGTGAACCGAAAAACGATAAAAAATATTTCGTTTTTGCTCCGGAACGAAATAATTAATAACGTTCCGGTTACGTTTTCGTTCCGGTCAAAAATATCGTTTTTTTTTTCGTTTTCGTTTTTCGTTTTCGTTCCGTTCCGACACTCTGCTTTCAAGTGTTCTTTTTCATGGCTGCACCACTATCTGCGACGCTCGGCTAAGCGACCGTGGTCGTTGAACACGAATGTAAGCAGTGTGCTTGCTTAATTCAGCCACTTGATCGTCATCAGTTCAGCAGTTTTATGGGACAGCTGCATGTCCATGTTCAACAGCTGGTGCCTTTGTGCCATCATATAATACAAATCTTTTGCTTTCCTGTCGTAGATACAGGTCGTCTACATCTTCGTTCGAAATTATTTGCATTTATGTAAAAATTTAGTGTGCCTATATTTACGACGTTGGAGGCCTAAATCTTGTTTCGCTTGCATATTTTTGGCGCCCAAAAAGCGCTTTTTTAATGCCTGAAAATCCCGCCTCAGTATACTCGTCTGTTTACTGCAGCTCCGTAGTACCTTCCTTCGTCATCAACCTGGATTTGCCGCCAGGTGAACGATGGACGGAAGTCGCAAAAGCCAAGAAAGCCGAGGTAAAACCCTTTTGTAAATCTTGTCACATTCCGGTGGTAAGTTCAATATCGCTCCAGTGGCGCCTTCGAGGTTTGTGTTAGGTTATACAGGGTGTTGTTTTCAGTTGCAACACATTTTTAAAATTAGAAAAACATAAATCGCGGGAATGTTTTGTGTACCATTAGAGTATACGGATTGGCGGCCTCTAGATACAGAGCAATTTCCCCACTTGTATGCATAATTAGCGAAATTACGCTAATTAACTTTTTAATTATCAGTAATCGGTGGCTACAGCAAATGAGTACTTTGGAGCCCGTCCTCGACACTACCTATCCCAAAGATCAAATTTTGAATAGCGGAGTGCATGTCGGAGCTACGCGAACAATTAGTTCCCCGTGGCAGGCTCCTTGAAACCGAAATTGGACGGAAAAAGAGCGTCTGTGACGTCGATGTCGCCGCCCCCACGGCTTTCGTCACTCGCCACTCGCCCGTGGTCACCGCCGCTCCGGCCGCTTCGGCCGCGCAAGCAGCTTGCGTTATCTCCTTGTTATCTGTGGCGTCGGGTGCCGCGGGCGAGTGACGAAATCCGGGGAGGCGGCGACATCGACGTCACAGACGCTCTTTTCCCCGCAAGTTTCAGTCTCAAGGAGCCTGCCACGGGGAACTAATTTTCGCGTAGCTCCGACATGCACTCCGCTATTCAAAATTTGATCGTTGGGATAGGTAGTGTCGAGGACGGGCTCCAAATTACTCATTTGCTGTAGCCACCAATTACTGATAATTTAAACGTTAATTAGCGTAATTTCGCTAATTATGCACACATGTGCGGAAATTGTTCTGTATCTAGAGGCCGCCGATCCGTATACTCGAATGGTACACAAGACATTCCCGCAATTTATGTTTTTCTAATTTTCAAAATGTGTTGCAACTAAAAAAACACCCTGTATAATACGAGCACACTGGGGTTCCATCTGTGATAACGAAGCGTTATTTGCCGCTTTGTTACATTGAAGTTTTAAAGGACTTCCAGAACTGTCTGGAACGGCCAGTTGAATACACCTTTACGCTGCGTTTCTAAGACGTATGTAAGCACGGCGATGACGAGATGGCCACATATAAGATTTAGCAGCCATATATAGCAGCGAGACTCTGATGTCCGATATTTAGTGAGCACTGTGCGATCGGAATTATTGCACAGTTTTCAGCAATCGCTGTTCTTGTAGGAAAGGGACGACCCGGTGTGCCAGTATTTCTTTTAGGTGCACAGTATTTTTTTTTTTTTTTACATTTCCTCGGGTCACAGCATCACTTGTGAAAAAGGCTTCGTCGAGTTCGCTATATACGATATATGAGTAGTGCATCTGCTGTTTCGTTGTGCATTGCGCACCTTCTGTGCACTTCGCCGGAATATGCAATCGGGCAGCGATTGTTAACTTTGTGTCGTTAATTTTGTGTCGTAACCTGCTTTCCCTTAACGAAAGAAAAAAAAAAGTAGAGACTTGTATACGGTGTCGCAGTATTCGAAGGCGAATCTCAGTGACTCGGTAAATTTATTTGTGCTGGTATATACGCTGGAAGGAATTGCGAGATCTCGCCAACCACCATTTCGCTAGTGTCTTGCAAAGTTCAACTGCAAAGTGACTTGACTTTTTTTTACTTTTGTAGACAGAATTAGTCAGTCTCACACGAGCGATTTCACAAGCTTACTACACCTGTTGCTGAGCATGATGTCATAGGTTCAATTCCCGATTGTGGGGGCGGAATGTGAAAAAAATGCGCATGCATATTATAGATTAAAGTACATCAAGTGGTCTCAGATAATTCGGAACCGGCCGCCTACGGCAATTCTCATAGACAACTGTGTCGCCCGGTGTTTGGACCCCGCAGTCTAATATTCAATTGCATGCGATGCGATTTCAGGTGTACAAAATGCACGAAGCGTTGAAGAACTTGACAGTGAATATTCTGGGAGAGAGAGTCCTGAAGCTTATTGACACAGCCATGGTACCGTAAAACATTTTCAAACCAACCCAGAGGGCTCTGTAGAAACACTCCGAATACGCGATCAACTCTTTTCTTTTTATATTCAGCCAAGGCTTCTGCATACTTTGCCTTGGGAATTCACCGAGGAGATGAAGTCCCTTTCGGAAGTATCAGGATTGCCCTTAGGTAAGCTCCGTGTTGCTGTCCGTCATGACCCGCCTCCCTTTTTCTCTCCTTTTTGTCGATCCACGATCTTTTTATTTTGAAAAAAAAATTGCGTTTTATTTTGTTCTGTTTAAAGGCGAGGTCGTGCTGTACAATGTATTCTACGAATTCTTCACTGTATGCACTTCTATTGTGGCTCAAGATTCGAAGGGTAAGTTGGGCATTTTCTTTTTTCTTTTATGGATAACTGGCATTTTTTTTTCTTGTTCTTTTGCTAACTATATGCGGTTGCCGTTACAGACTAGGACACGTAGAGGTAGCACGATTAGTGCCTTTTTTCTTTACTACATGTGGTAAGAAGTTTATCCGAGAAATGCAATTTTTTTGTATAACATACCACGCAATGTTGTTTAATATCGACATATACTCTACATATATAATCAACACTGCGAACTAGATTAGTAGATTGAAATTACATGAGTGTGAATGGAAAGTGACGTTGTGTTTATAGTTAGGCATGTACATATAGCTAGGTATCTCAAAATAAACCGTAAAAAAGAAGGGACTAATGGTGAATGCTACTGCGATATATCCACTACTCTCCTTTGACATTTTCGCATTCGGTATGACGTAATAACTCTCCGGCATTGGTCGTTGACTGGGGCTAGCGTATGAGCAAAAAAGTAAAGCTAGAAAAAGAATGGCGCCGAAGGGCACTAAAAATCAGGAAGAATGCGAAGTCGGGCGGTTTTTGCAAGCTTGACAAATGTTTGTGGCATCGCAGTAACGTCGGCTGTGTTGTGGTTATTGCACGATCAAGATTTAAAAAAAAAAAAACTGCCACATCGTTTTTGTTTTACTGGGTAATGCTTTTCCGGTGCATGATGAGTTCAGAATTAATTCTTTAAAAGAAATTCAGTGTATGTGTCGACACGATTATGTGCAAGTGTCCACGCATCCCTGCCGACAGATGTGTACGACTAACTGTATAACATGTACAGTATACCACTAACATGTATACCAATAACGTGTATACCACTAACTGCACAAACGTGCATAGTGAGAGGCTGGTCGTTGACGTTGAGTACTCAAGTGCTGTAGCAAATGTTCCTTACGCCTATTTTTATGTGACAAGCACGCTTAATCCCAGGCGAACCTCCGTGATGTTTGTTCCTCTTCGCTACAGGTGAGATATACCACGCACGAAACATGGATTTCGGACTATTTCTTGGGCGAGTACCCCCCTTATTTTGGAACTGTCTTCAGTCTCAAGAGTGGTAAGGGTTCTCGTTCTTGCTCTTGCAGGTGGGATCCACAGAACCACACGTGGGCCATGACCGAAGTATTGAGGCCGACAGTCAGTCAAGCTCGATTTCCAGAGGTCACAAAAGACGGTGTTCAAGGCCGTCAGCTTCGCGGGATACTTGGGCATTTTGACTGGCGTGAAGCAGGTACACATGCAGGTTTCACTTTACACGATGAATAATTTAAGCGCTGTATTCTTCTTTTTCTTTTTTTTGTATGCCACGAATTTGAGTGTTCTTCAACGTAACGTTCACTGTTCTACGTGTAACTTATACGGCTTGTGCCGGACGCGGGGCTTCCACGACTTTAAATGTTGTCTGTATATCATTCCCTTTATGATACGTTTGCAGGGCGCCTTCTCCATGACGGTCAACGAACGGTTTAGACTGAATGGGGGATTTATTGGTGAGTATTATGTCACTAAGCGATAGAAAATGCTCGTTCCATGTAAACGCTGCCACGCTATTGCCTGGGGTTTCCTCAGGAATTGAATTTAGGGGGTGTGTCTCAATGCCAAAGGGGGGTGTGAAACGGTGCGTACTTTGATATTGTTACAAATTTTAACAAATTAATGGTGTGCCTTTGGAATTATGAGGGGGCCATACAGCACCCCTCCCCTCCCGCATCATCTTCCTCTGGAGGGTGGGTAGGGAAGCCACTGGCTATTGCAGTTCATTTTGAGCATAACGTAAATACTACGTGAATCATCATTTTTCTTTTTAGGGATGTGGGGGTGGGGGAGGACGGTCCGCCTATGCGATGTTATTGATGGAGGTAGTGATTGCACTGATGCTTTCTGTCAGAAGTATCAATAATAATATCCTGACAGAGACACAAAAACAATAATATTGCGTAATATTGTGATATTGTGATTTGTTTACGTAGCGTTCTCCACGCCAGTGCTTTCATTTAGAGCAACAATACGAGGATGTCAAAAAATCGTGTCAGTACTCCTTTAACATTTACGCATTCGATATGACGTAATACCTCTCCGGCATTGGTCGTTGACTGGGGCTCGTATGAGCAAAAAAGTACAGATAGAAAAAGAATGGCGCCGAAGGCACTAAAAATCAGGAAGAATGCGAAGTCGAGCGGTTCTTACAAGCTTCACAATGTACTGCGATGCCACAAATGTTTGTGACATCGCTGTAACGTCGGCTGTGTTGTGACTATTACACGATCAAGATTAAAAAGAAAAAGAAACTGCCACATCGCTTTTGTTTTACTGTGTAATGCTTTTCCGGTGCATGATGAGTTCAGAATTAATTCTTTAAAAGAAATTCAGTGTATGTGTCGACACGATTATGTGCAGGTGTCCACGCATCCCTACAGACAGATGTATACCACTAACTGTTAACATGTATACCAATAACATGTATGCCACTAACTGCACGAACGTACATAGTGAGAGGCTGGTTGTTCACGTTGAGTACTCAAGTGCTGAAGCAAATGCTCTTTACGCCTATTTTTATGGGACAAGCACGCTTAGTCCCAAGCGAACCTCCGTGATGTTTGTTCCTCTTCGCTACAGGTGAGATATACCACGCACGAAACATGGATTTCGGACTATTTCTTGGGCGAGTACCCCCCTTATTTTTGGGACTGTCTTCAGTCTCAAGAGTGGTAAGGGTTCTCGTCCTTGCTCTTGCAGGTGGGATCCACAGAACCACACGTGGGCCATGACCGAAGTATTGAGGCCGACAGTCATCAAGCTCGATTTCCAGAGGTCACAAAAGACGGTGTTCAAGGCCGTCAGCTTCGCGGGATACTTGGGAATTTTGACTGGCGTGAAGCAGGTACACAGGTTTCACTTTACACGATGAATAATTTAAGCGCTATATTTTTCTTTTTTTTTGTATGCCACGAATTTGAGTGTTCTTCAACGTAACGTTCACTGCTGTACGTGTAACTTATACAGCTTGTGCCGGACGCGGGGCTTCCACGACTTTAAATGTTGTCTGTACATCATTCCCTTTATGATACGTTTGCAGGGCGCCTTCTCCATGACGGTCAACGAACGGTTTAGACTGAATGGGGGATTTATTGGTGAGTTTCACTTATTATGTCACTAAGCGATAGAAAATGCTTGTTCCATGTAAACGCTGCGACGCTATTGCCTGGGGTTTCCTCAGGAATTGAATTTAGGGGGTGTGTCTCAATGCCAAAGGGGTGTGTGAAACGGTGTGTACTTTGATATTGTTACAAATTTTAACAAATTAATGGTGTTCTTTTCGAATTATGAGGGGGCCATACAACACCCCCCCCCTCCCGCATCATCTTCCTCTGGAGGGTGGGTAGGGAAGCCACTGGCTATTGCAGTTCATTTTGAGCATGACGTAAATACTACGTGAATCATCATTTTTCTTTTTAGGGATGTGGGGGTGGGGGAGGACGGTCCGCCTATGCGATGTTATTGATGGAGGTAGTGATTGCACTGATGCTTTCTGTCAGAAGTATCAATAATAATATCCTGACAGAGACACAAAACAATAATATTGCGTAATATTGTGATATTGTGATTTGTTTACGTAGCGTTCTGACCGCACAGCAGTGCTTCCTGGAGTCACTGTCACGCAGTAGCAGCTGCTGGAAAGAGTTTGTCACGTACATACTGTGCCGTGTGCCGGCACGGCGCACACGAACTTCAAAAGTTCAAGTAGGATGTTCTGCACAGTCCTCCGGATCCACGTATGCATGGCGTGAACGCTGTTCACTGCTTTAGTTTGTTTAGTTAGGTAGTTACATGTGAGCGTACGTTTTGATGCCGAAGTATAAGTCTGTTCCTATACGGGCGTGTAAAAAACTGTCAGCGTCCCGAATTTTCACTGAAGATTACCCGTGCGACACATGAAAATTTCGTGATCCCGAGCTCTGCTACAAGGGACACAAGGTTTTGCGAAGGATGGCTTGCTTCTGTATACGCATCATGATCGTTCACTCTTGCCATGGATGGAGCATTCACTCCCAACATTCAGTGCTGCGGGGGCAGGACATTCGTCTAAATGAAAAGTTGACGACTGTGTATCCCTGTAGTGCGCCTACTGTACGTGGTGCACGTGGATTATAAGTAAATTACAAGCGGTTGATGACCATGGCGCAGTGACCATCGTTGGTAGCAACGTACAAAAATGCTATGGGGCGTTCATTACAGGGCTGCTGGAATGGATCCTCGGTGACCACAGCCAGCACTGGGTAGGCTTCCTCACCAGACAGCTGATGGAGAACGAGACGAGCTACGAGGCGGCCAAGACGACGCTTTCTACTACCAAGCTGCTCGCTCCCGTGTACTTCATCCTAGGAGGCACCCGACCAGGCGAGGTACACATGGTCACTTGCCGTCGTGCTCTTCGCTCGGGCTTGTTGATCGATGTTCAAGTCCAGCATGCGGCAACAGTGTTTTTAGACAACATTTTCTAGCTGTGGCGTCATCGAGGCACACCGATGCCGATATACTTAGAAGAGGGAGACCGAGAAATATATAGGAAAGACAGATAGGGAGTTTAACCAGAGAAATCTCCAGCTAGCTATATCTTGTACTTGGTAAAGGTGGTATGAAACAATGGAAGAGAAGAGTTTCTGAAGACACTGCAAGGATTGTCTAATGGAAATGGCTTTATGGCCATACGACGGTATCGCGCTAGTTGGATGGCATAGACGTCGCCAGAGTGGAAGGGGGGAGGGGGGGGGAGGGGTTGGAGTCAACGCCGCCTCCTCGAAAATTTTCGGTTTGTATGTGCGTATTACGCGTATCAGAGGTTGGGCTCCCTCCCTCTCCTCCCACGCGAAATAAATGATAAATTCTGGCTTCGTCCCTGCTGGGCAAAGTCGTCCTTTACAATGATGTGGCTTCTCGGCGTTCCTTCTTGTCGTGAAATCGTAAAGCACGCAAGCTGTTTTACCATTCGTAAACGAATGCAGTAATCGACCTTCTTGCAGTGACCTGCATTCACACGTACGCGCATTGTTGTCGACAGGGCGCCATCATCACGCGGGACAGGAACAGCCACGAAGCGGACGTGTACGCGCTGTCAGACACTGCGGACAAGTGGTTCGTGCTGCAGACCAACTACGACCACTGGACCTCCCCGCCGTCGTACGACGACCGGCGCGGCCCCGGAATGCACTGCATGCGGAACCTGACGCAACAGGTGCGATGTACAGGCATGCGCGTACGCGCTCGTGGTGGCTGGACAGCATCCGGCAGACAGTCTGGGTGCAGGGGCGTGCGTAGGGTGAGGGGAGGTGAACCGCTTATGGCGACGCGGGTGATAGCAAGTATTGTCCGCCGCGGTGGTGTAGTGGTTACGGTACTCGGCTGCCACCCAAAATACGCGGGTTCGATCCCTGCCGCGGCGGTCGCATTTTCGATGGAGGTGAAAATGCCAGAGGCCGTGTACTGTGCGTTGTCAGTGCAGGTTAAAGAACCCCAGGTGGTCAAAATTTCCGGAGCCCTCCACTACGGCCTTTCTCTCTTCCCTATCTCTTTCACTCCCTTTCCCCTACCCCCACGGACGCTTAGCCGTGCTGCACCCCTACATGGGCTGCAGAAATTAGCGTCCTTTCCTAACCGAACCACAATCACAATCAATCAAGTATGGAAACCTTGCGAGATATATGGACACTTTTAACCGATTGTATACAGCTAGCGCGAGGTAAGGTGAATGGGAGATAACCGGAGAGGCTTTTGTCCTCCAGCGGACAAAGAGCCATGGCTGGTTCTTGACGAGGCCGATGATAGCGATGAAATATCGTACGCGTGATGGTTGCACCAGCGGAAAATCACAAGAGCGTTCACTTCCGCTGGCGTTCCCAGCAGAGTTACAGGTACTTGGGCGAAGCTCAATTTTTGGTGTCTATATTGAACGACTTGGTTCCCTGATCTAAGGTGAAGTCGCAGGTGCCATGTTCACTGCGGATCTCAGCATGTTTGACAGAATTCATGTTCTTTGTCGCAGGGTCTTGGTTTCAGTGGCCTCTACGACGTACTGGGCACAAAGCCCGTTATCAATATGGTAAGACTGCCGCCTTTACGTGTCGTCTCGTGAGGGACGCCCCACCTGGGCGCTCCCAATGCTGATAGCTGAAACATCCTGTTTCATTTCAGCTGACCGTGTACGCAGCGCTGATGCGTCCGTCCACTGGCGAGCTCGAGGCGTACATTCAGTCTTGTAATCCCCCATGCTCTCCATGGTAGCCAATTCCAGAGGACACGAAAAGGACGGGATTGTTCTTGATCTGAGTCTGACAACCTTGGTGCAGGGGCGTGGTTGTTCCTGTGAAATACTCCCATTGAGATTTATGTGGTTTCGAGAAATAAAGAATCGTTGAAACGACGAAAGTGGTCTCTCTGCGAGCTCCTTCGACAAGCACAGAAATGTTCGCAAAATGTTGAGTGTGTTCTTGGAGATGCATGTGCACTAGACTACGCGTGTCTCCCTGGCGGCAGTGTAGATGGAGGAAAGAAAAGTTAGAGGACGGCATGACGCAACGTCATCTAAGAAAAAAAAAACCGGACAAAAATATAGTACTCACCCCACCTGTTAACCCTCGTTAGAGGGCGTGTGCAGTGCGAAAAAGATATGGCGGCGTAGTTATAGGCAGACATACTCGGCCAGTACGATACTTTTTCAGGGGCGACGTGTTGGCGGATACTGCGTAGAAAATTGAACGAAGGAAACTTTCATAGAGCTTTCGCTTGCTAAGCTATAGTATATTTTTCTTCCATGGGCGTTCTATACTGTACTGGCTACTGCTGCGCCATTGAAATACGAAATATGCCCACTCCCGGGTTCTTAGAAGGTATCTAAGTGGACAGTAACGAAACACACGCGGCGCCCTTTGTTGGGCACGCCTGGCGTTTTCAAGCCGTCGGAACAGCGAAGGTGATCTTTTATCGTTAATCCCGACTTAAATGGCGAGGGCGTCAGGTCATTGACGTCATGACGTATGAGTTATGTTAGTCATACCACCTTTCTTCATTAACTACTCACCGTGCGCGCTACTTCACCATGCACTTTCTTTCTTTCTTTCTTTCTTTCTTTCTTTCTTTCTTTCTTTCTTTCTTTCTTTCTTTCTTTCTTTCTTTCTTTCTTTCTTTCTTTCTTTCTTTCTTTCTTTGCAAGTTCGCCGCGCAGGCCTGGCTCTAGCACAGCATATCCCCCTTAAACGCGAGATCCCAGCGTACGAATACAGTGTTTCTCACGCCTTTACATGATGATCGACTGGGCGATTTACGCGAAAGATTCACGGTTTACCGATGATTCCCTCCGGAGCTTCGCCCACTCATCATCATTCACCCCGTGGATATGCTGTGATTTTTTTCAGTGTAACTGTATGTCAATGAATAGGGTTCAATTTATATCTGTGCACGCCTGAAAAAAAAAAAAAGAGATAGAAGGAAAGGTACATGACTCAGGCGTGTAAACTGCCAGCGATTGTCCACAGTAATTTTAATGTCATGTGCGAATGACATGATTTTTTCCTTACCTCATTCCCGCATGCACCTCAGGAACAAACGTGAGTGTACAAAAAATACAAACCTGCTCACTTTCGAGATTTCACGCACACTGCCTGCTACTGATACTCCGAACCAAGCAAAAGCCACAAACTAAAGGGAGAATTTCCACGTGGGAAAAATAGCCGCCGTTTTGTGCAAGGGAGCGTTATTATTGCCACATTTGGAATACCGCATGCCCGAACTGTGTTTTGAAACGAAGGAATGTGCCCGCCGCCGAAACTTCCTCCTTGTCAGAAGAGACTGCCGTCGCTGCCGTTGCGAAGGGTTGCGCAAGTGAGTCACATTGGACTGAGTCAGAGATGTCGCTGTGGTCGTTGCCTCCGCCGCCCCCGCCTTCGGCATTTCATTTCCAGAGACAAGCCGGTCCAGACAAGCGCGCATCGTTCGAGCGTTGAAGTGCAATTTGCATCTGCAGAGATCTAAAAGGTAAATATCGCTCTCTCACTGATTTATAAGCTGTGTCGCATTGTATGTTCTTCACAACCATAACCACTTTATTGAAAAATAATATGCTTCATTTAGGAAGCAGGCTTGTACGACGTTTGATATAGTTTTGACACTTGACAGGAACGTCTGCAGGCTGTATATGTGTAGAGACAATGCGTGATTGACGGTTCATATGATGCCACTTAAAACAAAACAAGAGAAAAATAAAGAACCTGTTTTTAGTGTTGCAGGACACAGCTTCAGTGACTTTGTTACCGTTCGGCAAAAATATTGCGTACAGCAAAATTACTTGATGTTGTGATAAATTAAGGTGTGGTGAAGCTGACAGCCTATGTAACCCATTAGAGCCAGTACTACTTCTATCATTACACAAAATCATTATTCTAAAAGATGAGAAATGGCACCAGCCACTGATGACGCTTCCTCGACCTACCGAGACAGTCAAATCCCGAGGAGCGAACCGAACGGGTCCCGAAACGTAGCGTCTTTTTCGGACTAGTGGCTGGTACTATTTGCAGCTCTTACAATTCTTTCAACCATGCTGACAGATCTTTGCCAAAACATTCACATTTAAACAGCGTACGAGCCCCTTGCGTCTTTTAAAGCGCCTGCGCTCTGTGCTTGACGGATTTTTCACGTTGTGCTAGCAACAGTGATCGATCGGCACTTTTGTTTTCTTTGCACTTTTTTTCAAGCTCGTCGCCGGCGCTAGCCGTCGCTCCTCGGCTTGTACGCGTTCCACCGGTCGGTCTGTCAGCTGCTGCTGCTGCATTGTTCACGGAAGATGGCTTCTCAAGTGCGTACACTTCCGATCATCAAGTGTCTTACATTCCTACTTGTGCCGTGTGCAGAGTATGTTGTACGAGCGGCCGTTAGTGGGGCTATTTGTAGTGCAGCTGGCTTCTAAACGTGCCTGCATTCCATGTTCCGCAACCGCTTGTTTCGGAATCGGTGAATCCATGGTTGGCCAGTGTTTGGACCACAAGCCTGGTTCCATTTACACGTTCCTTATTGACTGTAGCCTCACTCGCCCGCAGCTGCTGTCGCTGAGGCCGTTACATTAGGTTTTTGCATGTTGTTCGGACGTGCTACGAGCATCGCACCTGAGTCGCTGACTCGCGGAGTTTTCAAGTTCCCGCTATACGTCTCGGCACTTTGCAAACTTCTTCTTTTCTCGTGCAGGTGCACGAATTTAAAGTGGAAATGAGCTGCGATGGTTGCTCGGGCGCCGTGAAGCGAGTTCTTGGGAGGCTTGAAGGTAAACGAAGGATAATTGTCCGAATAAAAAAAAAAATAGAGGAGTAGATGCGTTCAGTGTTTCACTGGAGGGCAAAACGGGAGTGACTAACCCCTCGTCTTGCATCAATATCCGCAGGCCAAGGCGTAAACAAGGTTGACATAGACTTGAAGGAGCAACGGGTATTCGTCGATTCAACGCTGACTTCTGAAGAGCTGCTCGAAGTTCTCAAGAAGGCTGGCAAGGCTTGCTCGTACGTAGGTGTGAAGCAGTAGGCGGCACCACTTTTAGGCGGTGGTGGAACTGTCAAATTTCTACGAGCGAGCGATTGCTTGAACAGCCCAATTGTATACCTGAAGCTTTGTTAACTGTATGTTAATGTCGCCCGCTCATCGCAAACTTTTGAATACCTTCGCAGTACTGAAATGTTTCGCGGCATCGACCTCGTGTTTCAACTGATTATTCTTTTGTATGTCAATGTCTCACTTGTAGTTCTTTATCCAGTATAATAAAGGTACTTCCAGTGTATTCGCTTGATTTTCAGTGTATACTGCTTTTTACACGGGGCATGCCTATGCGGCCAGAGACTGCCACTCTCGGGGGCGTTTTCACTCTCGATTCCCACGTGTTCAGATGCTCCTTGCATGATTGGATATTTGTCAACTTGAGAGACCACAGTGCATTTCTCTGCTCGGTGCACCCTATTACACACACACACACACACACACACACACACACACACACACACACACACACACGTGTGCACACTCTCTCTGCCGTGAAATTCATGCACAGTGACAGTTGTTTGGACCTGCTAAATAAAGGGGGTGCTGTGATGACGTATGTACTATGTACCACGACATATCACACACCGCCGAAAAAGTTCCTGAACCGATACCACCATGGCACATCTCATCCAGAATGAGTACGGCCTCTACAAAGTTGATATTTAACTCGAACTGCTGGCGTTGTATGCGGTTCTTTTCCGTTACTATGCAATGGTGTCACTTTAAAAGTACGGCTTGGCCTCACATCTTCCACAAATGGCCCTGCTTCGCCCCCAGTATTGTTGTTTTCTGGGGTTTCGCATCCCAAAACCAGCTATGATTAGGAGAAACACCCACCTGGGGTTCTTTAACGTGCACTGACATCGCACAGCACACGGGCCTCAACATTTCGGCCTCCATCGAGATGCCGCCGCGGCCGGGATTCGATCCCGCGACCTTCGGATCAGCAGCGGAGTGCCATAACCACTAGACCGCCGAGGCTGGGCTCAGTGCGTCAATCGGGTATCGCTTCTTGAAGGGGCTCTTGAACACTTTTTGAATAAAGTCAGAAAACGGCGGTGCCGATCAGTCATGGAGACTCCTGTGAACATGTGAACCAAATATCATTGCGCTGCACGGATCAAGGAATTCGCAATTTGGTTTCAAACACAGCCGGAAAGCGCCCGCTCTTCTTCCAACATATATGACGTCAAATGTGGCATATAACGACAAAGCCGCTTGAGGCAGGAACAGCATTGGCTGGTTACATGATCGCGGTTGGATCACCTGCCATGCTTTGTTTGTACGTTTTGAATTCAGCGAATAAAGAAAATGGGTGTATCTCTCTTAAAGGGCAACGAAAGAAAGTCTTGGGAAGTAACCGGTGCCCCCAGCGACGTCATATGTTGAAGGAAGAGCGGGCGCTTTCCAGTACTGTTCTATACTATTTGGGTCACATGTTCACGGGAACCTTCACGACCGATCGGCACCGTTTTGCGACAATATTAAACAAAAGTGCTGCAGGGCCGCCCAAACTTCAGTCTGCGTGCAGGATAGTGCAGTAACACTTGCTGTTGTGTGGGTTAAATTAGTACGTTCTGCGTATTTTTAGGCGGTACTAACCTGTGATCTGCAGACATTACTTTTTGTATGTGCACAAAGGAGCATAAGGAAGTTTTCTGCTTTATGTCTGTAACAATTGAACCGAACGGCACTACACCTCACCCATACGCATGAAAACGGCTGCGCACACGCATGCGGTACATCACAGACTTGTCAGTGAAATTACTACAGTGAACCTCCAGTAATTTGCCTTTCACTGTAATGTAATGAGTTACATTAGTGGGCTGTTAGTTTAATGACGTAATGAATTACTTCAAACAAGTAATTTCCAGAAAATTATTTAGCGCTTCCTCAATTAATTTTGAGTGATTGGTGGCATGCCCACTTGTCTTAGGGCATGAAATTTTTGCCAAAGAAAGGAAAGAAAAGTAACAAATAAGAGGTAATCTGAGTGGCACGCCCACAGAAACTCATAAAAGCCGCTTAGCACCAGAACTCGAAGCCATGAATAACGTTGTCGGAAGGCCACGACGCTCGAAACTCCGGACAAGACTGCTCAGGCTGGTCAGCAACACGCGATACAGACGTTTCAAAGTTCAAACCGTGTCTCACAGAGGTGGCTTTCCTTTAGACAAAAGTAAAAGTTCTGCGGTCCCAGGTCCGCCACTCAACTGACTTGATGTTGCTGGCTATTCTTCGGTCAAGCAACGTGAAGCAAGTTTCAAGGCAAATGAGAGAGAAGCGTTACAAAAAGAGCGACAAATAAGCTATCGCCGAAACGGTTTAGCTGATAACTTTTCAAGGTTTTGAGGCGTACATGAGTTAGCGCATGAATGATGAACTTTTTGAAAAGCAATTTCATAGTAATTTCATTACCTTTCAAAAGCAACGGTAATGTAATGTCATAACACATTTGAACAACTGTAATTTGTAATGTAATCTAATTACATTTCAAAAAATCTACGACGGCAATGAGTAATCTCATTACTTTCAAGTAATTCGGCCATCTCTGGCACCTCACGACCCGTTTACGTAACTTAATTGATTGTTAGTGTAAAATTACAGGATGGTTGTGGCCACGCAGTGAAAGTAAATTTGTGTACATACACTAAGCAATTAAAGTATACCGTATTCACGGTAGGCAGTGTTATTTCGCCACGCCGTGCCTGGCTGTGTTGAAGTCGCAGTCTGATGAAAGTTGCTTTGGCGGCGGGCTACTTGTATAGCCGCCATTGCCCATTATAGGCACACCAAACCGAACGGCCACCCATGTTGGCCGGCGCATGCCGCTGGTTTACTGTTAACCGTGTGTGCGATTCGTGGTATACAGATACCCCTGCTGTCGTTTGCGCATTGTTATCGAGGGGTGAATGCCTTTCATGCGCACATTCCCGAAGATATGCCTTAGGGCTCGTGTTGCATGTCGCCAGCCGGCCAACGCGTTTGTGGTTTTCTGTTCTCTTTCTTCTTCTTTTTGCGGGCTCGAGGGGTGTGAAGGGGCGATAAGCTGATAAACAACTCGTGCCTCTAATCTAGATTTCCTACTTTGCGTGGGAACAAAGTGCGTCAGGCAGCCAGGAGCAGGTCTTGCTATTCCGCGCAGGCCTGGCTCTCTTTTTTTTTTTTTTTCCGTGGCGGTGCATACTTAGTTTTGGTAATCTATTTGTCCGTGCAAGTACGCGTGTGTCAGAAAATAAAGCGCACAGTTTTAGCAATGCCGGGTTGCCAAGCTTTAGGGGGTACAATTGGTAGTACGGTGAATATAGCAGCAACGGTTCTTTATCTGTGGAGTTGAACGAGACACGTCTGAGCCTGGATGGAGCATTTCTACAAAAGGACTTCAACCAGCGTGTTGTCGAAATTATCTTGCCACAATGTTGTTTTCGAGGTGGGCCTTGCCTTAATTGTCTATGTACTGATGGTGACTTCGACATTCTCCATCATCGTGTGACTCTTTTATCTGTTCTGCGCAGAGCATTTCGGTTTTTGAAGTTTTCAACAACAAGAGCTCTCTGACACGTAACAGGAAGCCTTGTTGTGATTGAAATACAGCTTGCACTCAGTTCCATGCCGCATTTATACGGTCACAAGCGATGGGTATCACGGCTGTAAGCGAACCGTGGTATGAAATTGACAAATGGGTCTCATCAAATCAGCACGGAGGTATCGACCTTTATATCACGATAATAAGGGCTGTGGTTTTACTTGCCCAAACCACGGTATTGTAATTACACGGACGACGAGGCACTGAGACTATAGACTATGTATACAAGCAATGTTAACAACAGCGGTTGGAGCGATGACCGGTTCTGTTGTTATGCTGTCGTTCTTGTTGTTGTTGTCCTCAATTATACGGCACATACCCACCCTGGGGGATTGGCCAAGATGTGAGAAGTTGAAAGAGTTAAGTCATAAGTAGTGTGAACTACCAATCAGAATCGAATAATCAGGATGGAATTAACGGTGAAGAGTACGAATTTATGAACAGAACCGGCCTGAATCAATTATGAATTTTTCAACAGTAGAGCATACATCCCCGTGGCACTGTCCTAGTGAGGAGGATCCCAAAGACAGAATATTGGAGACGGAGAATTCGAACCCAATCCGGTTCTGCCTGTTCTTCGCTCGGTCAATGGTGCCCGCATGCATCGTCCAAGCGACTAAGGATTTTTAACAATGGGATTGCTACGTAATGCGGAGTAGTGTCAAAGTTAGCGGTCTATAGGACACACAGTCGAATATCTTGGAACAATATTGCAGCATTCACCGTACGAGCATTTGCTCATATGTTGTCAGCGATATGCCGTATATTGGTTCTGCTAGTTTGACACTGTCGAGGGCCCGCCGCAAAGCATTGCTGACATAGAGATAGGATAGATAGGATGCAATGTTCTTCATGATATGTGGTTATACGTTTCAACGTTGCATGTTCTAAGAGCTTGTGCCCAAAATATAGGATAGATGAATTGGAGAAACAGGCCTATAGCGTGACGCATCTGTCTTCTGGATTTATGCTCGGTGATGATCTTAGCCGCCTTCCACCAGCGGCGGACAAAGCACGATTGCAATGGCACCAATATTTTGACACTTTCACAAATCTCATTATATCATTAAGAAGATTTTTTAATATTATCTAGTCCTCCCCCCCCCCCCCCCCCCTCCTTTTTTTTTGCGTTTAGGTATAGCAAAATGTTTAGTACCTCCTTAAAGAGATCATATACAAGTTGAAGGAAATGGACTTGAGTATAATAATTGCTAGGATTTTACATGCCAAGATCACGATATTTTTACATTGGAGGGCTCCGGACGTTTTGACCTTCTGGGGTTTTTTTGATGCGCCCTGATAACGCACAGTGAAACGTAGTGTAGAATATGCCCTTCCCTTCGTGAAGCGTAAAGAGGTGTCGACTGGAAATATCCAATTAGGGAGTCTGAAGAACTAAAGTCGTCCTCTACAGAGAAGCAGTGTTGTTGTCACGCTTCTTAGGATCCTTTGGATACAAAAAAAAAAAAAAATTCAAAAGCAGTGCTTGAGAAGTTGGGAACTGTGTTATGAAAGTATTCCTGGCCGCCACAATTTTCAACCTGATGTCGGAAATCACAGTGTTTCCACTGTGATTTGCACTGTGTTTGGTATGAGGTGAAGGGGGTTAACCATTAATTTTTCTAAGACTAGCTTTCTCGCACGATTTTACGGTTAAACTTGTTCGTTCTCCATTTGCTCCAGAAAAAGGATTTTTCGTATGCAGAAAAATACGGCATCTATTAACTTGCTCATATAACATCAGTGATGGTGGAGGGTCGAACTAATCATTTTCCAAGCGAGGTGCATCGAAACATGCACATGCATCGTCTGCGTCGGAAAAAGAAATCTCTCGGGGTCTTTGCACTGGCGCGTCACATAATATTGGCTCTTGATAGGTTACGTCACCCGAATGGGGACAGCAGTTGCTTTTCCGCCTATTATTCCTGACTGCTCAAGCCTCCTCCTCTCTCATCGTGTGTCCGGATGATGAGGATCCCGTTCGCAGGAGAGTAGTAAACCATCGTTCTGCTGTGCTCTGTCGTCAAACATACTATTCGCGAATGTCACCTATAGCGAATTCTTTAACGACATTCTTTTGTCGATAGCCAAATCGATGGCTTCGATATGCGCACTGAGTTTTTCTCCCAACGCGTCGATATTCCACAGGTCACACATTCGTTCAACGCGTGCTTTGCGAGCAACGTCCTAAACAACCGAGAACTCGTGAAGAAGCCGGCGAATGTATACAGCGAACTCGAATATCTGAGCGTGCACTTGTGTTTGTTTGCCGAAGCGCTCGGTTTCTCGCAATCGAACGGACGTCTTGCCTTATAGATTAGATAACACCGACAACTGGCTCACAGTGGCCGTATGATATTCTATAAACGTCCACAATGTAGGGCGGGATGTATATTTTTTTATCGCTGTCAAAGTGCACACCGCCTGACAACTTCCGATAAACAACTTCGTTTTGTGTGTTATACATTCCAGCAGGCGCTGTGCTCGAGTTTCCGCCTTGATCTAGAACCCGATAACTCGATGAGCGGCTGTAACGTGGTCACTTCGAGTTGCCGGCGCTTTCACCCACATCGCTCTTGTAAAGAGACACAAAATTTAGACATCGATAATCCACAGGTCACACATTCGAAAAGTGTCTCTCTCGTATCAAATAATGTCCAATTCGATTTGACCATCGAGCCTTTATTCGTAAACCCGAATATACATTCTAATTAACAGTACGAATGTTTCAAAAATGGTAACTGCCCCGCCACAGTGGTCTAGTGGCTATGGTAATCGGCTGCTGATCCGAGGGTCGCGGGATCGAATCCTGGCCGCGGCGGCTGCATTTCGATGGAGGCGAAATGTTGAGGCCCGTGTGCTGTGCGATGTCAGTGCACGTTAAAGAACCCCAGGTGGTCAAAATTTTCGTAGCCCTCCACTACGGCGTCTCTCATAATCATAGCTGGTTTTGGACGTAAAACCCCACAATTCAAAATGGTAACTGCACTGATTGATTGATTTCTGGGGTTTTACGTCCCAAAACCAGCTATGATTATGAGAGACGCGGTAGTGGAGGGCTCCGAAAATTTTGACCACCTGGGGTTCTTTAACGTGCACTGACATCGCACAGCACACGGGCCTCAACATTTCGCCTCCATCGAAATGCAGCCGCCGCAGCCGGGATTCGATCCCGCGACCCTCGGATCAGCAGCCGATTACCATAGCCACTAGACCACCGTGGCCGGGCAAAACCACAGATGGGGTACAAATAAAATAAGTTTCATCGTACCTGGCATAAATTACAGGCATAATACATGGCAGTTTATCTAGTGAAGCAGGCTACTTCGCTCACGAAGCGTGTCCTTACCGGCTATATAGAACTGTAATATGCGCTTTCTGAACAGTTTTGCGGATACGAAGAGCCTTCATATTTCCTCACGTACTCTGCTTGTACATTTATTGCTAACGTTACGAATACGAGGACGTGAACGTCGACTTAAATAATTGCGAGAACGGCTTGTTTGTATTCGCTGTGCGATTCGATTCGGTTGTGCTATATATTAGATTCGAATTGCGTTTGGTATGAAAAATAACTGTTCGAACAATCCTAACATACAACAATGATGATACAGATGGAGGCAACTACTGTCCACGCGAAATGCCAGCTGGTTTCTCCAAACTTTCTTTGAAAGGGGTATACACGTGTCGTGGGCTTTGTAGCATGTACCAAGCTGGCAACACTGTGCATGCCACAACTGTATAAAAGCATGCTACTGATAATAAATGCCACTTGCTGCTGAGACACGGACGCACGTGTGCACTCAATCAGATACATGGTGTCAGAAGTGGGCAGCCCGCGTTGACACCCACCTCGAAAGCCATGGCAGAGCTTCCGCCTCCGGCACCGCTACGGCTGGGTGAAAATGTTCCTGACAACTGGGTGAAGTTCAAGCAGCGTATACAGCTCTATTTAGCCGCCACCGAGCCGCAGGAACCCCAGAAACCACGGACCAAGGCGCAGAAAGCTATCTTCCTTCATCTTGCCGGACAAGAGGCCATCGACGTGTTCAACACCTTGAACATTAGCGAAGAAGACAAAGTCGACTACGAGAAGCTGCTGGAAGCCTTCGAAGCCTATTGTCTGCCGCAAAGCAACGAGACGTATGAGAGGTACGTGTTTCGCAGTAGAGTCCAAGCAGATGGCGAGCCATTTGAGCAATTCTACAGGGACCTGCAGTTGAAGGTTAAGAGCTGTAATTTTAGCGCACTGCGTGCGTCCATGTTACGGGACCAGATAGTTTTTGGGACTGCAAGCAAGAGCCTGCGTGAAAAGCTGCTATCCAAGAAAGACTTGACCCTCGAGATGGCCGTAGAGGGAGCAAAAGCAGAGGAAGTTGCACTTGCACGCAGTAAATTATGGGGCGAAGAAAGAAGTGTTGCTGCGGTAAAGCACGTCAAGGACAAACACCAGGATAGATACCAAAGTAAAAGCAGATGCGGGTTTTGCGACAGAGTGCACAAGGCTAGGCAATGTCCTGCTTATGGTAAGACCTGTGCGAAATGCAACAAACCGAACCATTTCGCTGTGTGCTGCCGAACGAAGCCGCCAAAGGTGGATCATGTAGACCAGCAAAGCGATTTAACGCAGGACAGCGATAGCGATTTCAGCGTGCTCGAAATTTTAGCGGCAGGCAGCAGCGGCATGATTAAGCCGAACCGGGACTGGCTGGTTACCACACGCATAATTGGCCGTGACGTAAAGCTGAAAGTTGACACGGGTGCTCAAGCCAACTTAATTCCACTTGGTATATTCGAGACATTGAAATCTCGACAGCCTCTGCTGCCAACTAAAGCTATCCTGCACAGCTACGAAGGAAACGAAATTAAGCACTTGGGAAAAGTCCGCCTCGTTGTTCAACTAGGATCCGAGAGTCACCCAGTCGAGTTCTTCGTCGTCAAAAAAGGAAGGCAGGCAATACTCGGGCTTGAAGCCTGTGAGCAGTTTGGATTGGTTAGTGTTGCTCACGTCGTTCACGACGTCAAAAGTGAGAGCAACCTGTCTAAGCGCATACAAATCGAGTTTAAAGACTTGTTCACAGGTATCGGCAAGCTTCAGCGGGAGTACAGAGTGACCTTGAAGGACGACGCCCGGGCAGTGGCGGAGCCTGCAAGGCGTGTTCCCCTGGCACTACGCCCCCAACTCAAGGAAGAGCTGGACCGCCTGGAAGCCGCTGGCATCATCACGAAAGCTAGAGAACCATCTGACTGGGTGAGTCCATTGGTAGTTGTCCGTAAAAAGAACGGGAAGTTGCGTATTTGCATGGACCCCAGGAATTTGAATAAAGCGATCAAGAGGGAGCACTTCCAGCTCCCACGAAGGGAAGAGATTGAGAGCGAGCTTGCAGGCGCGAAATATTTCAGCAAACTGGACGCAAATAGCGGGTTCCATCAAATCCCGCTTGACGAGGATACTTCGCGAATCTGCACGTTCAGCAGCCCTTTCGGTCGTTACCGCTTTTTACGGCTACCATTTGGGATTGTTTCGGCGCCGGAGGTCTTTCAGAGGACGATGACAGAAATATTTGACAGTTTGCCCGGCGTGCGTGTCTACGTGGACGATGTCATAATTTGGGGAGCCACGCTGCAAGAGCATACCGAGAGGCTGTATAACACGTTGAACGCTGCACGAGCCGCTGGTTTAACTCTTAACTGGGATAAGTGCACGATTGCAACGTCCCAAATATACTTCATGGGTGACAAAATCAGCTCTTCTGGAATCGAACCAAACGACAGCCTGGTGAAATGCATCGTGAAGTGCCCGACACCTTCAACGAAAAAAGACCTGCAAAGACTCTTAGGCGCTGTGAACTACTTTTCTAAGTATCTGCCAAACTTGGCCAATCACACCACAGCGCTTCGTGCCTTGCTGCGGGACGATGTCATTTTTGAATGGACAGACGAGCATGACAGGGAATGGAATCTTTTACGCGAAATGCTTACGAAAGCTCCTGTTCTTGCAATATATGATGCTTCACTGCCTACAAAGCTATCCGCTGACGCATCGGCTTTCGCTATAGGAGCTGCACTTTTTCAAAAGCATGGTGAAGAATGGCGTCCGGTAGGCTATGCTTCCAAAATGCTAACAGACACAGAGCGCAGGTACGCGCAGATAGAGAAGGAAGCACTGAGCATTGTTTTTGGGTGCGATAAGTTTAGCGAATTTGTCGTGGGCAGGCAGATAGTCATAGAAACTGATCACAGCCCTTTGATAGCCATTTCTCAAAAAGGGCTCGGTGATATACCGCCAAGACTGCAAAGACTTTTCTTGCGCATGTTAAAATATGACTACCAGTTGCAGCATGTTCCTGGGAAGAAGCTGATAATAGCGGACATGCTCTCTCGCATTCAGGGGCAGAAATTGCCGGAAGATTCTTCCGAGGATGTTGAAATTCATGCCATAAGCATCTTGTCTGATCGAGTAAGTCCTAAAACAATGGCAGAACTAGCTGAGGCTATCGCAAAAGACCCTGAACTGCAGATCGTGATAAAAGGCTGGAAGCTTCGCGGCCCATCGAAGGTGAGCTGAAAAGATGCGCAAATGAGCTATCTGTTGTCAGGGGCATACTGCTCAAAGGAACAAAAGTTGTCATTCCCACTTCAATGCGCAAACAAATGCTAGAGCGCCTGCACCGCGGCCACCTGGGCATTGGAAAGTGTAAAGCCCGAGCGCGACAGCTCATGTACTGGCCTCGAATGAATGACGACATAACTGCTATGATTGAGCGGTGCCCTTCCTGCCAATTACATGCGTACAGACAAGCCGACGAACCGTTGCTTTTACGGGATACACCTGATCACCCATGGGAGCGAGTAGGAGCAGACTTGTTTGAATATGCTGGAAGACGTTATATCGTTGTGTATGACTCGTATTCAAGTTTTCCGGACTTTGAGGAGCTTCAGGAAATTACTGCAAGAGCAGTAGTCAAAACGTTATCACGCATTTTTGCTCGATACGGGATACCCAAGCAGCTCTGTACGGATGGAGGGCCACAGTTCACCGCGAAAGAGTTCAAAGATTTTTCCCAGATATTTGACTTTGAACACGTTATTTCCAGCCCCCATTTTCCTAGATCAAATGGCCTCGCAGAGAAAGGAGTCCAGGTCATCAAGAGATTGATGAAGAAAGCAGGAGCAGCAAGCGACTTCTGGCTGGGGCTCTTAAACTACAGAACATCACCACTCGAAGACGGCAGGTCGCCTGCAGAGCTTTTGATGCACCGAAACCTTCGTACACCACTGCCCGAGTTTCAACACTCTCTCGAGTCGCAGCCCGTCAAGCATAGACAAAACCTGCAAAAGGGCACGCCGTTACCGCTACTTCAAGAAGGTGACATTGTTAGAGTTATGGACCATAACTCTTGGCGTTTGAAAGCGAAGGTGCTTAAGCTGGTGTGCCCGCGTTCCTACTTGGTTCTCACAGAAGAGGGAAGACAGCTGCGAAGAAACCGCCGAGACCTCAGGCGAACAGCGGAACCTTTCAGCGAGCAGAAGACGGTGCGTTTGTCATCGGAAAGCAGTGCGACGAATGACTGCTCGTCTTCAGAAAGCAGTGAAACTTTAGTGGGATCGCCATCGGGAAGCAGTGAAACATGTGTGCGCGTACCAGCGGAAGGCAACGATACACCTGTGCGCGTGCCAGTGGAAAGCAGTGAGACATCTGTGCGCGTGCCATTGGAAAGCAGTGAGACATCTGTGTGCGTGCCAGCAGGAAGTGAAGCTGGTGGAGGTCCGCCTCTGGAATACAATGGCACACCATGCAGAAGAGAGGAAGTGACGCCAGCAGCTCTACGGGCGCAGCCACAGTCTCCGGACGAGCAGGCTGTCCGTGCCACTTCTCCCAGACCCATGGCACGCAGGTCGACAAGGGAGAGGCGAAAACCTTGCCGTTTGAACTACGATGAACAATTTCGTCAAACAAATTAACCTCTTAAGTTGCTCTTTGTTTAACTTGTAAATAACAATGTTTTTCCTTGTTAAAAAAAAAAAGAGCGTGTAGCATGTACCAAGCTGGCAACACTGTGCATGCCACAACTGTATAAAAGCATGCTACTGATAATAAATGCCACTTGCTGCTGAGACACGGACGCACGTGTGCACTCAATCAGATACAGGCTTCGTGCGCTTTACGACTTTGCAGAAATGACCGACTTTGAAATGCTGCATTACAGATGCAGCAATTGCCAATGATTGATGATCTGCAGAAATCTACGAAACTAAGTGGCACTTTGCTAGACACGTAGAAGTGCCCGAGAAAATCGAAGAAAGTGCATATTGTAAGAAAATAGTTTTATTAAAACGTTTACCCGCTGCTACAACAACATATTGAAACACGTAGATGACGCTATAGGTTATTTAGAAAGAAACTAGCTACGCGCTGCAAGTTTTCAGTCCAGGTGCATTTATCGCGAAATTGGTTTTGGACGGCGTAAGTCCTCATCGACTGTGGTTGAACTGCTCAGACCACAATATGCATTACCGTTTAGACACCATGCGAGAATGTTTGAGTGAACTGAATCTATCGATTCAAGAGATTCCGGGTAGCTCTACGCAAATACCACATATCCGCGATGAAACTGAACTCTTTTGCGTCGTTAAAAATGAATGCAGTACTGTTCAACACGTTTTGTAGTTGTGCTTGACGAGAATTTGTTTAACACGGCGGGTCGTTATCAACGACGTGACGGCGAGCGCATCGTCGAAGCGAGTGCGAATTCGAAAATACCAAGTAGCATATAGCGAGTCTCCAAACAATTATATTTTGCTTGGCGAGAGACGCCCGTGGAATTCCCTATACTGTATATTGCCTCTGACGCAGTTTCCTATTGTCTGACCGATGAAGAGCAGGCGCTGTCCAATTGTATTCTGAAACCAGACCGTAAGCTCCGTGGCGCGCATTGCAATAATGTTTGGCTGCCACGTCCAGAGGGCCCTCCATGACTGATAGTCAGCGTTTTCTTATACGTTAAAAAAGTGTTGCTGGGCCCTTGCGACAGGCACGGTTGTCAACATTCTTTTGCAAACATGGTGAGAATAATTAGCCGCGGTGTCTTAGGCGACACAAATTTCTACGTTACAAAGCCTCAGGTCCTCATAAGCGACAGCAGACAACCCTAATGTCCACATTTGATGACTAAATATTAGTAGCCGTGCTTTATTTCATTAGCTCATCTGTGCAGGTTTAATTCCCCCTCCCTTGACTAATGTGGCTAATTGGGCGTGTTGGTACATCATTAACTACAACCTGCAGCGCAAAAAGGACAAGGACGACGACAAGAACCACACGGGACAAGCGCTGAGTAGAGAGAAAGAGCCCATTGTACTAGAAATGAACTTGACTAATGTGGCTAATTGGGCGTGTTGGTACATCATTAACTACAACCTGCAGCGCAAAAAAGGACAAGGACGACGACAAGAACCACACGGGACAAGCGCTGAGTAGAGAGAAAGAGCCCATTGTACTAGAAATGAACTTGACTAATGTGGCTAATTGGGCGTGTTGGTACATCATTAACTACAACCTGCAGCGCAAAAAAGGACAAGGACGACGACAAGAACCACACGGGACAAGCGCTGAGTAGAGAGAAAGAGCCCATTGTACTAGAAATGAACTTGACTAATGTGGCTAATTGGGCGTGTTGGTACATCATTAACTACAACCTGCAGCGCAAAAAGGACAAGGACGACGACAAGAACCACACGGGACAAGCGCTGAAAGAGAGAAAGAGCCCATTGTACTAGAAATGAACTTGACTAATGTGGCTAATTGGGCGTGTTGGTACATCATTAACTACAACCTGCAGCGCAAAAAGGACAAGGACGACGACAAGAACCACACGGGACAAGCGCTGAGTAGAGAGAAAGCGCCCATTGTACTAGAAATGAACTTGACTAATGTGGCTAATTGGGCGTATTGGTACATCATTAACTACAACCTGCAGCGCAAAAAAGGACAAGGACGACGACAAGAACCACACGGGACAAGCGTTGAGTAGAGAGAAAGAGCCCATTGTACTAGAAATGAACTTGACTAATGTGGCTAATTGGGCGTGTTGGTACATCATTAACTACAACCTGCAGCGCAAAAAAGGACAAGGACGACGACAAGAACCACACGGGACAAGCGCTGAAAGAGAGAAAGAGCCCATTGTACTAGAAATGAACTTGACTAATGTGGCTAATTGGGCATGTTGGTACATCATTAACTACAACCTGCAGCGCAAAAAGGACAAGGACGACGACAAGAACCACACGGGACAAGCGCTGAAAGAGAGAAAGAGCCCATTGTACTAGAAATGAACTTGACTAATGTGGCTAATTGGGCGTGTTGGTACATCATTAACTACAACCTGCAGCGCAAAAAGGACAAGGAAGACGACAAGAACCACACGGGACAAGCGCTGAAAGAGAGAAAGAGCCCATTGTACTAGAAATGAACTTGACTAATGTGGCTAATTGGGCGTGTTGGTACATCATTAACTACAACCTGCAGCGCAAAAAAGGACAAGGACGACGACAAGAACCACACGGGATATACAAAACGTGCAAACCTTGGACGGCAGCGCCAATTACCGTACGGCACGTCGTCATTTGAGATCCCTATACGTCGTTTCGCAATATTTGATTCAGCGCGGAAGCATGCGATTACGCTTTCAAGGTTACCTTTGTTTTATACATACAAAGCGGCCGAGCGCATATATCGATTATATCGAGTGCGCGCGGCTGATATATTAGATCTATGCCTCCGAGTGCTCCGAGGCATCTTCGTGCTCTTCGTAGATGCACTTGAGGCCCGATGCGTAGTAGAGGAGGATCAGGTTGAGGCCCTTGAGTCGCTGCTCGGACTGTTCGAACGCCGGCCGTAGCTCCTGACGCGTAGCTTCGTCCGGGGCGCTCGCGATCTGCGTCTCGAGCTTGTCCCTGCGCTGGCGCTCCGCTTCGAAGGAGATCTTCACCCGCTGGTACTGAGCAATCAAGCAAAAAGGGGTGACACTCTTGAGCTGTGTATGTGGAAATGCATACAGTAACTGATTGTGTATACCGCATTTATTCTTTCACGTAACCTGGAGTAGATAAGTCTGTCGTTTGCTGAAGAAATTGTCAAACATCTGTTATGCGCTTTATCTCGATGAATGTCTTTGAAGACCCACTATGGCTGTTGTTCATAAACCTACCTTATATCCTTATCCTTACCGCTCGTTTTCCTTATCTTCCCGGTGCCCTTATCATGCTTGATGAACACGTTGGTCCAGCATCTACAAACAAGCCCTGTGATAGTGTTTCGTACTGATTACAATTTTAGTCTCCTTAACGCGCCTTAATGTCACAGAGGCGATAAGGAAAACAAAACGATAAGGGTGAGGTGGGTTTATGAATACCGGCTGAAGCCTCGTATGGTTTTATCGGAACATCGTCTGGACCGAAAATTCTTGCGCTGGCCATATTCGTTGATAGCACATAAAGATATCCATGCAGTACCGCAGTTTTAGAGGAAACCGCCTGAGTGACGGATTGCACATCTTGTGCGCGTTCACTGTTTACTCTCTTCGTCTTTGCATGTTCGCTATTTCATTATCAACAGTGTAGGGTAGCAAACCAGATACCCGTCTGCTTGACCTTCATATCTTGAAGGGAAGCAGACACCTGCGTTAGCAGACCATCGTTGGCACTTCCAGAGGAGGAACTGGATTGTCAGCGAATGAGTAAGCTGGGACATGCTTTTTCGTGCAAAGCGACGTCGTCTTTCAAGCGTGCATGCGTTCAATAGGTGTTTTATGTACGTGTGGTTGCACGTGCAAGTAATACATTCAGTTGAAGTCAGCGTGGTTTTGTGTCCGATCTTAAGTCCATGTCTTGTCACTCTAATCATCATGTATTATACACCCTTTCACACAAGACTTCCTTGGCGTCGCATAACCCCTTCTGGGCTGTGCTAAATATGCATGTCCCCCCAGCGGTATGCCGTCAGTCTTTCTGTCCTCGTCAAAGTGTTTGGCAAGAACCCTCATCGCTATTTGAAGCATTGCCAAGTCTGTGACATCAGCATGTACTGCCGTGCCACAGCCGAATATGGCGGTGCTCCCTGCCTCCCGTGAAGACGTCTAATGCTCGTTACAGAGTAGCAAAAAGAATGCTACGCGTCAAAACGGGTTTTACGAGAAGTGGCAGAACAGTCTTACGACGTTTCTGACGCGTTCCATGCGCGCCTGAGGATCCATGTCGTGGTGTATTTGTTTGGCGGAGGTCACAGCCTTGGTGAAGACCTGCAGGCCGAACCCGCGCTTTGTCAGGTCGCGCAGCACGTCTTCCAGCCGGCTCGCGTTGTCCGTCATCTCGAGCTGCTTGAAGAAGTCGTCGTCGTACTGGGATACGCAAGACGCGCACGCACTCGAGAGCTCTTCAGTGAGGACAACGGAGAAAACCGAAGAGCTCAATTCTTTAAACGCGAAGCCTCCTCAGGGAAGCGTAAGCGCTTTCCTGGGAATAAAAAAGCGAAACAACAACAACAACAACAACAACAACAACAACAACAACAACAACAGCAACAACAACAACAACAACAACAACAGCAGCAGCAACAGCAACAACAACAAGCGGTGATGTTAATGCGGAACTTACAAACATTTGAAACCATAATCTAGACAACATTAGTTTAATTGAACAAAAAATGTTATTGTGAAAGCTAACCTTTGGCTGATGTCTATTTGCTGTAATCACAATGCAATAAAATAGCACACTGTGCACTGCTACGCACCTGCCAAACTCTGTTAAATGCTTCGCTCAATACGACGGTTACTCTATGTAAAAATGACTTGTGCAGTATTTGGGGAACAGAATGGCTGGCGCGATGCTCGCATCTATGGGATCTTTATGAAGGACTAAGTGTTATTACAGGACTCGCGTCCTGAGCCTTTATGCGAAGGGTTGACGGGGTAATGGTCAATGTAACGCTGAAAATAAAAGGAAAAGAAAGTCTGTGTGAGTGGTCTTTCCGGCATCAACGTTCGAAGTTGGCGCTGCTACCGAGCCCTAGCAGCGCTTAAGCAGCGCTGGATCGAATTGTCGGTGAACGCTTGGTTGACGAGGAAACAAATGATGTGCATGGCTAAACATGCCAAGTGGCATATTGTGGCGTGGCTCGGATACACTGCAGGTAATTCCCGCAAATTTGAAGCGCTCAATATTTCTCAATAGGGCTTTGACTCATCGCCGTTTACAGCGTGTATCGGCAGTATTGACAGGTTACATGGGTGCGGTAGCTCAAAGAAAGGCACCTGGATACAACCAATTAAATGCATGTTATCAGTTACGTGTTACCAGTTACGAGTGGGTTAGGGAAAAGACAGGGGTTGCTGACATGATAGTCGAAGTAAAGAAGAAAAGAATGGACATGGGCAGGTCACGTGATGAGAAAGCTAGACAACCGATGGACAGTTAGAACGACGGAATGGATACCAAGAGAGGGTAAGCGCAGCCGTGGACGACAGAGAGTAAGATGGAGCGACGAAATTAAGAAATTCGCAGGCATCAAACGGAATCAGGTCGCGCAGGACAGGAAAGGATGGAGAGCATTCGGAGAGGCCTTTCGTCCTGCAGTGGATGATGATGATGATGATGATGATGATGATCAGTTACGTGCGAGCATTACGTGCACAACATCTTGCCGTGATGGTTTAGTGATCAGCGCCGCTCACGATCACCCATAGATAAAAACACAGGCAGGACGCTTCTAGACCGGTAAATCTTCCCATGCCTAATATATTTCACACGCGAAACAATGTGAAAACTGCGATACGACCCAACCACATTCGGTCTGTTTTCGCGCTGTTGGCCGACGGGAGAAACGACATCGTAGCTTAGGGGCTTAGGGCTATGTAGCATGCATGCTCACCGATGGCGACGATGGCGCCGTCTGTGTTTTTCCCTTGCTAGTGACTGACTGCGTGGGCATTGAAGCCTTGACTTGGTTCGCCAGCAGTCGCATCTCTTGCTCTTCCTGCGTGCAGATGGCGCAGCAAGCACGTAAACAACCTGATCGTGCAAGCCGATGTGTCTTAGTATAGATAGAGTGTACTAGAACTTTTGAGCGGCGCGAGCGCCTGCCTGGGCGCGGCCGTTTCAGCGTGGAATGATGCGGTGGCGCTGGCGTCGACCAATCTTCCCGGGCGGATGGCTGGCAGGCGTTCCGCGTACGCGTTGGTACCTCTCCGTCGCGCCCAGGATGATCTTTCTTATTCCTTGTTATACCACCCCCCCCCCCCCCCCCCCCCATTTACAAAAATTTTAATGCAAATAAATATTATTTGACATTATTGTTATTGAACTTGCCGCCGACTTTATTGCAGCTTGAAATAGCGTAGCACATCGTACCGCATAACGAGCGCGTTTCCCCCCTTTTTTTACAGTGACACTTACACGAGAAACCAGCTATCCGGTACACATCGGAAGCCTCCCTCATCCCCCCTCCCCCTCGAAAAAAAAAAAGGAATGTGTTGCACATAAGACGAACTCCTCACCCGTTCCACGTAAAACACCAATGTTGAAATCAAATAAAGGGCACGTTCCTTGTGGTTGCGTTCACTCACAACAAAATCAGGCTTTATTGACATTGTCACTGTCTGAAGAACAGCAGAGCTTTTCCAAAGCTCCCTTTCATTTTAATATGGGAATGCGTTTATTGTTGTAGGACCCACAAAAATGCACATACGTAATACTGCAGAAAAACGCCTTCAGTGAAACATAGCAGTGCAAGATTTCGAGAGTTTAAATAAGAAACAGCACTGCAAAACAAAGTCGTATTAACAATTGATAACGTAAAAATACAAGGTTCGCATACTTATACAAATAATACATTTGCAATTAAAATTATAAAGAGCATAAAATTATAGAGCCAGGATACACAATATAACATAAAACAAAACAGAATGGCAGAGCTTAGGTTGTCTTTCTAAAATGCATTTAAATAAAAAAGGATGTTGTTATCGTTGTAAAATCGTTTAAAGCGACTCTAAAGCGGAACAATGAATCGGCTTAGTTCGAGTAATTGTGCTCTGAGAACCCTAAAGCTGCTAAATTAACCATCACAGGTTTATTAATACAAAAAGATTCAAGATCAAATTTTATTTTCAGATTTCGCGTCAGAATAGACCCCTTTCCTAATTCAGTCTGGCGACACTGATTCAAGAGGCACTTCGGCTCTGCTACTCATCACTCTATACGCTGTCCACCATCAGTTGGTCGGAGTGTGCGGCGTTGTTCGGTGCGTACGGGAGGCAGTGCTTTTTTTAGGTGTCCCGTTCTAGTGCGCGGTCGAAATTGGTTGGCGGCTTATGTTTTTTTCTGAGAGTTGGGGCGCAGCGGCATCATGTAGTGGACCAAGAGACTGACCATTATACCAAAAAGCCTTGATATAGGTAAAGTAGAGGCCTATCGAACGTCGAAAAGCGCCGGAAACCGCAACGAACTGCGGAGCCACAAGTTCGTCGCAGAAAGCTACGTTCAATGCTCGACCATACAAACACGTGCCGACACAACGAAGTAAGTACTCTCACAGTCGTTTTCTTTTCGCATGTTCACTGGTGGTGTTGTTAAACATTACAACGGCAGCTCGCGAGGCACGCGGTCTGACTAGCTCGTGTGTACGAAGTGACCTGCCATGCATGAAATCTATCTCGATACATCTGTAATGCCTGTTGCGCGTATGTGCTATGCTGGCGACA